>JAQFVV010000022.1:10181592-10787281 GCA_028023455.1 Epiperipatus broadwayi
TAATTCTAGAAATCAAAATTTATTTTATCTACATACAATAAGGACAACTTATTTTCCAAATTTATAGACTACAACTAAAATATAATAATCATTCAAAGAGGTGGATATTTTCCATTTAAATCAAAGACAATTTAAAAATAAACTTAAAGATATATTATACTAAGAGTACAAATAGATAAATATATATAATTATGTATACATTATGCTACTGCTGTGGATATGTGTCGCTATTAAGCTGTTGTTTACAGTTGAATAGGTTAAATTATTATTGATATAAAGACTTTACAAATACAGATGTGTTTTTATGTAGACTTTAAACAGTTCATTATCTTTGGTCTTATTTAGCATATCAACTTTTTCCTTATTTATTCTTTTTCTTCTCTGTTTATATTATGATTTTTTTTTTGTGAATATTTGTATATATTGGTTCACTGTGCATTCTATAATTGGCTTGATGATGTAGATATGTGCATTAACTAAATTAAATTATTATTTCTTCATTTCTGTATTGACCTTTTCTAATATCTATAAATCTGCATTTCTAAAGCACCACTACTTTTATGCTTCTGCTCTATATGAAACTATAACTTGAGCAAAACATTTATCAAACCTATATCTTAAATATACTTTCAATGATTCTCAAAATATGTTACCATTATTAAAATCATGTTTAGCCATTACAGTTGTCACTATCATTTCTATTTTATTACTCCAGTATCAGTTTTATAACCTTTCTAATATTTAAAAACATCAACCGGCTATATAATTTCCTGTCAACTGATTTCTTTCTATCTCTTTTTCTCTCTATCCTTTTCATTGCATTGGTTTTATTAGCATTTATTTTCATCCCAAACTTTTTACAAACTTGGTTAATCTTACATAACACTTTGTTAAGCCTATACTTTATTATTTACAAGAATTGGTATATCATCAGAAAATTGGATACACTTAATTCTTTGATAGTTCCCTTCCCTTATTCTATATTTAACTCTTCCACTAAAAGACTATTTAATCTTACATATGCTTTTTGATTTATATAAAACTTTTTCTTAAAAAAAATTACTTTTTTTTGTTGCTATAGCCAAAAAAATAATTCAATTCACTTTTTCGGATATTTTTTGAAGGTCAATAAAATAAATATTAATCTCCCCCCCTCCTCCGCTCTCTATATATTTATCAATAATAATTATCACTATTTCAATTGCAACTATTGCTCTTCTAGTTTGTCTTAAATCCAAACTGTTCTTTAGATACGAATATGCCTAGTCTCTTTGCAGTCCCTCTATTGAAAACTCACTGACAACGTTAAAGCCCTATGAGAGATGCAACTAATTATTCTAAATCTTTACACATCACCCAATTATGCTTTTTATTTTAATCTAGTAAAATCACATAAAGAAATAAATGAAGCAATAAAATAAATAATTTTAAGAATTTATTTCATTTGCAGATCAAAGGTAATTGGTTTAAAACTGTCCTTGGTTGTTTAGTGTGGTGATAAAAACTGTTGCTTGAAGAATTGAAAGTTTCTGATTGAATTCCAACTGTAGAAAGTAATAAAAAAAACATGTTGGACAAGTGAATTGAATGATGTCATTTTAGTGTTCCTTCTAAGCTTTTTCTAATGAGAAATTCAGCATTCAGGAAATACCACTATTTTGACTTCTTAAATCATGTATTATTTCCAGAGTTTTTAATTCTCTCAATTTTTAATAATCACTTTCTTTTTTTTTTCCCAGAATTTTTTTTGTAGAATAAACTGGAAGATTCATATTTTTACAAAATATGTCCAGTATGAACTGTATTTTCTCTTTGCTCTTTTTCTCTTCAGCTTTTTTATACCATTCAATTTATTGATGCAATTAATTAATTATTAATAAAATATATTTAACATTCTAGTATTGTTCAGCAGCAGAGAACCGGTCTAGAAAGCAAAAGTGATGGAAGGAAGGGGAAGGGGTGGGTTCATTGTTTAAATAATAATTTGTATGTTTTGTGAGAACTATTCAAGGTGTGGATCATTCTATTTATAGTCTCCCTGATAAACCAATTTTATAACTAATTAGATAGAAAAAGGAGAAAAAAACTTTTGGTTTTCAAAATATAGTGGACTCAATAATCCTGTGTAGTTGTTATTATATTCATATAGGATTATACATTTCTATAAATTATATCATATTACAATTTTTATTTTATGTCTATATCATTTGACCATTCCACACTAATTTAAAATCTTTACATACCATCTAAGAATTGTTATAATCTATTTACTAACCAATAATGAGATGGTTAGCTAAGTTAAATGTGGGTCAGCTATACCTAGAAGTAAAATCCTAGATTTCTTAAAATTTCTCATCTCTCTCTAAAAAAATTTCAAATCCCATCAAAATTTAAACCCCATGTTATGAATGAACACTATCTATTAAAAGTTAAAAGCACCAATGTTATTTAATAATAGACTGGGTGTACCATAAATAATATTAGTAAAACTTTGTGATAAGAAAGCTAGATGATAATTAGTGCAATATATTCCTAACTTACTAAAGGCAAATGATGGGATCAGTATTTGCAGGACATCTCTCTTGTGTTGAATTGAGCTATTATATTTTTGTCTTATTAGCAGCCATCTGACTTTTATTCATCTTAAAATTAGTCAAATACTCTTTCACAGTCAATGCTGGATAATTAATCATGTTAGTTAGAGACCAGTTATTCAAAAAATAAATTTGTTTAGGAAATCCTCAGTTACTAAATTTTCTAGCTCAATTCAGATTTGAATCCCAACTTATGAATATAGTAGGTAAAGTTAACCACCACATTAAGGGATATTTCCCAAACTTTGTATTAAAAGATGTGTATACATTCATAAAAAAGAATATATTTAATAGTTTTCTACTATAATAAAAAAGCTAAGCCAAAGAAAATATTACTTTTTTCATTACACTTCGGAAATGTACTCCTAAATATAATGGAAGTGTTTTCTAGTAACTGGCCCTAATGATTCTTTCCCATCTTATATGAAATTAATATTTGGATTATTGTTTGATAATTGCTTAACTCTTTACAGAAACTTTTACTTCTATTATAAGTCATTTGTTTTAAGGAATCTAGTTTGTTTAACTTAACTACTAAAAAAGTGGTCATTATAACTAATGCAATATAATTAATAATGTTATCAATTTGGCTCAGGTTCTGCTTTTCATGATTTAGTTTTTATTTGTATTTCCATTTGCACTTCTATTTTCATAGATCAAATGCAGACTGATTAAAACTTCAAGATTTTTTTTTTAGGTTTCTATCAGATTTAGGATTTTTTCCCCAAATAACTCAACCATGCCCAATCTGGTTATTCTTAATTAAAAAGATGGAAAATCTGGTCAAACTCTTACCATTCATTAGTTAACAGAACTATTAATAATAATATTGATGCTAATAACAACAACTAAGTGGATTATTATTTAGGAGTTCCATTAAAAATTTAGGCACCAGAAGTGGCAGCAGAGCCACAACCCATCAACCTTGAGCATTCTAACCAAACCATATAGGACATTTAAGCCTCATGAGTAATATTTTTCCTTCATGGTTCTTCTGTGAAAACTATTGAAGAAGGTTTTGCTTTGTAGCAATTTATTTAAATACTGTTTTTTTACCTTTACTTCCCACAATTTTGTTTATCATAACATGATTATTTTTTTAAGACTTAGAATACTTGTTTTAATAAATAGTAATTGTAATTGTGATGCTGATTTTTATGTTTTTCTTGATTTAGTTTTTATTTATATATTTTCTATTTTTATTTTTTTTAATAAAGTCCGTTTTTTAAATAAACAAGCAAACCATACAAAATATATATATATTTTAACAAATATGGGATCATCATCGTTAATAATTCAGTCTTCTGACTGATTCTAAAGAAGCTGCAGTAATCTGCTGCTGATGAACGATCTTCTTTCTTTTCTGATTTATACATTAAGATCTAGTAATGCTTGTCTATAAATCTATACTATCTAAGAATGTTTCAGTCATTCTTTTGCTCTCCTACTATGTATTCAGCCTTTAGGAATATCTGTAAAAGACTATCATGGAGCAAATTATGTCTTAGCCAAGCGAGTCTCCTCCTCCTTATAACCATAATATATATATATAAGATAGGATAAAGTAGATCAGCATAATCAAAGGCATTTCCAAAAGCATTCTTCTGATTTCCGTTTTTTCCTATTCCTTTTTGCCCTTTGACTATTCATTCAGTTTTCCGCTTCTCTTTTTACGATAAAGTTTTTGTGTGCTCTTCTGCATATATACGTACCCATAATATTACTATGTCTTTACTAATTTCCAAATGTCAAGTACAGAAATAAATAATAAATTTTTTTTTAATAACTCAAATGTTTATTAAACTAATAAATGGAGATTTATGTTATTGATTCTTTAAATGTTTGTTTATTGTCGAAGTGAGGTTTTTCTGAACAAGAAGTTACCTCTATGTCGAATTGTTAAATAAGTGATCTTTCATTCATATTAAAAATTCTTCTCCTATGCCGCACTTCCCCCTCAGTAGTATACCATGTGATCACATGCCATATTGTTTTATACTTTGTTTGAATATAATATTGTAATGGAGACTGTTAATATTGAAATGCAAAACGTTTCCAAGCCTCTATATTTAAATCAGTCTGGCAAAATCTGACAGAGGGAAGGGAAGGAAGCTGAGGGGAGTGGGTGGAAAGAGAAAGACAGTGACAGACCCCAATCTCTAGAGAGTTTGATTCAACTTATCTATCATTTCCTAGCTGACGCCAGACAGGGTAGAACTCTGCCATTTTGTACTGTCTCTTTAAAAGTGGAGGTAATTATAAAACCACCCCTGACGGAAAATAAAAACAAAGGATATTCTGAAAGAGAGAGTTTGACACAGATTAAGCATTCATTCATTGTCAAATTTAAATCTGATAAAAACTTTTAATACTCTTGTAACTATAAACTTAAATTTTCTATTGTATTAAAACCGGCTTTAAAGAAACAATGAAATTATTATGTAAAAAAAAATAAAAATAACTGGAAATAAAGCAATTAAAATTCTGCTAAATAAAACGATATTTAAAACTTACATCTCATATACGCATCTAAAGTGTTATCAGGGTATACTACAATATTGTTTGTGTGTATAAATAAAAATAATCGAATGATTGTTGCTTGAGGGTTTATACGAAGTTCGAGCATCAGAAGTTGAAGTCGCGATCCGTGGACTTTGAACTTCAGAGTTGACTACTGTATTCAACCAAGCCAGCCGATCTTTACATATAAAAGATAGGTAAAACAGTCTTTAATAGGTGAGATTGCTGTCTCTCATAGAGAAACAATTGCCGGAAGATGAGAATTTGAGCAGTTTTTTATCTTTGTTTTACACTTGAATTAAGAATAACTAAATGCCCATATATATGACTAAATAACAGTTTGATCATAAAGAACTGGTGATCTAGTACTTTAGTGTTAGATCGCCAGCTCTTAAACTGTTGTCTGTAAACCTTTGAGCTCACAGGAGGCCTGCAATGGCTTAAAATATTAGAGCTTTTACAGTTTAATTTTCAGATATTATTTTAAATTTGATGAGCAAATTAAATAAATAATTATGTCTTGGTTAGATATCCTTGTGATATATCTTTGTTAAACCATAAGTTTAAGATAGCAACAAGCATATGCAGAATTATTTTAAAAGACATCACTGTACTAAGCAATTACGATTCACTCATCTTCAAGAGATGAAGTGGTAATATGTAAAGCAATAGTAGTTTTTAGTTTGTTATAGTTTTTTAATACCACTCTATCTCTTTTTAAAAAAAACGAAACATTGAAGTTTTGGGAGTATGTAGACCAGGTATAGTCATCCTTGGATTCTTGTCACTTGTGCACTTGAAATCTTATATAATCTGCCAAATATCTACAATATAATAATTAGACAAAGTATGTAGGATTACTATTTTTTTAACATTTATTCCATGTTTACGCACATTTTAAAATTCAAATTTGTAAATATTTATTTATTTGCATTTTGAAGTGGTTTCTTTCTTCTTTATAACCTAATGCTAGGTGCACTTTCATTGAAGTTTGGTATAAGCATAATTCTCAAAGTGCACTTAGCATTAGGTTATAAAGAAGAAGAAACCACTTTGATACCCAGATGAACAACATTTGCAAACTTGGATTACAAATATAAACAAAGGAGAATTGTTATACATTTCTAAATGCAAATGTGTGTGTGCATGAATTAACAAAAAAGTTTTTATGAAAAAATACTTATCATATTTACTTATCATGCCATTGATCTGGAGTTTAAATTCAGGCTAATTAAATCTTGAAGAAATTTTCATTTTACAAACATATTAGGTTTTTTTTTTTTTTAGCTAGCACATAGACAAATCAAATTACCACTCAATATGATACCTAACTATTATAAGCTAAAGAGACCATGTTAATCCGATTTGCATTGATGAATGTCAAAATGCTGATATAATTAAGAATTTTATTAAATGTGTTGTTTTCAAACACAAATGAATGATTATCATATTCTCATTGTGATTTTAGAAAATAAAAAATAAAAACACCATAAACATTGTTTTTTTTTTTTATAAGCTATTCACAAAAGATGTCATGTGATTTAATTATTGCTATTATGGAATTAATCAAAGTATTAGATTTATTTAATTGAAAAAGTTTATGACACTGTTGAAAATAGATAGTTGTGTTGGTGGAATTTTATGTTATATAGATTCTAGTGTCAAATGGCAATGTGTTATGGTTCCAAATTTACTGCTGTTATTGGAAGTTTATATAAGCAGATCATAAAGCAGATATCCAAATTCATTATAATTTTGATGAAAAAGTTTTAATTTAAGTTAGCTAAAAGCAAAAATCAGAATTTCATTTTCTTGGTTTCTGGATTTTCATTATGGTAATGATTGTGCTATTCATATCAATTTAAATATTTATTTATCAGGTATTAATATTTGGATTATAAAAATCTTAAAATCTTTGTTTTTTAAAAAAATATCCAAAAACTCAGAAGCTTTTTAGCCAACAGTACAAGAAAAGCCTTATGACTTTGGAGTGGATCGTTATCAGTTTTATAATATGTATTAGGTTAAATATATTGATACTTTTGTAGATAGTAAGATAGACATGGATGTTGAGGTACTTTGCAGATTCATATGCAATATATTTAGTATATTTTAAGACAAAATATTTCATCTTAGTAATATAACTGCTTCAACTGAATTAGTTATGTAAGAATGTTGTTCTTTTATTGTGTGTAACTTAAAGCTAATGATAATATTTTACTTGAGAATGCTCTGTGGTAATTCATATGTTA
The DNA here is from genome assembly GCA_028023455.1 of Epiperipatus broadwayi. Taxonomy (NCBI): domain Eukaryota; kingdom Metazoa; phylum Onychophora; class Udeonychophora; order Euonychophora; family Peripatidae; genus Epiperipatus; species Epiperipatus broadwayi. The sequence continues at coordinate 10,188,959 of JAQFVV010000022.1, forward strand.
CAAATTTAACTTTCTGGATGTAATAGTATTGAATCTACTATTGTAAAGATACATTTTTACTGGATTGTGCACATAAAATAAATAAAGAATAACATATTTTCCTTAAAAAGTACTTTATAATAGAAAAAGATGTTTATGTTCTAAAGATATCTCAAAGAGATTTAAAAAAAAAACAAATGTTGGATCTAGTGCTTTCAGTAAGAAACTTTGACTGAAGATAGAATGCAATGGAGATCCCAATGGGGATAGTAAAGACCTGGGATATGCATAATAATTGGGAACTCCCTCCTATCATTTTATAAAAGTGATATTTAATAAAATAAATAAAAACAAATTTTATTGCAACTTTATTTGTACAATAACAACAATATACTAAAATTATAAATGAATGCAATTATTGATTTACAAATTTCACTAACTGGTGACTTAATTAAAAATCCAAATCACACAAAGAATACCTATTTTTATAAAGGCACTTTTCTCTTTTTTGGCTTATTTAAATGGTTGTGAAAAAGATTGTGACTATTTTCAATAACTATTATCAAGAAAACTGTTTAATGTGTATAGGAAAGATTTTTGTAAAAATAAGTTTTAATGCATTTGAGAATGGAAAATGATTTATCTTCATTTGCATTGAAAATATAAAGCAAGGATATTTGATCACCATGTTCAGAAAATTAAACTGCAAGTCATTAATGAATGCCTTTTTATATTTTGATAAGGAATTATGAGAAAGACTGAGACATTACTGTGTGATACAGGTGTGTACAGACTTAACAAAGGATAGTTATGCTGAACTCAAGAGGAAAATGAAAGATTATTAGCAGTTGAATAATATACTGTGGCTTTTGTATAACTAATCAGAAGACTGAATTACTCTTCAAATGTTATATTAATATTTTCTTCTTTGACATATTTAAAAATGCAAGATATGTAAAAGATATCACGTTTTCACTAATAAACAAATAAATTAAATATTAAACCCTGCAATAATTTATTCCCAAATGTTTGTTAAAATAACATTTGACAAATTGTAATCTAAAAGTACAAATATTCCATTTAGGAAAGGAAGGCAGATAATAAATTACAGCTTTTCCAGAATAATCAGATTTACTGCTGATGCTATCTCAAATGGTAAAGTACTATTTTATTATTTGAAAAAAATTAAAATTGTCTTTGTCTTAAATATATTATTTTACTGTCATTTCTATATTTTGTTTATCTTTGATGAATAATAATAATCTTATAAGCACAGGTAGAATATATATTTTTAGTATTTTGAAATCAATGATCAGTTCTGTTATTACTAACATTGAAATGAAATGTTGTTAGTTTGAGTACTCCTGCAATTAGGGTTTTGAGAAATACATATCCTGCAATGTTTGGAAAATTTTGCCATAGAAGAGATTAAAAATCAATATTATAAGATGACTAATGGTCAAACTAAAGGACTAGTCCAAGATATATGCGGACATATTTGTGTTTCATAAATTAATTGTTTTGTATAGTCATTGTAAAACATATATATTCTTTGTTTTTTTTTTATTCTTTGTCTCTCTTTTTTGTTTGAATTATGATTATATTCACTTATAAGTGGGTTGTTAATGTGAATGAGTGATATATATATAAAGGGGAATCTACTATTTTATTGCTATAATGTTGTATCTCAGAAACCTAAGCAAGTAATTATACATGATTCCATAATACTTTTTTTTTTTTCTGAATATCTGCAATTGAATTTTGATAAACAGAGCAGCATTAAATATCGTTTAATAGAGGAAAAATATAGAATAGGTTAAGTTTCACTTGCAGCTTGATTAAAGTTTTTCTGCATTGTTTTAATCTTTGTGTAAGCTGGCCAAGCATTTACTAACTAATATTTGGATTGGATATGAGGCATCTAGTTGAATAAATTCTAAGTTTGTTTGAAAATCCTCCACTATCTAAATAAAAGTTCAATCTGTATTTGTTCTACATCACACAACCCAATAAGATCTTTAATTCTTTTTCATATTATTTATATATATTAAACAAATTGATCCAAAGAATATACTGCTACTTTTTTTTCAAGTTGATCTATTAAATTAGAAAATATTAGACTTCACATTAATTAAATATGTCTAAGAAAATTGGAGAGAATTGTTGGAAAAAAATATTATTCATTTACAGATATAGATCTCATTGTTTTTATAATAATATGCACACATATAGTATTCATGATAGAGTTTTAACATTTCTTATCTTTTATTTCCTTTAAATGGGGTATACAGCAATTTAAATTCTCAAAAGCTTTTTACATCTGGTTTCTAAATTATATATAACCATAATATGTGAAAATTACTTTGCACAGTTTACTTTTTGCATTTTGACATTTTATATATGCATATATATAATATTTTAGAAATACAAGCATAATTCATATGCTTGGAGTTTGAATGTAATGTAGGTGATTTGAGTACAGACTTTCAAGCTTTCTTCAGCTATCCTCTTATAAGGCGTCACAGTGACTTAAGGTCAACAGGGGCCTGACAATAATATTGGCATCAACAAGGGATTTGGGCATATCATCATCAAATTTTCAATGGTATGGATGGCTGAAGAGCTGGAGGATGGAGTAGATTCAAGCCTGTCCATTAGCTGAAGATTTGCTATCTTAATATTAACCGATCACTGATTATACATGTATATGGAAGATGATGATCAGGATCAACTGATGGATGCTGGTTCAGCATGAAATATGTATTTTGGAGGCCATTTATCTTTTTCACATGTTTATGGATATGTGTATCAATTATATGAGATAGAGTGGATACTGAAGTAAGCTTGAAAGTCTATGTTATATTCTTATATTATATGCATATATATATATATATTGTAACCATATATTTTAGCATAAAATATAATAATTGATGTAACTATTATTAAAAAATTTCTCTGTCTTCTTTGGTGATTTGATTGGCTTGATTTGCACTTTGAACAGATTACTCTCTTATATTATTTAATAAATTTAAATTTGCTTCGTTCCATATACTAATTCATATCAAAATGTTTAACTTTTAAAAATTTTAACAACACATTAAATTTGGTAAAATAGTATTAAAATATAATATTTTGTTTTATTTGTTTAAAGTAATCTTAAAAATTATTTCTATTGAATTAACAAAAAAAAACCATTTGTTCAATTAAAATAAATTATTAAAAATAAATACAGTAATTACGTATGCGTCTCAATGTAAAAAAAAGAAAAGAGCGTGAATTTAAGAGAAGATCGTCTGTTAGTTTGCTTTTGGAGGGAGAGAGAGAAAAGAAATGGTAAGAAGGCAAATGGTGTAAATTTGATAAGCTTATTTTAAAATAGTTAACAAGTAAACGGATTACCACAAATGTTCTATAAACGTAAACATAACATTGTGGTATTTAATTATAAGATGAATTGCTAAATTTAAAAGTCTGTTCAAGTCAGCTGGCCAAGTGGATCAAATCACCGGTAATAATTTCCCAATATTACATTTAAAATGTTGGAGCTTCCCAGTTTAAAAGAATTAATTGCAAGAGTTTGGTATGTTTTAAAATGTTTATTGTTCTACATTTTGGAAAATTTAAATAAGTATTTTAATTACAGAAGTTTTATAAATATGAAAATTTGTTTTTTAAAAAAGAAGAAGTTTAAATTAAAGTAAAATGTTAAAGTTATCAACATAGTTTAATATTTCCGTTTCTAATTCTAATAAAAATATAATATTGATTGATATTTAACTTTATAATGCCAGTAATATCTTTGCTAGTTAATTGTTTGCCATTTGGATAATAAACAGTTTTCCAATAATTGATCAAAGCTATTTTATAATTTTATCATCAGTTTGGAATGATTAAATAAATTGCTATAATTAGTATTCTTAGATTTAAGCATGGATAAATAAATATTAGCATGGATGTAATAAACTTGGAACATTTTTAATAGAGAAATGTAGAAATTAATAACTTTTGAAAAACATTTTCATTTAAGTTCTGCGAGTCATGTCTTAAAATTGTTTCATGTTTATGGAGCCACGTAAATCGTTAACCTAATAGTGATTATAATAACTAACACAAATGGATAAAATTACATGTATGGAATTCAACTATGATTATAGCTATTACTTCGTACATTTATTGTTCGACACATCATACATGGATTTCACGGATCATATTTGTCGTTATAAAATGCTATACAATCTAATTTGTGACACACACACCTGCTAAAATTCATGTATTGAACTATAAAATGCTATACATTTAATTTATATCACACACACACCTGTTAGATTTTATGTAGATGATGAATAATTCATTACTTTAATTTTATCGTTATATGAACTTGCATGTGAAGTTCATCAGTTATATTTTATTAAGTTTAAATTAATAGGGGTTGAATAAAATAATTATTCAAGAAAATAGAGCTTGCGAAAAAGCTTGAAAAGTACTAAATGAATTTATTAGATGTATCAATCTTTGTGAGGTATTTTGTGAGTCTTTCCAGATTTCTATTTCTATACTAATATTGCTTATATTGTATTACACATATTTTATCTTAAGCAAGATAAGTTAGTACATTAGTTGTCCTGATTAGTGTAACATTTTATTATGCAAGAACCCACATTTGCTAAAGTGTTAGTATTTTCTGAATGATCAGAATAACTGAGGAGGATGATTTTGCACTTTAATGTGAAGTAAATAGTAATGTTGTTTTAGAATGTTGAAAGGCATTAATCTGTGCCGGTGATTAATCCGCAGATTATTTAATTGCCATTTTTTGTATTTTACACTCATTCCAGCGCTGGTGGTTAATCCGCGGAATTGTGTAATTATACATATTACTTTATGATGGTGTATCAATCCACAAAGCGTTTAATATTATTTAATTCCTATGTGTAGATGAACGCATCCACAGGAATATGTTTTACTTCATAGATATAAGTTGGGCAAAGTATTTTAGTTGATCTGCTAAATCATCTTCTTCCATTTGTAAGTAAAATTCATAAGTTAGATCATCAAATTGTAGCAGGACATTCTATTCAAGTTACTTCATAATAATTAACTGTCGGTTGATTATTATTTACCGGAGTGTAAGTTTAAATTTTCATTTTATTTAATGATTGCATTATAGCTAAATCCTACAGATATAATATTATTTATTATATTATTATAAGTTTACGGTATGGATTTATTGAATCTGGAAATGACGTTAAATATTTCATGAATTGATGTTGAATTTAGTATAATTTGCTCAAGATTCATTATATCAAATTGAAATAAGGTATGATTAGGTTTTTAAAACCGTACCTATGATATGTTATTGAAGAAAGTCAATGGAATTATAATTTATTTATTTTATTTGTTTAATGTATGTCTTTAATTACAACATTAGAATTAATTACTTATTATTCATAAATTTGTAAATAAACGTTGATTTATAATTAAACTTACTGTGCCGTTGCTATGTGTCATTCGTAAAATCAGAAATCATAAGCCTTGGATAGAGCATACATTGAAGTACATACTATCATCAACATGATATAAGAGTTTAGTAATATTTTGAAAAAACATTTGGATGCTTTTAGTCTTTGGTAGTTTATGATGTGTGGGGTACAATAAAATCCCATTTACCTTTTCCATCATTTTGGCTTTGCGTAGTTGATTCTAATATACAATATAAATTAATTATTAGACTTGTAAACAGATTTACCAAATAATGATATGATTGAATATATTTACTTAACATTTTAAATTGTCATTTGTCAGTATAAAAAGAGTCTCAGTGATATAGTAAACTATAAAAAAAGAACCCACGTATTTATGTTTATTTATTGCAAAGCTTTACCTGGACTAGCATTTGTATTAAAAGTCATATAGATGGTTTCAAATTTCATAATCTTATATAGTTCCACAAATTATGCCATCTTGTACATGGTCGGCCATCGGGTCTCATACAAATAAAAATCGCAAATTAAGGTTTGTAACATAATAACATTGCACTTATAATTTGTTTACTGTATTTTATCACACTACTATGATAGGTCATCGCGGTACACCCTGGCTGCGATCAAATTAAATCATAAAAAGTTTATGTTAGATTATTAGTTTGGTCTGTGGTAAGTTGCTCCAGATGTTGGTTGTGGTCTTGGTGCATAAAATAGATAGCATAATATGCTTTTGGATACAGCTTTTAATAGCTGACAATGTGTAGCAGGAATTGATCAGTGATCGAGGTCACGATGCACAGCGCACTGATGTTTTGGTGATATTATGTAGTTGACCACACTTTAGAGGGTTACAAATTTTTGGTGCCACAACGTGTTCGGCCCGATATGTTGAGGTTAGACAGTCATTATAGGTGTGCAATTACAGTTTTTAGCACTTTATAAACATGCGACTTGATTAATTGATTGTTGCAGAGTACAATATGGTAATATGTGAACTGAATTAATTAATGATTGTTGATTACAATTTTAATTTCCCATATTACAAGAATATTATCATGTGACAAATGCTCTATCATGGTGATAAAATATTGTATGTTTTATTGCTATATATTTCTCCGGATTAATTATATAAGATTTCTGATGACAATAGCAATCGTATTCCAAGATATACCAATATTTATGATTGAATTGGGAGAAGTTGAAATTATCAAGGGTTTATAAAGTAGTTGTTGTAATACTGCAAATATTTAAAGTGGGGGTTCAGATTATTTAGTGTGAATGTGATATATACCATCTGGGATAGATTGTTGGTGGTGAGGATTTAGTGGTTGGTCGGCTTGAACAAGATTTTAGTTGATCATTGTTATTAAAACACATATTTTAGGAAAGTAAAAATTTGGTTTCACAAAATATTGAAATAGTTGTTATAAAATACCCAAAATGAGTGACTCTGAAGAAATTAGTTATCCTGAAAGAACCCAAGAAGTTCCTGATCTTGATTTCCAACAACGGTTTATGTTGATGCTTCAACGCATAGAGATTGGAATGAATGAACAGTCTGAAAAATTGAATGAACAGTCTCTAAAAATGAATGAACAGTCTGAAAAATTAAATGAACAGTCTCTTTCTCAAAAAGAGATGACTGAAAAATTGAATGAACAGTCTCTTTCTCAAAAAGAGATGACTGAAAAATTGAATGAACAGTCTCTTTTTCAAAAAGAGATAACTGAAAAGTTAGATAGTTTTGAGAATAAAATGGCTGAAGTTCAGGAATTTGTGAAAGAAAAAATAGAAGCTGCTAGGGTAAAAACAATGTAGGAATTTAATCAAAAATTTCAATCCCTAGAAAATAGTTGTAAGGCAGCTAAAGGGGAGTACGATATTAAATTGGAAGAAATTAAAGCTAATTTCTTCGATTATAAAAAGCACTTGGAAGTTCAGATAGAAGAAATTGGAAATAAGTTTATAACCCATGAGGAGAATGTGGACACTAAACTCAAGGTGCTTCATGTGGCAATGGGTGACTCAAGGAGTCAGTTGGCACAAATAGTTAGTGAAATGAACTATAAAGTTCAAGAAGTAGAGTCTCAATCTGCTAAATCTATTGATAAAATTAAAACTGAAATGGAAGGTAAACTTCAGAATATGAATGAGAGTCATTCAACTTTTGAACAAGGCATATTTAAATCCATGAGTGAATCTGTAACAGAGAGCAGAGCAGAATTGGGTAACATTAAAAAGATTTTGGAGGAAACTATCAATAGGTCTAAAATAGAAAATAAAGAATTAAAAAAGACTAATGCTAAATTTAGTGGAGATTTAGAAATGATGCAAAAAGAGTGGAAGGAAATGAGGGATAAATGTCAAGAGTGGCCAAATGAATCAAATGAGTTTAAAGAAGGACAGAAACTAGAGGCAAAGATTGAAAATCTTCAGCTAAAAATGTTGGAAATTCAAAGGGCTCAAGAGAAAAATGATAATTTCATTGGTCAAAACACCAAGTATTATGTAGAGGGGACAGAGACCTCTGTTAAAGAAGTAGTTGTATCGGATGGTAATTTTACTGGTATCCGCACAACTCCCATTTTCCAAAAACCATTAGAAATTGAATCTGTGGCCAATGATGTCAAGAACACAGATATGTCTATGGGTGGATCTACAGCTCTTAAATTTCTAAAGATTAAGCCATTTAAAGGGGTGGATCTACAGCTCTTAAATTTCTAAAGATTAAGCCATTTAAAGGGGAGTATTTGGAAAACCCTCTAGAATTTCTTCAAAATCTGGAGGAATTGTTTACTTTATGTGCATTTTCAGAAAGAGAAAAACTGGCTATCTCCAGCAACCATCTTTATGCTGCTGCAAAAGATTGGTGGCAGTCTTTGTTTGATTGTCCTCAAACATATGGAGATTTTAAACATTTAATAATGTCAAGTTTCTGGGGTGAAGATTGTCAGGATAACATGCGTTATCAAATCACTCGAGAAAAGTACAATTGCTAATAAAGGTAGCTATACTCAATTTTTTCGTGGACAAGCGGTCAAACTTAAAACTTTAACTGCTTTTCCATTATCTGAGCATCATATAGTCAGGATCTTAAGACATAACTTACCTCGACAGATTGAACAAGTTTTGATTGCTGTGGATAAATATACAATTGATGAGGTGTCAGAGATGTTAGATGCACTAGAGACAAGTGAATGTGACCTGGAAAACAGATATAGAGGTGGAAAGGATGCTAGAGCTTCTCATAACTGTTCCATTGCTAATGTTAATGTTGCTCCCATAAGAAGTCCTTATCGTGATAACCGATACCAGAGTAGGAGTCGTAGTTATAAATGACCAAAATTTTATCATAGAGTTAATGGTCAACCTAGTCTAATTAATAAGACCCAAGATAGAGATCAACCTTCTGTTAGTGGAATTAAACCACCTCACACAAAGGATATTAAGACAAATGTTAAAAGTAGTGCATTAAACTAGAAGGGGCCTCATGGAAAAGTTCCTCATGTTAGCAACTTAAAGAAAAACGAATTTAGAAAATTTTTAAGCTTATATAATGGACCTTTCATGATTGAAAGCCAGGTGGGAGAGAATGCATTTATGCTCTCAACCCCTGAAGGAATCCGAGGCACCTACAATGCACGTAGTTTAAAACCTGTACCTTCAATAAATTAAGGGGATTTATATCGTGTAAATGTTATACCATATTCAGATTGATGATAAATTATAGATAGGATAATAAAAATAGTGACTTATGATGTACCTTAGTAGGGTTTGATGAAATGGAATTCTGAAGAAAGATAAATTTTTTTCCATAGGGGGTGTAAACTGTAACCATATATTTTAGCATAAAATATAATAATTGATGTAACTATTATTAAAAAATTTCTCTGTCTTCTTTGGTGATTTGATTGGCTTGATTTGCACTTTGAACAGATTACTCTCTTATATTATTTAATAAATTTAAATTTGCTTCATTCCATATACTAATTCGTATCAAAATGTTTAACTTTTAAAAATTTTAACAACACATTAAATTTGGTAAAATAGTATTAAAATATAATATTTTGTTTTATTTGTTTAAAGTAATCTTAAAAATTATTTCTATTGAATTAACAAAAAAAAACCATTTGTTCAATTAAAATAAATTATTAAAAATAAATACAGTAATTATGTATGCGTCTCAATGTAAAAAAAAGAAAAGAGCGTGAATTTAAGAGAAGATCGTCTGTTAGTTTGCTTTTGGAGGGAGAGAGAGAAAAGAAATGGTAAGAAGGCAAATGGTGTAAATTTGATAAGCTTATTTTAAAATAGTTAACAAGTAAACGGATTACCACAAATGTTCTATAAACGTAAACATAACATTGTGGTATTTTATTATAAGATGAATTGCTAAATTTAAAAGTCTGTTCAAGTCGGCTGGCCAAGTGGATCAAATCACCGGTAATAATTTCCCAATATTACATTTAAAATGTCGGAGCTTCCCAGTTTAAAAGAATTAATTGCAAGAGTTTGGTATGTTTTAAAATGTTTATTGTTCTACATTTTGGAAAATTTAAATAAGTATTTTAATTACAGAAGTTTTATAAATATGAAAATTTGTTTTTTAAAAAAGAAGAAGTTTAAATTAAAGTAAAATGTTAAAGTTATCAACATAGTTTAATATTTCCGTTTCTAATTCTAATAAAAATATAATATTGATTGATATTTTAACTTTATAATGCCAGTAATATCTTTGCTAGTTAATTGTTTGCCATTTGGATAATAAACAGTTTTCCAATAATTGATCAAAGCTATTTTATAATTTTATCGTCAGTTTGGAATGATTAAATAAATTGCTATAATTAGTATTCTTAGATTTAAGCGTGGATAAATAAATATTAGCATGGATGTAATAAACTTGGAACATTTTTAATAGAGAAAGGTAGAAATTAATAACTTTTGAAAAACATTTTCATTTAAGTTCTGCGAGTCATGTCTTAAAATTGTTTCATGTTTATGGAGCCACGCAAATCGTTAACCTAATAGTGATTATAATAACTAACACAAATGGATAAAATTACATGTATGGAATTCAACTATGATTATAGCTATTACTTCGTACATTTATTGTTCGACACATCGTACATGGATTTCACGGATCATATTTGTCATTATAAAATGCTATACAATCTAATTTGTGACACACACACCTGCTAAAATTCATGTATTGAACTATAAAATGCTATACATTTAATTTATATCACACACACACCTGTTAGATTTTATGTAGATGATGAATAATTCATTACTTTAATTTTATCGTTATATGAACTTGCATGTGAAGTTCATCAGTTATATTTTATTAAGTTTAAATTAATAGGGGTTGAATAAAATAATTATTCAAGAAAATAGAGCTTGCGAAAAAGCTTGAAAAGTACTAAATGAATTTATTAGATGTATCAATCTTTGTGAGGTATTTTGTGAGTCTTTCCAGATTTCTATTTCTATACTAATATTACTTATATTGTATTACACATATTTTATCTTAAGCAAGATAAGTTAGTACATTAGTTGTCCTAATTAGTGTAACATTTTATTATGCAAGAACCCACATTTGCTAAAGTGTTAGTGTTTTCTGAATGATCAGAATAACTGAGGAGGATGATTTTGCACTTTAATGTGAAGTAAATAGTAATGTTGTTTTAGAATGTTGAAAGGCATTAATCTGTGCCAGTGGTTAATCCGCAGATTATTTAATTGCCATTTTTTGTATTTTACACTCATTCCAGCGCTGGTGGTTAATCCGCGGAATTGTGTAATTATACGTATTACTTTATGATGGTGTATCAATCCACAAACCGTTTAATATTATTTAATTCCTATGTGTAGATGAACGCATCCACAGGAATATGTTTTACTTCATAGATATAAGTTGGGCAAAGTATTTTAGTTGATCTGCTAAATCATCTTCTTCTATTTGTAAGTAAAATTCATAAGTTAGATCATCAAATTGTAGCAGGACATTCTATTCAAGTTACTTCATAATAATTAACTGTCGGTTGATTATTATTTACCGGAGTGTAAGTTTAAATTTTCATTTTATTTAATGATTGCATTATAGCTAAATCCAATATTATTTATTATATTATTATAAGTTTACGGTATGGATTTATTGAATCTGGAAATGACGTTAAATATTTCATGAATTGATGTTGAATTTAGTATAATTTGCTCAAGATTCATTATATCAAATTGAAATAAGGTATGATTAGGTTTTTAAAACCGTACCTATGATATGTTATTGAAGAAAGTCAATGGAATTATAATTTATTTATTTTATTTGTTTAATTTATGTCTTTAATTACAACATTAGAATTAATTACTTATTATTCATAAATTTGTAAATAAACGTTGATTTATAATTAAACTTACTGTGCCGTTGCTATGTGTCATTCGTAAAATCAGAAATCATAAGCCTTGGATAGAGCATACATTGAAGTACATACTATTGTCAACATGATATAAGAGTTTAGTAATATTTTGAAAAAACATTTGGATGCTTTTAGTCTTTGGTAGTTTATGATGTGTGGGGTACAATAAAATCCCATTTACCTTTTCCATCATTTTGGCTTTGCATAGTTGATTCTAATATACAATATAAATTAATTATTAGACTTGTAAACAGATTTACCAAATAATGATATGATTGAATATATTTACTTAACATTTTAAATTGTCATTTGTCAGTATAAAAAGAGTCTCAGTGATATAGTAAACTATAAAAAAAGAACCCAAGTATTTATGTTTATTTATTGCAAAGCTTTACCTGGACTAGCATTTGTATTAAAAGTCATATAGATGGTTTCCAATTTCATAATCTTATGTAGTTCCACAAATTATGCCATCTTGTACATGGTCGGCCATCGGGTCTCATACAAATAAAAATCGCAAATTAAGGTTTGTAACATAATAACATTGCACTTATAATTTGTTTACTGTATTTTATCACACTACTATGATAGGTCATCGCGGTACACCCTGGCTGCGATCAAATTAAATCATAAAAAGTTTATGTTAGATTATTAGTTTGGTCTGTGGTAAGTTGCTCCAGATGTTGGTTGTGGTCTTGGTGCATAAAATAGATAGCATAATATGCTTTTGGATACAGCTCTTAATAGCTGACAATGTGTAGCGGGAATTGATCAGTGATCGAGGTCACGATGCACAGTGCACTGATGTTTTGGTGATATTATGTAGTTGACCACACTTTAGAGGGTTACAATATATATATAATGAGATTTATTTAAATGTTTTTAAATTAATAATTTGACTCTCTCTAATCAAGTTGCAAATCTTGTGTCTATACAAACTTATTAGATTAGATAAAGGTGGATTTCCATCTTTAGCATTGGAAGAGATTACCTTAATAACATATTGAGATTGATTATTATTGATATTGGTATTGTTTAAGTGTTGATGCTTTCATATATTTATATACTTGGACATATTTGTATATATACACACATTATATCTACTTGTACATAAAATTTATATATTTGCATATTTCATTGTTGTTTTGTGATGGAAGTAAAATCTTAGCTTGTCTGATTACTGACTTAAGAATTTAGACTAGTTTATATTTATATTAGTTGCTTTTTAAATAGAAAGACGTAATTATATGTTGACATCCAACACAAATTTCAGTTTGCTGTTCTACTTTTAATAAGTTAAAAACGAAATAATTTCTGCAACTAAATTAGCTATATAGAGCACTGTTACTTTGCCTAATTTATTGTATGGTAGTGTTCAAATCCTCTATAATTACATCTAAATTCCAAGTATATAAATTATACTTGTATTCAAATATTAAAAATATTTAGTAAAATTTTAAAAATACCATAGCAAAGATCATGAACCAATAAATATGTTTTTCACTTTGATAGATGTTTTAATAAGGAGTTCACTATTGTGAAATGATTGAATAATATAAGATTTCCTAAAAGGATATTTTACAATGAACATTAAGTATGGTATTTGTGTCATAATCAAATCTATTTTTTGTATAAAGATTATCTCAAAACATTCTAAAGAAGAGTAACGTTCAGTGTTTTGGTTGGGAAGATATGGCAGAGACTAGTACACACTGGATACCTACAATTAGATATGGTATTGAAGTATTTCATAAAGAAAAATTTACTGCAGAAGACAGCATAAGACAGTATTGCAAAATATCAAATTAGTAGAATTTTAGATCAATGTCTTTTATATGTGATGTATTTGTGTTTCCTTTGATTTGTGCAGTTGTTGTAAAATTCATCTCTAATATACTTTTTCATTGTTTTATTTTTCATTTGGAGTTGAAATAGCCATATTCGTTTTCTAGAGGCTGCTGCTGCCCATAATTTTATTGTTTAATGTATAAATTATTATTTTTTATTTAATTCGTTTATACATGTTACCACACACACACACTTTTCCAATTAATCAATTTTCACCTATTTAGCACTCGGTATGTCAGGAAGGGGTGGGTGGGAAAAAACGGCAAACATCATCCAAAAGTATTGTTGCATTTAGAAAGCTTTTGAAGTTGAATAATTAAAATCCTCTCTTATTAAAAGTTGGCAGACTTGGTTTGATCTCAAATGAGCCTAACAATAAAGGTATTTGTTTTGTTAGAAAGATAGGCATGAGGGGGTAACAAAAGATTTTGATCTAAGTTACTTGAGTTTGTAATTATAGAACCACCATTTCCATAGTCAGCTAATGGTTTCTTAGAAAAGTTAAATCTCTATGTTTCATTCTTATGAGACAACAATTCACTAAAGTAACATTAGAATAATAACATGTTGGTTATGTGGGAACAGTCAAAGCAAAATGTAATGAGTTCCATGTTGAAAATAGGAATTATTTACTTTTTACTATAATATACTAAAACGATGATGTTTTAAGAAACTATTTGAATATATATGTAACTTTTTCACTTGGAGAATATTTTTATTTAATTAACTTTATATATATATGTATGTAAGTATTTATTTTTTTTAAAAATCATACATTTCTATTTGCTATCATAAACTTTCACTCCAATAGCAAATCTGTAATCATGATTAATGACCGAAGACTCACTAGTAATGCAAACATATTTTAATATTCTTTGATTCTTTATGCTTATATAGTTGACTTAGGATTCATATATATACATACAATATTCATAATTTGCACTTTTTTTTAATTAAAAAGTTAAATTTGATTCAATGTGGATATATTCAAGTCCTATTTTAAATTGGGTCAATTAATTTATGTTGAATGAAATTTCATTTTCATATTTATTATTGTTATTTGCTTTCTAGATTATAGAAAAAAGTAGCATCACTTGATTAAGCATTTTGGACATGATACAAGACTGATAGCATTATTAATATATGACGCCACAAGAAATGAGAGCTCAGATTTTAAGTTAAATTCGTTATATTAGCAAGCAATTTAAGATATGTCCTTGTGAATTATAGAAACAATTTCATTTCTGTTGTAACAAGTTTAAATACAATTTAATAAGTTTAGTTCTAATATGAAATTTCAATATTATATAATTATTATATATTAATGATACCACTATTTAGCAATTAATATCACTAATAGACTTGGGAGTTGATGTGAATCTGATTCCAATATGCAGTTAAGTCTCTTTGGTCAGGCTAAACCAATTATCTTTTTCAATAACTTCTCACCATTACTATCTATTTATTTATATGAACTAAATAAATTTAATTTATGTATCATATTTTTTAACTAGTATTTATTTAAACAACCATTCAAAAAATATATAAATTATCCTACGATGGAACACTCAAAGTCCTTATTGGATCCCATATTATAGTCATACCCATCTTTTTTTTTTTTATTGGATTAGAAATTATTTTAGTTCTTTTAAGTGAGATATACATTTAAACTTTATTAAAGAACGAATATTTGCTGATATAATCTTAAATGTGTTTGTATTTTGTTTTAGCTTGGTTTTTTTTTTTTTAAACAAACAAACATAAGTATATCATTACATAAAATTATTTTCAAATATTTCAATAATTAATTTTGTTACTCAATGAGCATAGCCTAGATTTGTAGAAAGTGCTTACTGCTATAAAATGCAAATTACATAAAAATAAGAAAAGTCACATATTGATATATTATGATATATTCTATCCTTTTTAAATACTTTTGAACTTTCTAAGAATATCAAACTACCTGCAAATATTTTGAAACTAAGTTCACTAAAATTCATAGTTAAGTCATTTGGATTCAATTTTAAAATGGTGAAAATTGTAAATCTTTATCTTGAGTAATATAATGTAAGTATAAGTAAAATACAAAAATGCAGTTATTATCAAAAACTGGTTGTAGAAATCTGTTTGTAGTACTATTTAGTATTGATAGAGGTTGCCATTGATAAATAATGTACTTAAATATATATGCATTTGTACTAAATGAATATATATATTATATTATGGATGTGGAAAACAAATTTGTTAACTTTAACAAGTCGTGATAGTAGATCCACGATTACATAATAAGAAAATGATTTATTATCAGCATTCTCCACCTCTTTTTCAATTGATAAAAAACCATAAAATATGCAAATTTAATGAACTATGAATCTAAGTGAATTGATTGTTTCATGCACTGTTAATGAATTTTTAAACTTTAATGTTTGTTTGTCTTTTTTTAGCATTCAACTTGAAAATGATCTATTATATTTTTGAGTTGATTGTCTTGATTAATAAAGAGTTCTCCGTACTATAAAATATGCCAATATATATATGATTGATAATATATTTCTTATCCATCTATGTGTTTAAGTTTTTTATTCAAAGATGTCACTACTATTTTTTTTTCCAGATTATCATTTACATTCATTGTTTTTTTTCTTCTCATGTGTCAAAGCATCGGCTGGGAAGTGAACCCGCAAACCCAAGACAACTGCTTATAAGGCAGCTGTGCTGACCACTCGACCACCACATTGTTTTTCCCTTACACTGTGAGGCATTTGGAATATTTTTTTGCAAAATATAAATTAAAATGGTTATAATTTTTATAATCCAGTATATAACTTTTTTTAATAAAAGAAAAACAGGTTTAACACTACTTTTGCAGAATATAAAAATATGTGTTCTGCCAAAGCAAATTATTCAGAGACAATAAAATATTCATGAAATGTATTGTGATTAAAAAGTTTTGAATTGTTAATCATTAAATAGTTGTCAGTTCTAATGCCTTTTGTCAATTATCTGGGAAATAGCTATAGGAATCTATTAAATTACTTTAGGAGACATCAATTATTAAGTGTTTATATTTTTGGGAATGGAGAAATCATATGATGATTAGAAGATATCAATATTTGGAGCATTAAAACTTATTATGGGATGTGATGTGGTTTGTAAATTCTCTCTTATATATTCCAGCCAATTAATAGTATATCTTATTGCATTAGTTTCAATTGGAGTGTCCAACTTTCTATGTATAGTTCTGGTGACATTGTATATTATTTAGGTATAGGAAGTTCTGGACTTATGTAAATGTAGACTTATGAAAACCATAACCAGCATATACAAATTAATCTGATTTGTAAATCAAAATAGGTTGTGCGAATGTCTTATATATATATGAAAAGAAAGTTACTGTTAACACTAACTGAAATAATTATAGAAAATATACAAACCATTATACAATTACAAATATCCAGTAACGCCCTCTGTTTAAAGATCTATATCTCAATAATATAGATCTTTAAACAGAGGGCATTACTGGATATTTGTAATTGTATAATGGTTTGTATATTATATATATATATATTGTACTGCTTTATTTGCATTTGTTAAAATTATTTTTATATTATGCAGCATACTTATTGGTAAATATGCATCTTAAGAGAAAAACTGATTTTTTAAAAATTTGACTTAAGCAAAAGTCATAGAATTGATTCTTTGTGTAAGTTAAGAAAATCTGTATATACAAATGTTGACATTTGCATTTGAGATATTATAAGAATATCGGTCAAGAAAATTATATCTGCAGGTTACTATGATCTATTATCATTTTTAATAGCCTGAATATCAGTGAAATAATATGGAAATATTAATTAATCCCAGTGAACTATATGTAAACTGTAAAATGTAGAATGATCCCACCTTCACTTTAGCTGTAAGGATGTCAGTAAATGTTATGCTTATACATAATCAAAGCTAAAGTGTAATTGGGCTCATTTTACATTTACTGGCAGTTAGTTTACATATAATTCACTGGGGATTTTCAATTATGATTATTATTAGAGTTTTAGAATTCAGGCACTGTTAGGAGTAGAAAACTTGGAGCAGTAAAAACTTCAGAATGTAAATAAGAAAAATATGAACTTTATTATATTGAATTGGATATATTTTATAAAGTAATAATTTGCATTACAGTGTTACAATTTATGATATTAATTATAATAATGACAGCATAAGAAATCTCAGATTGGCCCTGTTCAGTGCAGTGACAGAATGATGAATTTGTGAGCTAAAGCTTCTGGATCCCTGCCTAATTTTTTTTACTTGTAATGTTCCAATATCATATGATCTTCCAAATAACTAGTCATTTCATTATTTTAGAAAGATCAACCACTATTTGCTTCTTATTATGTTTTTTTTTTCTTATCTAGTAAAATTGAGTTGTTAGAATGAATTATGTTAAGAGGATACTTAACATACATGCATTAATTTGGCAATAAATCTTAGGAAGATTATTGGACAATTTAAAAAGAGAAATTATTAGGACTATTCTTGAAAATGTTACAAGTATTGAAAGAATATTTTTAAAGTGAATTGATTTTAAAAAATCTCTTAGGGTTAACAGAGTATTAGCAATAATTTTGATCATGTTTTAGGTTTTGTCTTGTTTATGAACTGGAGTAGAAATATAAGTAGGGCTTGGAAATGTTATTTCAGGCAACTGAAGATTTTTTGAATAAGCTTAGTTTTTTCTTTATTTTTTAGCCAGCTTATGTTATTTATTCAATGGTAATAGTTATTTAATTTTATTTAGAAAAGAGTATTTAATTTATAGGTCAATGTGATAAGCATATTTAAAGAGCTTAATTTAAAATAACTTTATTATTATTGAAATAGTAATAAATGGGATATAACATCATTGCATAATCAGATCTCTTGACTTAGTGACAATATCCTTTACCTGCATTCATGATCTGGATTTTGCGACAGGACTAATAAACTTGTAATCAAGCTTCTAGCTATTTTTAGATATGAGTAAATAATATATGGGATGTAATATCATTGCATAATCAAACATCTTGACTTAGTGACAATATCCTTCACCTACATCTGTGATCTGGTTTTGAGACAGGACTAATGAACTTGTAATCAAGCCTCTACTTATTTTTAGATATGAATAAATGTCCCAATTAATCTGTTTTTTTTTTGTCAGAAGAATATTAATGCACTGGTTGGAAAAATGAACAGTATAATTGTAATATTATACAACTGTAACCATTGTTGAAAGCTGTATAATCTCATAATTTCATGCTTTTAGTGACTTGATTATTAAGTAATAGTGTTTTATCACATCACTATTCTATTAATTTTTTTGACCATCAGACTGACTTTCATTTAAATGCCCATGCTAGCATAAAAATTTAGATAAATTGTTTTCTTACTTTTATTGGATATTTATATAATATAATTTAATTCATGTTTTTCTTACACAGTTTTTATAAAAAAGAATGCATATACATATACTCACATGCATACATTTACACATGTGCACATAATATAAATGTAACTGCATACAATCAATTCTCATGTTATATGAACATGACATATGTAATCTGTTTGCATAAGAAATATCTGATATATGCAAAAATTTATAGAAATTATGCAAAACATTCTAAATACATTATATTATTCAGAGCATGAAAAGAAGGGGGGAATATTATGTATTAAAAAAAACTAACTTTACCATCATGCTACACAAAGTTAATTCAATTATTTTAAAAATAGGGAGGGAAGTATCCTTCATTCATAAACAGTGAGGTAACTTTATTTCTTTATTATATTAATCAAAGTTTATTATTATTATTATTATTATTATTATTATTATTATTATTATTATTATTATTATTATTATTATTATTATTATTATTATTATTATTATTATTATTATTATTATTATTAATAATAATAATAATAATAATATCTTTTTACACTCATTAGCTTCAGAATCATCATCACTTTAAAATATTATTAATCCATTGTAGAATGAATATCTGAGTTTAATCTAATTTCTCCCAAATCATAAATTCTCCATATCACTCCAACAAACTTATCTATCTTGTTCCAACATCTTACATGTAATTTCTTCCTAGATTTTTTTTTTTACACTTATACATAGAGTAACACAAAAGATTCTGAAATGATAATTTATGTAAGAAATGGACTATCTGAGCAGTAAACAGCATTGACCATTAAGCCTAGGTGTTTAAGCACACACACAAATATATGTGTGTTTGTATTATAATTTAATATTAAAATACAAGTATAATGTATATACCTAACCTAGATGTAATTAAAGGGAAAACTATAACATTAGCATCATCAAGGACTTTGAACATTCCATCATCAGATTTTCAGTCATATGGATGGCTGAAAAGTTGGAGAGTGGAGAGGATTGAAGCCTCTCCATTATCTTAGAATAAATTGAGCACTCATTGTATATGCGTGGGAGATGATGATCCAGACCAGCTTATGAATGCTGGTTCAGCACGAAATACACACATTGGAGATCATTTATCTTTTTCACATGTGTGTGGTCATGTGTATCGTTTATATTGGATAGAGTCAAATCCCCTTTAATATTGTAATTTTATATTTAAAATAAACAGCAGGCTTATATTAGATTAAAAATATTTATTTTGTGTGAAAGAAAATAAAATTAGGAACTGTTTACAAATCCAATTTTTAATCACGAATTTAAAACTCTGAACTACTCGTGGGTTGTAAGTGAATATAGATATCACTACTATATATATATATTATGAGAAGAAAGTTAAACAGTAAAAAAATTCAATTCTAATTATATCAACAACAACAATATTAAAAAAAAAATTAATTCAACATAATTTCATATGCAAAGTGAATACATACATTTCACGAAAATTAGAATTATTTAGATAATCGAAGAAAAACTGAGTATGACTGAAACAATTTAAAGAAGAATGATGGTAGGTTATTGACTTTTTTTTTTGTAGAGTATTTTAAAAAATCGGAGTTATTTATATAAGACACCTAAGTAAATTCACCTTATTATGAAATTTATTCTCTGTCTACTGCAATGTAAAATCTCTCTCTTTATATATACTAATCATCTTTATAAAGGTCACTGTTAGAAAAGAAAATTAAGCTCTAGAGAGAGAAAATACATTTAAAAAAATCTTTTATAGGATCACTTCATCTATCTACTGTGCTAACTCTGACCATTCGATACCCAACCACAGGAAATCCAATTTTAAGACTGACAATAGGATTAACTTCGTGGTGGATAAAAAAATTGATTGTGTATTGAAATAGCATTCTGAAGTATTCATTTAAAAAAAAATGGAAGTATGCATCAAATCTATTGACCCATAAAGAGATGAAAGCTCTCTTGACCACTGAGATTGCAAAAGGAGTTGAGAAAGAAAATCAATTTATTTTATCCTCTCTCCTCCCCCCCCCTCGAAAAGGCATATTTATTTTTAATATGAGTTTATAATATATATTGATAGTTTTTAGCTTGTTAAAATAAATTTGAATATTAATACAGTTTAAATTGAATGTTAGTTGAAATATGTATAAACAAATTTTTAAAAAATGATGATGATAATATACAAAGTTTTACTATAAACATTGTGTCTATGTTAGGTTCTTTGTTCAAAGGTAAGTTATCAATTAAGAGAGGCACATTTGCAGATACTCACTATTAAAGAATCTTTAGAATGACTATGATTTCAAAAAAATACCCAAACACAGCCAGTAGTATGTTTTAAAATATGTTTTTCACTCTTGTATTTAATTTTATGATTTATTAAATCATTTATTTCACAAATATGTATATTTTAATGCTGTGTGTGGTTTCATGTTGCAGTGGAATGAAAGACACTGGAGTTCAAATCCATAGATTACAGCTTCAGTTATGGCACTTTTGATGCTCAAATTTTGTATGAATTCCTGAATAATAACCCATTCTTTAGGTTATAGACTTTTATTATTATTTTCAGTATTACTTGTCTACACAATTTTATTTAGATGGTTAAGAATGGCAGATTCATAAGCTAAAGTTTTCTGAATTGATTTCTGGATGGTAAATGCAAAAAAAAAAAGAGACAAAAAATTGATTTTGATGATAGAATAGAATAATTGCATTCATTATGTCATATTGGCACTCAAATGGCTCTGGTTCTTCCAAATTGTTTATAATACAACTTACCTATTATATAGTATACTAAATTTTACAAGATAAAAATAAACTCATGGGAATTTGAATATGATATGTTTAGGGCCTAATCAGCAGGAAATTCACTTTATTTTTCATTGTCAGTAGTTTGCCATTATTTAAGCCTCTTATTTTAGTCTAAGATTTCATATTTATGAAATACTTCATAAAATTTTATGATATCTGATTTCCAGAGATGTATTAAAAAAATAATGTTTATAAGTATACATTTATGTTTATTTACAATTCAGTCGTGGTAAACACAGTTTTTGTATTGTTCAGTGCAGAGGTAGGGTGGCAGACTCCAGGAGCTCATAATCCAAGTATGCATTCACTTCTTTCATTTCCTGTACACAAATTTTTTAGAAACTTGCAAGTAGTAAACCATTTAATTATTATTTAGTATTAAATATAGATATTTATGAATTTCTAGATTCTTAAAGGCAAATCTTGAAATTGATACTTGTAGGAAATGTTTGGAACAGCATAAGTGTGTAAACTTGTTTTGAGTACTTATGGATTATAGTTTTAGAATTGGATTTTAAACCCCAGAACATGTTACAACTACAAGAACCAATATAGGATTTTAATTTATCCAAAGTAAGGTATTTACGGTCAATTACACACACATATATCTATATGAGACAAAATAGTTTTTAAATAACACTCTTCACTATAAAACTTGATCTAACAGCCCACCTTCTTCAATGAGAAACAGTGAAAGAGAAAACATTATTCACTAGGTTTGTCAATTGCTGCTAAGAGTATTTGTATACTCATTTATCAATAATTTTATCGGATTATCTGTGTTAGCTACAAACCTGCTATCTGAAAAAGTAATTCTAAATCTGATTAGAACCTAAAAAAATTTTTCATTTTATCTAGCTGGGTTTCATTTACACTCATGGCCATGGCAGACATATGAACTATTATTATACTATGAAGTTAAGTTTCTGTTTATATTATTGAATATTTAATTTATATAAAAAAATTATATTTGAATGAATGGACTAATATGTAACATACTGGATGTATAGACCATCATATTTTGAGCTGCGAACTATTAATTTTTTTAACCTTTTAAACTTATCATTTGTTACAATAATTTTTTTTTCTGAAGATGGCCCAAGGTACTATGTGCTAACACTTGATTAGCAGTAGTAGTATTTTGGGACTGTGGCATTCTCTCAACATATATATTTTAGAATTTCATAATTTAGAACTATATCATATAATTACTAATTAGTTCTGATATCAGTAGATTTTTTTATAGTTTATTATATGGGTCTGTGCTTGAGAGAGTTTATAACATTTGACTTGAATATTAATAGTTCCATTTTTTGCTGACCAAATAAATTGAGATATTGTTTTTATCAGCTAGAAATTTTAGCTCTTACTTTCAATACTTTTACATCAAGCTAAACTGCTAAGATCAAGTTTTTATAGTAATGGCCTCTATCTACAGCCTTATATAAGTACTAATAGTCAATGAGTTCTATGTTGTAGAAAGTCTTTTTTGAGATTTAAAGACGTCTAGATTGATTTTCAATTACAATTTTGACGTACTACGTATGGGTTTGTGATAGAATTTTAAATAAATGGCAACTAGTTTTAAAATCCAGTTATGGTTTATCTGCAATCAATGGTCATCATTAGTTATGATGTTGCTAAGCTTTTCATTTGTTAGTACAAACTTAATTGTTATTATTTTTTTTACTTTATTATCTTGCAAATTTGTTTCTTAATGTACTTTTTAAATAGGAAAAACTTTTGTAAGACAATTTTCAGAAAGTTTTTCTATTTTAAAAATGGCATAACTCCTTTGTTCTTTAGTGAAATCATGATGTTAGGATGTAGTTGTAAATATGTTGTTATATTATATATGTATATATTTACCAACATTACTGAAAAATGTATGGTACTTTGGTAATGTCTATTATGACTATGACTTGGGTTCAAATCCAGGATGGATAACTTGAAATTTTTTTCCAAAGGACATAAGACTTTTCTTTCAGATCAAGTCATTTTATAGCCAGTCTAGTTAATCATCCAGGATTAGTCAGTAAATTAATGTGTACTTATAGACAAAGGATTAATAAGATAACAAACTGCTTGAATTTCATTATCCAACAATTGGAAAAGCTGGATAATACTGTCCTTCTCATGATTATTTTTCTATAAGAGATTATTGGAGTGGCTCTTGCTTTCTGTGTGCTATTTAAAGACTGTTTTACTTTTTTTTTTTTACTAATATTAATTCATGTAAACCTTTAATCCTTAAACTATACAATTTTTTATACATTTCCTATTTGTTAAGGCTGAAAGTGTGCTATAATTCTTTTTATGATTGTGATTAATGGTGTAATTGAGAATATGTGTTTGCATTTCTAAGCTATATTTTATAACTTTATTCAGTAATGGAAAACTGATTATTGTGACATATGATCAGTTTTTACTTTTCAGCAAAAATGAATCTTTATTGATCTGATGAAATAACTATTTTTATATTTTTGTCTTATTTTTTATTGCATTTTATTAAATTGCTCAATATCAAGGCTTTTAGCAACTAATATCTTCACAAAAATCTACAATTCTTAATCACAGATAGTTTAGTATCTTATTGAGTTTGATATAGTAAAGTCAGTTTTGTGCAATAACAATAAACAAACACCAATGCAGAAAACAATAATCATATTATGTTTCTTTCATCTATGTTATATGTGGTCTTCTTCTAAGTCTCATAATCTCCTGGAATCCAATTTAAGATTTCAGCATTCCATCTAAAATCATCTATTCTATCAATCTGTCTAGCCAGACCTCGTTTCAATTCCTTAATATGATGTTTGTGATAACTGTTTGATTTCTCACTCTATTCCCAGCATACATCTCTTCATATACCAGGTGATTTGAAGTTTCTGTGATGCTCTTTTGTTAAGTGTCCAAGTCTTAGATTTATAAGTAAAAACTGGTAAAATGTATCCATTAAAAACCTTCCTCTTTAAACTCATCACCATATATTCTTTTAATATTAAATTATTTCTACCAAAAGTATTCCAAATTTAATCATGATTAATTTAATCCATTATGTTTCTGTCTGTGTTAGTGATCTGAATGGGGTATTTTTAATTGTTAATTTCTTCTAATTCATGATTTATTAATCTATATTTTCTTCATCTGAGAAAGTCCAATAAACATTACTTTAGTCTCTTTAGTATTTAGCCCTACTTTCTTCTTTTGATCTGATAACTCTTGCAATATTTTTTTGAGCTCTGAAGTATTGATTTAAATATCTCCAATGTATTGTTAATTCCTTAGTATTCCATTTTAATGTGCAAAATATTTCTTATAAAATTGCTGTAAAAAGTTTTGGACACATAGAAAACTCTTGACATGCATGTTTCTCAATGTTATACTTGTGTTATTGCCATGTAATCTAATCATTGCTGTTGAGTTTTGATAAATGTTTCTGCAAATATAACAATATCTGGGTCTATATTTTGATGATCCAATGCTTTATATTGTAGAAATGACTATAGAATCAAATGCCTTTTTAGAATCCACAAATCCAAGGGTGGTACTTCATATATATTGAACCTTTTTGTAATTTATACATGGGTGTGATTCATTGGACCACATTTAAATCCAACTTTCTTTTGGTTGGTAAGAACAAAGTTCACTGTAAATGAGATGTAATTATTTTGATAAAGATTATCTAGAATTGATAAAAGACAGATTTTTTTTCTAATATTTTCTTTATTATTTTTCTTGAAAATCAATATTACTACTGATTCTTACAATTATTTAGTATATCTTTATTATCTAGATATTTAATATATAACTACCAACAATTGCTTTTTCTTTCTTTATAGATTTTTTCTTGTTCTTTATTAATATATCTTTTTTTTTTTTTGGAACTCTTCCACGCACTTTATGATATCTCTTTTTTAATAATAATTTAATCGTTTCTTCTTCTGTAGCTTTCATTTCTAATTCATAATTTTTTTTAAACCTCATTATTAACTTTTCTTCCTATTATTTTACATCTATGACTTGTAATAGTCGAAAGTCGGCTAAGCACATACTGTTTTGTTTTTTTTTTAAAAAAAAAGGATTCTATGAAAACTTTTCTCTGTAAGGTCTTCGTATATTTATGATTACTTTTTTAGAATAAATTTTTTAATTTAATATTATTTTGTTCAATTTTACTTTGGCTAAAATTTAAAATGTAAACCTTATAAACAAAACCGATGTTTCAAATTACTTTAATTAAACTCCAAGAAACAGTTTTCATAAAATAGAATACTAAGAAATTTTCATTTATGTTCAGATATTCATGGGTTTATATATGTTAACGGGTCTATCGGAAAGCAGACTCTTTTGCTTTTATTTAGTCTATGTTTGTTTGTATCTATATATATAATATTGACGTAAAAAGAAATAAGTAAATATTTAAGTAAATTAAACGTTTTATTTGCTTTTTTTAAAGCTGTGACATATTGAAAATCAAAAGGCATTACTTTGCTATCTCGATATGACAAGAATATATTGTCAAAATAGGTTAAAGGTTAAAGGTCAAAAGAACATTTATTGTGGTGTGAGAGAATGCCAAAAAACATTTCTAAAGAAAAACATCAACTTTAAAGATAAAAAGGAAGGAGTTTTGAAAGATGGATATATAATAATCAAAAAGTTGTTCTACACCAAAATATAAAACAAAATGTTATTTACAAAATCACACGAAGTTTAAATTCTCTTATCTGTCGTATGCCATAGACATCCTTTTATTTAAATAATTAATAAATTTTGTGACAAAATAATATGCTGCACTATAAGAAAATTGTCATTATTAATATATTTTTAAAAAAAAATTCTAAGTAATCTAATTAGGAAACACCTTCTCAGCTGTCGAATCTTAATAAGCTGGAAAAAGCTTGAAATACCAAACATCTGTTTTATATTATTATATAATTTCACTTTTAAAATAATTAACTTTAATTGATAATTAAAAAATTGTATATCTTTATTAAATCAAATATGTATAGAAATAGATTAAAGTAATATATATTATCTTTTATAAAATAAATATATAAACATATGGACTGGATAAATAATTGGGAATGTTTATATTGTAATATCTGAAGAATATTTATAATATAACAACACTGATTAGATTACATGATAGCATTAAAATTAACTAACTAGTGACGAGTCTGTAAACAGGGTGATTCCATATCTCCAAAAGTTTTCAGAGCAGTTTTACATGAAGTATTTGTGAATTAAAATACATACATGGAAATTAATTAAGTCTTCTAGGTTTCATTTCAAAAGATATTTTATTTATAGATCAAGATACATAATTGTGCATACAGGCAATAGTTAGAGCTGCTGTTATCAAGCATTGACTGCCATGGATCTTCAGGGTGCAGTCCAGATAGGAGGGTTAGAAGGTGGAGGAATCAGTCCTTATAAGGTTAGGGGCATCATCCCATTGAATGAAACAGAATGTCATAAAACTTATATTTTTAGTTGTTCCCAGGTCTGAATCGCCAACTGGTCTGGGCAAGTTCTCTTGTCAATCTCCCTAGCCTTCCATATGAAACTTATTAGGAGGTCTTCAGGATGGTGGTCAATCTCACTTTCAAACAATATTGTACAACGTATAGTTTTTGCAGATGATGAGGCTGTTTTTGCAAATAATGCTTCAGAAATGTCGAAAGTAAAACCAAAGTTAAATGCTGAAAAATCTATTAAGTAATGTTCAATAGATTTTCTCAGAGAAAGAAAATATTGATAATGATGAATTAGAAGAAGTTAAGAAATATAAGTAACTCGGTCAGATTATTATAATGCAGATGAAAACATAATAGATAAAATTCATCTTAGAAATATTCTGTATTCTTTGGCATAGTTGGTAGAGTATCTAACTTGGAATCAGGAGGTACCAAGATCAATTCTCACCCATGCAGTTCTGGGGTTCAAACTTCTTATGATCTCCTGAGCAATAAAGCCATTTAGATTTTTTTTTAATCATAGAAATTAAACTTTGGTGCAGTGATTTTTGTAGAAATAACTTAATATTAAAAGGGAATATGATGATGTGTTTGAAAATGTATTTTTAATAGATATGTTTTACCAGTTTTTATTTACGAGTCTCAGACTTGAATACTTAAAAGAAATACAGTGACTTCAGATCATTCAGTATATGAAGAGATGTATGTTAGGAATAATAAGAGGGAATAAAGTGGAATATTTGAGTGACAGAACATAAACATATTATATATGTCATATTAGGCAAAATTGGAGTTTGGGTAGATATATTGTTAAAAGAGATTGTAATTATTAAATAAACAGTTAAAGTCTTTTAAATGGGATCCTAGGAGATTATAAAAAATCTAGAAAAG
This sequence comes from Epiperipatus broadwayi, assembly GCA_028023455.1. NCBI lineage: Eukaryota > Metazoa > Onychophora > Udeonychophora > Euonychophora > Peripatidae > Epiperipatus > Epiperipatus broadwayi. The sequence goes on from JAQFVV010000022.1 coordinate 10,217,319, forward strand.
GAGAACATATGAGATAGATGGTTGAAATAATTAAATTTATTGGTGTGCTATAGAGAAGAGCGGCTAGAGATTAGATAAATTGGATTAAACTTGGAGAGACCTTCATCCTGCAATCAATCAATGATAGTGGAAAATGATAATGATAAAATAATATATAGAGAGATGAACTTACTATACAGAATCTTCACTATTAGTTAATCTCTGGCTTTTCAAGCTAAAATATTGTGAATTACTTTATATTGTTTGAAATAACACAATTACTAAGAATACTGTTCTTATTTTATTTTAGGATCACTAGGATACAGAGTTATCCATTATAAAAAGAAAATTTTTAGAGAATGAGTTGCCATATTTTCAAAGTTAACATAGAATCATTTATTATTTAATGAAAAATGTTATAAAATGTGACAAATAAAAAAAAAAAAATTCTAAACAATTAAAGTTATTAAAGCATTACAGTCATTAATAAATTATACAATTCCTTTATCAAAATATTTTTTAAGGATACCTCACTCAAACTTTCTGAATCATTCACATTAACAAAATGATTGTGCTATTATTTTGATTTTCCCATTATCTAGAAAGATTTGTTTTTAATATCTTTAATTGGAAAATAATCTTACTAAAGAAGAGATTAAGAATCAAATTTTATTATCTGCACATAAGAACATAAACACATTGTTAAGTAGCACTGATGTTTAATATGTGTGTGTACGCAGAGTCATCATCATCATCATCAACCATTATCAATCCACTGCAGGATGAAGGTCTCTCCAAGTTTAATCCATCTTCTCCGATCTTTAGCTTCTCTTCTCCACAACACCCCTGCATATTTTCTTATTTCATCCATCCATCTCACATGTGGTCTCTTTCTGGGTCTTTTACAATCTCTTGGAATCCAGTTTAAAATTTCAATTGTCCATCTATTATCATCTCTTCTAGCAATATGTCCAGCCCAACTCCATTTCAATCTTTTAATTTTTTCAATAAGGTCAGTAACACCTGTTTGTTGTCTTACCCATACATTGCGTTTTCGATCTCTTCTTGTTACTCCCAACATACACCTCTCCATACTTCTTTGAGTGGTCTGAAGTCTCTGTATTGCTCTTCTATTAAGTGTCCAAGTCTCAGATCCATAAGTAAGAACTGGTAAAACACATTTGTTAAAAACCATCCTTTTCAAACACATAGGCATATTTCCTTTTAGTATCAAGTTATTTCTACCAAAAGCACTCCAACCAAGTTTAATTCTATGATTAATTTCCTCCATTATGTTTCCATCTGTATTAATAATCTGACCAAGGTATTTGTAACTGTTAACTTCTTCTAATTCTTCATAATCAATCTTTATTTTCATATTTTGAGCAAATCGATTAAACATTACTTTAGTCTTTTTAACATTTATCTTTAGTCCTACTTTTCTACTTTCATCTGTTAACTCCTGCAACATTTCCTGCAGCTCTGAAGCATTATTTGCAAAAACAACTACATCATCTGCGAAATCTAAATGACTTAAATACTCTCCATTTACTTTCACTCCTTTAGTTTCCCATTTTAATCCACAAAATACTTCTTGCAGCACTGCTGTAAAGAGTTTTGGAGATATGGAGTCACCTTGTCTTACACCTTTCTCAATGTTGATTTTTCCAGTATCATTATGTAATCTAATTGTTGCTGTTGCATTTTTATAAATATTCTTTAAAATATGACAATATCCTGGATCTATACCTTGATGATCCAATGCTTTAATCACTGAAGAAATGTGTATAGAATCAAATGCCTTTTCATAATCTATAAATCCAAAACATAAAGACAACTCATATTCATTTGTCCTTTCTATGACTTCTCTCAATACCTGGATATGATCTATTGTACTAAAACCACTTTTAAATCCAGCTTGTTCTCTTGGTTGGTGGAAATCCAAAGTTCTCTGTAGACGAGTTGTAATTATCTTGGTAAAAATTTTATATAAAACTGATAAAAGGCTGATAGGTCTGTAATTTCTAATATCTTCTTTATCACCTTTTTTAAATATTAATATTATTACTGCATTCTTCCAATCTTCCGGTACATCTTTATCATTTAGACATTTGGTATATAACTTTGCTAAAATTGTTTCTATTTCTTCACCTGCTTCTTTTAATATATCAATTATAATTCCATCATTTCCTGGAGCCTTTCCTTTCTTCATACACTTAATTGCATGTCTCACTTCTTCATTTAAGATTCTGGGCAATTCGGAAGATGTAATAGATATAGGAGGTACTTGTTCTTTATTACTATATAATTCTTGATAAAAATCTTCTACCAATTTCATGATGTCATCTCTCTTTTTAGTAATAATTCCATCTTTTTTTCTTATTGCAGATATAAATTTCCTACCAATACCAAAATGTTGTTTAACATTTTTGAGACTTTTATTTTCTTCTACAGCTTTCCTTGCTATTTCACAGTTATACTTTCTTATATCATTTTCAACTCTTTTCCGTACCATTTTACAAAATTCGAGATATTCAATTCTTTTTAATACATCATTTTTGTATATCTTCATATTCCTTCTTTTCTTCATAAATTCTCTAGTCTCAGTAGAAATTTTATTAGTCAATTGCTGCTTTTTTCTACCAGCTATGTTTGTTGCAGTTTTTAAAAGTGTATCAGTTATTTTCATATTAATTTCATTCAAATCTGTATCATGTTCAAAATCTCCTAACACTTGAAACCTATTTGTAAGTTCTAATTTAAATTCATTAGAATGTTTCTGAAGATTAGGAATATCAACTGTAAATATTGTTTTTCTTAATAATTTTTGTCTCTCTAGTTTTACATTAACACGTAACTTACATCTTACTAATCGATGATCACTTCCTGTGTTAAATTTATTAAGAACATTACAATCTTGAAATATGTATTTTCTGTTAGTCAAAATATAATCCAATTCTGCTGTACCTTCATTTGGATGCTTCCATGTCCATTTCCTTTTAACATTTTTCTCAAAAAATGAATTCATAATATAAAGTTTTTCTTTTTCTGCAAACTCCACAAGTCTATGTCCTCTCTCATTTCTATTACCATAACCAAAATTACCTACAGCAATTTCATCTTTCATTTGTCTACCAATTCTAGCATTAAAGTCTCCCATAACAATTTTAAAATGTTGTTTACTCTGATCAAAAGCCTTTTGTACATCCATATAAAAATCTTCTACTACTTCATCACTATGAGAACTTGTTGGGGCATAAACCTGAATTATCTGCATTTGGTATCTGCTATTAAGTTGTATAACTAATCTTGCCACTCTGTCCGATACACCATCAATCTCCACAATATTGTTCTTCCACTTTTTATTTATAATGAATCCTACTCCACTTGTATTTCCAATATGTGTGCCTTTATAATAGAGTATATGTCCACTTTTTAAATCAATTGTTTCTTCTCCTTTTCTTCTAACTTCACAAAGTCCAATAATGTCCCATTTAATATAAGACAGTTCTTCTTCTAATTCTTGCAATCTTCCTTCACTTGAAAGTGATCTGCAGTTGTAAGTACCTAAATAAAAAGTCGTCATCAAATGGCAGCCTGGGTCCGCAATCAGGGGATTCTTAGCACCCTCCGCCTTTGGCCACCAACCACTGCCTTGGTTGGTGACTTTACAGCCTCCTGGGAATAAGGGCCATGCTTTATTTTTGTCTGTCATAATTGTATATATGTATTGGAAAAATATTTATCATGTACGCAGAGTATAGTATTTTATGTACGCAGAGTATAGTATTTTATTTATGTTTGTAGCTGCTTACATTACTCTTCCTGATTTAATGTAATGGTGTAATAGCAGGTGGAAGTTCAAGGTTCATAGGTCATGGCTCAGTCTGCCACTTCTTATGAACTTCTGAGTAATAAATCAATTGTCTGTTCAGTGCATAAATTTGTCACTAATAATGATGTCTCTTATAATATCTTTTTAAAAATAATTGTTGTTTATTATTCTTTGCATGTTCTCATGAGCTCTGTGTGGTTTAGCATAGTGATAGAGAGGAAGATTTGAGAGCTAAAGATTTTTATATCAATTTTCAAATTACCTATCAACTGAATGGAACTGATCATGTGATGTTGAATGGAACTGTTATGTTAAACCTCAGACTTGAGCAATCATAATTTTTTATCAATTAAACATATAATGAAATATAATAATCTTCATGTTTAAAAGACTTAAAAAATATTGTAAAATTTTTATCCTTTTATTAACAATTGTTGAATATCAAAACGAATTTTTCTATTTATAATAAATATTGTTATTATAATTTTTAACAACTGCTATGGAATCATTTGAATGTTTGATATCATGTAAAGTTAAAAATCTAATATTCACAAATTTAACGATAATTCACAGTCTTATTTTTCTTTCTAATTATATCTTTGTTATTAAATTCTAACACTATTTCTCTTTATTTTTTTATTTGAAAGTTGACTTTTTTTAAAAAATTAAAAAGAAATGTCTGAAATAGTTTAATAACCTATATTACAGACATAGGTTTCACTTTTAAAATGCTAGATACAAAAATGATAATAATCATATGACACTAAGAGTGTTTTCTGATCTTAAATGTTATTTTATTTACAATACTATTTTACTATTCCATTATAGCAGTAAAAGGTATTTGCTGAAATATGATGCAATGTTTTCATTTTAATAATAAAGAAAATATTTAAATGTAAAATGTGGATGTGTATAAAGTATATTGCAGATGTTTTATATTTACAGTAATTAACGGGCTCTTTTATGACTCCTAATTAAACACTATTCCTGTATTAGGAGAAATAATTTGTTTTATTTATTCCAAAGGGGATTGGATTTGGGCAATATATTAGGCAAAATTATCTTTGCTTCTGTTCTATATATATTGTAACATTACAGTTATGCTGTAAATTGGCTATTTTGGATTTAAAGGTTATAAAAAATTTATTGGCTTTGATTTAGTTTTTATGGTTAAGCAAATGTATTTATCACTTTCATTTGATTAAAGAGTATAAAATATAGTCATTATTATATTCATATAGTCTCTCATATTAATGTTTATAAGAAATATAATAATTATAATGTATTTTTTAATAGCTTTATAAGTTGATTTTTATAGTAGACTTTTGTAAATTTTTGTATGAAGAAAATATATGTTTTTATTAAGAAATAAAGTTGTTGATTATATAGAGAAAAAGAAATACTACACATATACAAAATCATAATTCAAAAATAGAAATTATATAATAGGATTATAAATATAACATTATATTTTGTGTGTTGTGCATGAGTATGTGTGCTTGAAAGATTTCATACTTTGATATTTAAAATTTTATTTACAAAGATTGATTTTAGTTTATTAAAAATATATTTAAGTAATAAATTATTTATTAGAAATCAATTTAAAATGTATAAAATAAATCTCTGAGAACTTTATGATTTTATTGATGTGGATAAATATTTATAATATTATTTTGTCTTAAAACCCAGAAATGAAAGTTTTTTGCTACTTTTATTTAAAAATTATAATTTTAATGTTTTGAGTGTCAGAAACTATAGCAACCTCTTCCAATATTTGATTGACAACAGAAGAAATCCCAGTGCATTATGGAGAATATTAAGTCACTTAGACATCATGTGATCATCAGTATAAAAGAAAAACTGTGGGAAAATCAGATAGGCTTCAAAAATTTTCATTGCTTGTAGGGTTCACGGCAGTTCTAAGTTTTAAATAGCCATTTTGTTTTTCATCAACTTGATGGCAGGCTGAAGTATATTTGGGCAGATGCTTCATCTGATTTCCTCATCTATTCCAGAGAAGAGAGGGACCATAACAGAATAACCAGGAAGAACAATCTTTTTTTTTATTCAAGAAATCTCATTTATTATAGACAACTCCAAATATAATATAGACAGTGGGTTGGTGGAATTTCTGGCACATTATTAACAAAATTGTTGGATTTTTGTCAATTGAATAATAATTATTAATAATTGATATATTTTGGAATAACTATTTCTAAATTTAGAACAAGTTGCTCGATTTATTTTTCATAACTGATTATAAAAATAATTGGTCTCTTCACTACATGGAAGGATATTCGTAAGTCTCAAGAAAATAAATTTGATCTCATCATCAGTTAAAAGGAAAGATATTTTAAATAATAGTATTTTTCTTTAAAAATCAAATATGCTTCATACAAACTTGCTACTACAGGAACACATTTTGATTTTTAAAGGGAAAGATCATTATTGCTAATGGATAATAAACTTTGCTTTATCAGCAAATGGATTCAAAGATCAAAAAATGAGTGAACTTTATTTATATTTGGAATTAATGGTGCTGAATGCCAAGACTTTGGATAAGATAAAATCTGCTAAAGGGATTAAAACTACAAATGTGTGTTCAATGGTAAAATAATTACATTTAAGAATTAACTGTGCATAAAATGTGAACAATATTCAAAAAGGATAATGGATTATCAAGATATATTTTTAATGTTATTTATAATTATGGATGCTCCAAACAAATATAGGATATAATGAACTACACAAATTACTATTAATCTTAAAAGTAGATTATCTTGGATTAATAATCATATTAAATGTAATTTCATATTTTAACATTGATCCAGAATGGATATATATATATAGGATATAATGAACTACCAAATTACTATTAATGTTAAAAATAGATTATCTTGGATTAATAATCACATTAAATGTAATTTCATATGTTTATGTTATTCCAGAATGGATAATATTTTAACAGTGAAATGAACTATTCCATACATTAGATGGATTATTTGATATACTTTTTACTTTCTACTTTATTAATTAAGTCATATTATAATGTTTTGCGAATGTAAATAAAAATTTTCTTGGATATTTTATTATTTAGGTAAAAGATAATATTTTATTTGATATTATGATTAGTGAAAGATTGAATGGGATTAAATGTAATTTGTGTGATCATTGGGTTGTACAAATGTTAGTCGTTGTTTATTTTATACTAAATGGCTGTTACCTAATAAATAATAATGTTTATGACTTTTTTTAATATTTGACCTTAAAATTAAGTGAGGTTACTCTTATGTAGACATGTAAGTCTGTAAAGAAATGTTTTATATATCGCTCATACTGACTAATATTAATTTTTACTGTTATCTAGTATATAATAAGCAGCCTAGTGATTTTATTGTACTTTGTGTCAGTGAAGTATCATGTTCTTGAAGTTAAAGTCTGAAATTGAATTCAATAAAGGAATCTTAAGGCAAAAATAAATAAGCTATCAGTAGTAAATTATGATTTAAATCTGTCAAGTAATGAATTATACTTGCTTATTCTAAAAGAGTGAAAAATATCTGCCTTATTTCTAAATGAGGTTTATAAACAATTGATTGATTAATAAAATAAACCATTTAAGAATGTTCTTAAGCCATTTAACTTTTATTATTATAATAATCTTTTTTTCTCCAATATTAAATTGAGGATATTTTAAATGAAATATTGATACAACCTATTCCTATAAATGTGACTGTTTTTACAACAAAGTATGATAAAACACCAACAGATCCCGAGATTCAAATTAGTTTTAGGAAATAGATGTATATTTATTTCAAATGTGTTATATAATTTGTATTATTGTTGTTATTTGTTCTTCTTAGTGACTTTTATATTATGCAGTAAAATAATTATTAATTTTAAATATTTATCTTTGTCATCATTGAATAAACATCATCAATTCATTTACATTTACAATATTAAAGGTCATATTTGAAACACAAATTTACTCTGCTGGATTGAATTCATCATTGTTGTAGTAATGATATCTGAAACGTGAAATATATATATAAATCAAAACATTGTATGTTACATTATAGTTCAGATCTGAGAAAGAAAATTATTCATGGATGCTAATCTATATGATATATTTGTTTCTTCTCTAATTATAAGTGATGATTTACAGTTTAATGTTATCTCCCCTTCAATTCAATTAATGTAAGCCAAAATGGAACACAGTGAATATTTTTTTATATTCTAATATGCACCCACACATAAAAATTATTAGTTATTTTATTATTTGTCTTATGATAAAGAAAATTCTTTTGTTCTGGTTCATATGTAAGTAAATAAAATTCTGTAGTAGTTCATGTATATTTTAAAGCCATGATTTTCAGCAATATATTAACTGTGTTTCAGTTTTAATTATTTTATCTTGTTTATTTTATATCTTGAGAATTTATTAATAATAATAATGCAATTTAACTCATAAATGTTAAATCTTTCCTATGTAAAATATGATATCACATATTTAAACAATTTCTTAATTTTTCAATGGCTTCTTGTAACAATTCTTCAATTTATCGTTGGATATTTTAATTATTTCTCATATTTAACTGTACATATTTTTTTAAGTCTGTTAATGACTTTATAATATTCTGAAATATGATAAATTGTTGTAATTTTTTTTTTCAGTTACACCTGTTATAATTAGTTAATTAAAAAAAGCAAAAATAGCAGTGAGAAACACAGAGGTCAAATTTACTGAGGATTAATTTCATAAATTAAATCTTGTCAACTTATGTAAAATTAAGTAGTAAAAACTGTCGTATATTTTCTATATAATAATTATGCATATATATATATATATATGTTTAATTACTTAGTAGATTAACATTTGTTCTTTGTGATATACATTTGTTTTTATATATGTTGCAATCATACTTATAATAATACGATATTAAATAAGTATATGTATTAGGAACAATAATTAACGGTCAGAACTATAATGAGTTTGTGTGCTGTCTTACTTAAGCCAAACGTTTGGTATTCCATTACCCCCCCTCCCCACTGTTACTAAACAAGTGAGTGTGCCTATTGGTAAAATAAATGACATCAACATGATACAACATTATGTTGTTCCACCATTTAGTACTCATTCACCTGCTTACAATATCATTCCAAATTATTCTATATATACTTGATTAATCAATGGATACCAGGCTGATAGTCTACATTTAAATCTCAGACTAGATTCTGCATTAGATTTAATCTATCAGTCTAGATTCCACCTTTATTTTTTACCCTATGAAAGCTAATAATATTACTTTTAATCACCTAAAGTTTTGAATCCCAGTTATTTTGCTTGTATAGCTAAGTAAGTCTGACCCTAGTCCAGCAACTATATATTTAGTGATCTCTGTTTTATATTAGTTGTAAGCACCTTTTATTTTTAACTACTGTTTACCAAATAGTAAATCATATGACTTTCTTTTTTACTTTCATCATCTGCATTAGGAGCATTTATTCACTCCAGTTACTTTTCTCTCAGCAAATTTATTCATAATTTGAGTTATCAGTGGACACTAGATCAGGGTAGCACATCCAAATTTCTAGACTAGTTTTTGAAGTAGAATAATTAGTGTGAACTATTTATTGCTCCTAATGAATGCTGTATGTAAACAGAAAATCATGTGACCCTGTCTTTGGTGAGTACACACATATGCTAAAATATTTTTTTTCCTAGCTAGCTATTATGCATGAATGGTGAAGATGTAGTTTGTGCTATAAATTTCCTATTATTATGAATATAGATTGAACCTTAGATACTAAACTAATACATGATTATATGTGACTAAATCTACATATAAACTACAGAAAAGAAAGTTAACTTTGTGTATGCATTATTGTTAAAATATCATATGTAATCTTATTAATTATGTATATTTTACAACAAAAAGGAAATAATATCATTGTCTCCTTGTAGTTAATCATTTAAACAAGAATGTTATTCCAAGAACTTGCAGACAATTGTCAATATATTGATGAATTATAGATCTATTAAACAATGTGCTTATCTTAAAAGGATATTGTTTAAATATTATACTGTGTTGGCACCCCAAAATATATAAAATATGATGATCTTATATGAAGTAGGTGATGATGATAGAGGTTAGTTGTCATAGATTATTGCACAGAAAACATAGGACATTGGCATTAACTTTCATTTCACAATCCAATTAGATGTATGAATCTCCTATTTTTGTATTTTAATATTCAGATCTATACAGAACTTTCAAATTATTCTTATAATTATGAAAAAATTATATGCAAAACCCACAACTATGTAATCATTAAATCAGATGTTAACATTATATAACATTTTAATAAAACTGTATTATGAAAGTATACTTATTGCAGTATGTCATTTATAATGTGTATACTGAATTGGTTATATTCCTAAAATGTAGTTACTCATGTGATATGCTATACATCCTGTTCATTTCATAATTCAGTTTTTCACTAAATTGGTTTAATGCTGTCAGATCTTTTACAATTCTGTATAAATTTTTCTATTTGTATGTATTTCATTTCTTTATCATTTAGTATTTTCTAATATTGTGACTATTTTTGATGCATGAAATATCACATTAATTTAATCTAATTTCTGACTGAAAATACTTATGTTCATATATAGATATCAGTCAAAGATGTAAATATTAAAATATGTGGGGATTAGTATAACAATTGAGCCCAAATTAACCTTATATAGTTTCATTGCCATTAAATAAGAGTTGCAAGAAACAAATTTTCATTAGCTATATTTTTTGTTTAATATAATTATTCATGATTATGATTTTTTTTTTCTTATCAATGACTTTTAAACTTTAAAAAATGTTATGTTTAAAGCTTAACATAAAATTAGAAGTTATTAAAGAAAATTAATTTTTGCTATTCCTACTGTTTAAAAATAATATGTAGTGCTTGAAGTCCAATTAAGACTTTAATACAATCAAGTAGCACAATTTTGTTTTTCTGATATAACTTTTGATCACAAGATTAAAGATACTTTGGTTTCATATATATATATCATTTTTTATACTATTTGTTATTATAGATAACTTATAACAGAGCAAAAAATATAGTTATTCATCAATCAAAAGTAAAAAATGCATTTAAATTAAACATTAAATAAATCATAGCACAAATAAAAATTTAACAAAATTTTATCCAGATTAAGTAAACTGATCATTAAAGGCTATTTACACTAAAATATAAATTTTAATTTCAACAATCAAAATATAATTCTATTAAATTTTTCAAATGTTTTCTGTTCTGAAATATTAAAATATCATAAATTATTGATTGAGTATACTATAATAATTAAAAATGCCAGTGACTTTTTGTTTATAAAAATTAAAATTATAAAATGTATTGCCAATTTTATATTAGGATTTTTTAGAATTTTAATAAAATAGGCAATTTTAGTTATCCCAGAATATGATGGATTTTTATTTGAGGATTCATCATAGTGCGCATCATCAATTTGTGCCCATTATTTTGATTTACAAGTAGTTATTCACTGCAACAATTTTTTTTAAATAATTTCAAATTTAAAAAAAAAAAACTGATCTTTTTTTAAAATGGTGGTCATTTTGTAATATTGATGACTTTATAGAATAGTGATTTCATTAAAGCTATGTCAGTCAAGGCTAATATGATGCATTAATGCTAAAAATATATAGTGCATAGTTTCTTCATTATACAGTATACAATATTAGGTTTTGATTACAGAATTAAATACAATTAATGTACTTATTTAATTTTCATTCTGTATTTTTGAAAGATGGTAACATCTACAAAAGCAGAAAAAAAAACTGACAATTTTATTCAATACAATATCAAAAACATACTTTAATTATATATAGTAATGAAAAACATTAATAATAAATTTTAAAATATGTGCAAAATATTCACTCAATCAATTTTGGATTAAAATTAATATATTATTTTGTCTGATAATTGTACTTATATTGAAAAAAAGAGAGAGCAATGATTTTGTAAATTGTGCAATTAATAATCATCTTTATATGACCAAAAGTTACTAAACATAATTTAAAAATATTACATAATTACTCCATTTTGAATTAATAATCTCATATTTTATTTTTGATATATTCAAGATAAATAATTTATCTTAAATGTAAAAAAATAGTGTCAGCAAAAACAGAAAAAGATTTAATCATTTACATTATTGAAACTACGGTTATTAATTGCACATTATATTTCATTATCTAATTTTTATTTAATTTTGGTTGCATTTATGTCAAATAAATTTGTGAATTATCGTTTTTTTTAAAAAAAAAAAAAAAAAGAAGAAATAGCAGTGATGCAAAAAAAAAAAAAAAAATCGTTGGTTAAATATTACAAAAATAAAAAACTTTGATAATAGAACACAAAGTGCACAAAAAATAAATTTTAAAATGTACATTGTATTAATTTTCTTTTCTACTTATTTTAATTTAAACAATCATGATTCAGGAAATATTATTCTTTGGCTAGTAAAAAGGAAAATAGTGGATCAATAATAAAGAAATTATAATTTAATATATATAATTACTGAAATATTTAACCTCAGGTTAGTACCTTTTTTTAATATTAATACTATGCTTAAATATTTATTCACAAATTAATACTTTTTTCAATTTCAAGCCTTATTTTTTAATATATATGCATATTTTGAATTTAAGATAACAAAGTAATTGTGTTCCTTAAGCTTTCTTATTTCTTGATGCAAAATTTTTGATTTATAGGGCATTTGAGGGAATCAATTGAACACACTATCTGGGCTAAAGATAATAAAAAATGATCCACTTTAAATTTAAGTTTACTTTAATTTTGAATGTCCAGTGACTAATAGAAAAATTATGAAAAGCAAATGATGTCTTTTAAACTAAATATAAGAAGGAATTGTTATTATCACTGTTATACTTAGTTTTTAAATCATCTAACTTTTATAATTGTTTAATCCACATATTTGTTTGTGCTATTAAATATTATTAATCATCTAACTTTTATACCTATTTAATCCACATATTTGTTTGTGTTGTTAAATAATATATTTTTAGGTTACCTTAGAAAATTAATATTCTTAAATTGCCTTTTTTGTATTATGTATCAGTATATAAAAATTCAATCTTTATATCTCATCACATGATCGCCATTTCCTATGCTTACATAATCTGTTATTAAAACAGGCAAACTCACTATATATATTTTGCCACACCCAGCAAGCTAGAGCAATCAATGGATGCCAGAAGGCTGTGCATAAAATTCCCATCTAGTGCCTACTCATCCAACATCCCCAGACTAGTTTCTGGCTTATGGCCTTCGTCAGTGAGGAGCCTTGGATCTGAGAGCACTGCACCTAGATCTTAGGATCTAATGCAACCCTCCAGCAATCACCTTTTATCTCCATTTAACTACAAAACTATGAGTCTTAAACTGAAAACACCTTAATGTTTTCAATCCAAGCCCATTAGCTTATATAGTCATATGGGTCTGAACCCAGTTCAGTACCCATACATTTTGGTGTCTTTGGTCATGTGATGTTTATTGGCTTATAATCTGTTATTAACAATAGCAAACTCTCCATACAGTAATGCCACATGTGCAAACCCTAGATAGGGATTTTATGCACAAACCTTCTTGCATCCATTAAATACTAGGGCTTGCATTGGGTAGCACTACTGTATAGAGAGTTTGCTATTGTCTTTCTATCTCATATATATATATATATATTCATTAAACAAATACTTTAACTTCTTTATGTGAGTTTGCCTCCATCCATTATATTATATTTTCTAGAACCAATTATACATGACTAATGAAAATTTCCTGTATCTATTTATAGTCAATATTGGCAAGCTTTTTTTTTAAAAAAAAAAGAACAAAAACATAAGTTATCTGACAAAAATTCCAAACTACTTTCATATTTGAATCTCAGGTTATGAGTTTAGCAGGTGATACTATAATTACTACATTGTCAAGCTTTAAAACTATCATATGGTTGTGCAAGTCACGGAAGATCATATAATATTTGAGTACTTCAAATATAAAACAGGCAAAACTCACTATAAATATGAGCCCAACAATTCTGTTCAATTAATCACTCACATTTTTTCAGCCACTCTATTGCTGTACCAAACTGCTCTGATCATTCATCAGGCACTCTCTTTATTTATTTTCTGATGGTAATATTTTTTAAAATTTTGTTAGAAATCTTGATAATACAATTAATTACAAAATAAAATAAGGTATAAATGAAAGAGCTGTAGCTTTTAAAATCTGAATCAGTATGTTGAAGTGCTTCTACTGAACTTTGTATAAAATATAATTTTAGATATTATGTAGCCAACATTTGAATTGCAAGCTATGGCAAGGCTGTATTCAAAAGACTAGTTTTAGAACTCCATTCATCGGCTATATCAAACTCTGTATTATATACATATAACAACCACTGAATTTTTATTTATAATTCAAAAGTTTGTTATTATATGTAATGTATCCATATCTTACTTCATACAGCATTCAGTAGAGTGCTGCTTCATTGCTCTGATTTATACTATATATATCAACTATGCACAAATATGTGGCTCCCAAAGCTACTCCGTGCTGCTCCAGAGACTTGTTTTCAATGTCCTTTTTCCAAAACTTTTATATTAATAATCTATAATAGTATAGTGTGCATCAATATTAGAAAATATTTTATTTTGGAATTGCTTTAAAGATAAATAAAAAAAATTAGATATTTTTAAGTTTTAAACTGATTATCCTATTCAAGTATTGGGCTCTAGAACCGAAATACTTAGATTACTTACTTAAAATTAATCTGCATGCCATGCCGGTCAACTGGTTCCTCAGATATAAAAGATCTATCACCAAAGTCCAATCAATTTGCCACAGCTGTGGCAGGGATGAGGAAACATTTGACCACATAATTAAAACAAACGTGCATGGGTCTAGGTAATATTAAAACAATAATATTTAACAATTCAAAGATAGACTACTACAAAATACTTAATATAAAAGAATGCATTCATGGAAGAGATATTCCTTTAATCAGGCTGGCAATTTTCATCACCTATGCCATTTGGACTGTAAGGTGCAAGGCACAATCCCAAGTCAGATGAAAACTCATTATTTATTCAGAGCGTAGAGAAAATTAAACAAAGAGACAAAACTCTTGCAACAACATTCATTTTTCAAGAGACATGGAAACTATATCAGACTCTCCAATAAAGTTAACAAAGAACTTAACCACTAAATACCTAACGCTGTTTGAACTCAATAATGTTAGTCCCATAACTCATCTAATATTGTAATTTTTCATTATCCATATTTGTAATGTATCACCCATATTTATACTCATTTCATAAATAGTGTAACATAGGTATTAATTAGTTTAATAAATGTCTCAAGAGAGAAATAGACCATTCGAAAGAGTTATTAATGTTGATTTTATAATTGTATTTAGTTAGCAAAAAGCTATCAACATTTGATGGCCTGAAGCTCTTAAATAAACAAGAATGTATAAAAAATAGCTATTTACATATTAGTGTGTGATAAGATTTCACCCATATATTAATCCAGCAATAATTTTCTAATCTTGCAGCTTCTGATTCAAACTTAATTGATCAATTAAAGATTTATTTGGAAAAATTATGATCTGTAATTTTATTTACTAGAAATGATACAAACATGTAATTTATATTTTGTATGAGAAATTATCTTCCACCATCTTAAACTTATAAAGATTTTTTATTTTGAAAAATGGACCACTTTCGACTTTATTTAATGGAAATGAAACAAACACGTATTTAGGTTTTTTACTAGAATTGATCTTTTAACAAATAAACTTTTAACTATGTACATTTATTACAAGTGGTAATCAAACAAATATATATATATTTATCTGTGAAATTCTTTATACATTTACAAAAATATTGTTTCTTACCTGGAATAACATTCCATTATGAATGGCTACTCTCTTTCAACAATCCTGAATGAAACAATGACAATGTTTGTATGTTCTATGAAAATAAAGTGTGATCTCATGACAATTTGTGCGGACTTTTGTGAGGGCAGGATGCCATAGTTTTTAAAAATAGCAGACTGCATCATCCTCAGTATCTGGCAGTTCCCAAATTTTAAACATTTAATTTTGGAAAAAAAATACTATACACATTTACTTTGGTAAGAATTAAAGATGGGCAGTAAATCGTGTGAACATATTCATTTCACCAGATCACTGGTTACTCATGCCAGCATTCTTTCATGACATCACAGCATAGTTTAAATCGTAAATTTAACAGAAAAACTAACATTTGTTGTTAGCCGAGAGAGCAGTGCCTTACAAGCAAGCAGTTGCTTGCAGACAGTTCCTGGCTGATGCTATGACATATAGAGAAAAAAAAACATTTGACTACCAACTTTCTGCTAATCGTAATACACCTTTACCCCCTCTAGCGATGGCAATTGGTTCTCCAAAACTCATTGTTAAGCAAGAATATCATATACAGAGTGGTATTTATAATGGGGGTCTATGGGAAAAAAATTTCTCGGTTCCTAAAGGTAAAAAATTACACTAACTTAGGAATAAAGTATATATTTAAAAAATTATTCATTAACACTTATTTTAAATGCAATCTGTTTTACTTTTAAACTTTTTTCTAATTCAACATTCCCGTTGTTTTAAAATGTTGTTTTTCTTTTGATTTGGAACCACTTGGGTATAAACAACAATTTTAACCGAAGTTACAAAATCAATAACTACTTTTACATAATTACCAGGTGTTCTAAAAATAATATACAGTAATTAAGTGTTTTCCTGAAAGTTTGTGATGATGGAATTTTAGTTGTACTGTACCCTATTTATATATTGGACTATTTCATCATCTAATATAAGTGTTGAATGTTTTTAGAAAAATTAAACTTTATTTGAATAATCCAAGTACTGTACATTATATTTAAATAAAGTTTAATTTTTCTAAAGACATTCAACACTTATATGTATAGTATTATAGATTCATTAATTATATATATTTAAGTTTATGCGTTCTAAATTAAAAAAAAAAAAATTTCCCCGATCGTTATAGTGAATAATCGATTGTAAATCGAAGTAGTGGGTACAAATTGATGATGATCGCTATTGTGAAATATCGCTAAATAGCCAATCCCTAAGTGAGGTTTAGGTGTATTATCTAATATTCACATACAAAATTAATTCATTTTTCCTTTTTAGAAGATCATAAATGTGTTTAATTCAGTTTTTAAATGTACATTTGTTTGTGCTGGCGACTTTCATCACCACCGGCCTATTCCTGAAAAACTTGCCCACCCCTGATATATACTGTAATTTGCTTTTGTTTTTAAATATATATAAAAAAATTCTGCATAGTAATTGTCATTTATTTAGTTTCATTATTTAAAAATATGCAAATTTTGGTAGCAAATTGACATATATTTTAAATATGCATAGCTTTTATAGAAAAAGAATGTGGAAATGTAGTCAAATTAAAATATTGTATACATGTCATTTACATGATTATAAACGAAAAGGACTAAATGATTTTTTTTTTTTTTTGATTTGGTTTTTAAATGTGATTACAATTTTAGCTAAAAGTCTAATTTAAATTTTCTCTCACTAAAAAAAAAAAAACCTGTAAGGAATTAATACTATACTTTTATTCTCAAAATAGCAATCTTTATTATGCCTTTGATTTTGATGAAAGTAATTAATATAATGACCAAGGGAAAAATATTTTATTCAAAGACGCAATTAAAACTTTTAGAAATCAAAAAAGAAAGAAAAATAAATGCAAAAAATGAATTTCCTCTTTAAAATCTTTGGATTTTTTAATGCCTCATTGGTCATAAAATGTTGGTGAGGGAGGTGAGAGTTGTGAATTAAAATCTTTGATTCCACTATATTGTTTTTTATTCTTTGAACAGTAATAAGAGAAATGCAGAATAAAAATTGTTTAAATTAAAGATGAAAGAATTAACTTTTAAACTTAAAGCTGCAATAAAAACAAGACATCGATTTTATAGTTTCATCTGTAATACATATAGGCATATATAGTGATTAACTATTGATAGCATATCCCGAGTTATTCTGATACTTGTGAGTTTGCAAGTAAACCAAAATGGCACCTGTATTTTTGATAAATGTACAGTTTCGAGGGCCTATAATCTACTGAAGATGTGTCGATTGTTAAATTAAAACAAAATTAATAAACTGATTGTTAAATTTTTTAAAAAATGAATAAATTCTGGTAAGTTTCATTAAGAAGCTTGTTTCAATTTTTTTTATTTATATTACATCATGGAAAGGATGACACTTTCTTAACGTGGTCGTGCTTTGGTTCAATTTAGCATGTTTCTTTTTGTCAGCAGTTTTTTTTTTTTGGTAAATTGTCATAATGATAAAAATTTGGAACCTTCCTGTCTCAGAACATGATGCAGTGGACTATTTTCAAAGGTACAGAATTCTTCCCTTCCAAAAAGTGTACATTAATGGGCACAATATGATTGCATTGTGTTGACATGAAAATAAGTGTAAATATTCTATTTATATATATTTTTTCATTTTTTTGTTTATAAGTTAATTCAATAAGTAAATAAACTGTAAATATTGAAATTAATTTTCCCACAATGATTTATTTTTTTAATATGACGCTTTTCTAGCAGACATTGTTTTTGTACATATTTTTTAGGGCCCCCTGAAACTGTAGATTTACTAAAAATACAGAAAAACCATATTGGTTTACTTGAAAACTCACAATTACCATTTTTCTAAAGTATGCACACCTCTTTTTTCCTAAAAACTAAACTTTCTACTATAAATATAAAAACATAAAAGGCCGTACAAGTAAAAATTTATTTCAAAGTGAAATCTGTTCAAAAGTGGAACATTATGGGATTTAGTTTAGGAATAGTGATATATATAATCACTACTATGGGTACTTACAGATAATCCTAGACACCAGTGTTGATTATGGATATGTGACCTTAATGAATAAAAGATTAACACTAATCCTAACACAACCCTAACATTAATCCTAACCTTAATTTATAATACATTTATTGCTATTTTTTAAAGTTAGCAAGAATTTATAATCGATTTATTGAATATTTGTTTAAATATCCTTAATCAATCTTGGTGTCTGGAATTATCTGTAAGTATCCTACTATGGTCTTATCTACTGCCTACCATAAACAGAATGAGAAGAAAATAGATATCAGTGCTTTTCACAAGTACACAGATTGTTGTCAAAAATAAGGTAAAATAATTTCGAATGGCTCACTATAATCCAAAATTCTCTCCAACATCCTTTCATATAAGAATAATAAAAGACATATCTATCTATCAGATAAATCCATTGACTATTGATGAGGATTTCTGTGGTTAAGAATAATGCTGTTATAAATATTAAGTTTCATGATGTACTTACCAGAGGGCATATTGGAGGAAAGAAAAAGATGAAATTAACTATATATATTTGTTTGTTAAAAAAAAAATATTGTGATAAAGTAATAGAAGTAATTTATACCAACTAATCATAGTAATAAATATAGAAAACAATTTTATTTTATTGTAACATAAAATTGACACATGTTTTTATAGTAGTAATTTCAAAAAGGAAGAAATGACTTATTTTTAAAGGAGCACCTAATTTTTCCACTTAATATTGGAATGATAAAAGAGGACACCTCACTTCTAAAAATGGCAGTAAAATATTAACATTTTTGTTGAAGGTATTGGGATGGTGGAAGAAAAATAAACTAAATTAATGGCAAAAAAAAAAAAATCTATATATATAGTTTTTAATGTAAGCAGCCATAAGTTACAAGTTTTAGTATGTGATTTTTGAAATTACATTTCAAATACTTGTCATTTATTATTGTTTTAACTTTTTGGAGGGTTGGAGAAAATACATAGATTTAATTTTTTATAGATTACTTTTTTATTGTTTTAATAATGTTTTTGGCTAGAGAGCATTTTAAAGAAAATGTAATACATATCAGAAACTTTTCTAATTACACCTGTATGAAAAATTCAAGATAAAATATGAATGGAGATCTATTTGTTACATTCTTGATTGATATTAAAAATACTATCTATACATGGAATTTATTACTAATTTGAAATTACATTTCAGTAACTTATTATTATCAGTAATTATTAATTACTTTTTTTATTTGCAATATTTTCAGACTAATAGATATACACATTTAATTTATTGTGAATTACTTTTCTTGTACTGCTGTGCATGCTAAAATGTGTTATATATACATAATTTATTAATAATATATACATTTAATTTCTTTCTGAATGTTTTTTTTTTTTTTACTAAAGTGTCTTTTGGCAAGTAGATTGTGAAATTTAAGTTGTATCACATGCTATAATAATATTCTCATTTACCAACCATGATGAAATGGTTAGCTGAAAAAGTCTTAGATTAGCTTACAAAATTTTTAATTTCTGTTTGAAAAGCAGGAGTTTTTTAGTTTTCAATCTTCATGTCATGGACAGCACAGACAGATATCCAAAACATTGCATTATGAAAACCCTTAATGTTAGAAAAAGTCATTTATGTATAAAATGGTATTAAGATATCCACTATAATTTATTTCAAACCTGCCTCGTACATTGAACATCATGTATAATACCTCAGATTTTGCTGATAAGGTTTGGTTACAATATAATATACATTTTATTTATAGAACTGCAATATATGATATTTTTTAACATGCACATACATAACACTGATATTTTTTAACGTTATTTAGTATATATATATATAAATTAAGATTATAGTATAAAGAAAATTAAAAATAATAATAATGTAATTATTAATCTTTTCATAGTTCGAAATACCTATTGGATGAGTGAATTAACCTTTTAACTGCTAATTATATTATTGGTTGTGTCAGCTAAAAATCAAAGCTTTTAATTGGCCAGCTCACAAACTGAAGACAAGTCAATTGTCAAAATATTTTCACCTTTAATATCATATTGATTTTATATTCATTTATAAAAAGTATATTAATAAATTGTCTGGTTATGAAAGTGAACGAAAGTTCTTTCAAAAATAAATTGCTATTTATTTATTATAAAATATTCAATATCGGCAAAATAAAAGCGAACATATAAACAAAGAGTTTGTGATGTAAATGCTTTTTACATTGTAGAAAAGTAAATATTTCTTTTTGCTAAATCTTAAATATTTTTACTAAAATCTTCAATATTTTTCGAAAATAATTTTGATTTTTTAGTATATTTTGTAAAAATGATTTTAATTTCTCAGAATATACTTTTTTTAAACCTTAAATCATATTCGAAATGAAAATCTCAGTGTTTTTCTTTATTTTCTTTGATCAGGTGGTTTCTTTGTTCTTTCCAGCCAATCAGAATGTCTTTGTCGGCTGAGAGCCAATCACCGACAAGCTTCTTTCTTTGTTTAGCTTTAAATGCGGTTTTTTTTATTTTTTACTTGTAAAATAATTCAGAAGAGGGCACCATCTTACAGAACTTTTAAAAACCTAATCAATAACTGTCAAACGAATATTGTAGCATTAAAAATAATGGAATTAGAGTGACGTCAACTGCCGACGAGAGGTCTCGTAAGAGGCAGGAAAGAGGTTAAAGTTCTAAACTTTTGATCGGTCAATTACAGAATCAGCAATAAAATTATATTCATCTTTTAATATTAGATTCATTTTAGTTTTGTTTGTAAAAAGCAAATTAATAATTTGTCAGATTATGAAAATGAATGAAAGTTTTTTTCAAAAATAATTTTCTATTTATAATTATAAAAATATTCTGAAGTGGAGAAGCTAAAAAGAACGTTCATAACCTATTAGAAAATGCTCTGTATGTCATTGATTTCTTTCACAATTTACGTTCATGTAAAAGTAAAGAATTTTTACAAAATCTTAAGTATTTTTCTAAAATGATTATATTTGCAGCATATTTTATCAAAATAATTTATAATATGTAAAAAAAAATGTAAAAAAATACTCTAAAATTACATTTTCATTTTGAAAATCAAAACAAAGAACTTAGATCTATCAAAATTGTTGGCAAGCACTCCCTTCTGTTCTACATGAGAAACAAACAATCATTGCCTTGGAAAGTCCATCTTCTCCCATTGTTAAAACTTTAAATTTAAATATTATTGATTTTTTACTTGTAAAATAATTCTAGAGAGGGCAGCATCTTATGGTACATTTTAAGCTTTAAAATGAGTGTAAATTTGCTACGATAACATAAAAATTACCAGTTTTTTATCTGATTCGATAATAATCGCACCTGACACTAATAGAGTAAATAGAAAATTGAGGGAAAACATTTATACATGTGTGTGTTCACTCATTAATAGTCATTCAAAAAATCAATAAAAAATTTGCTGTACAACTTTATATTTTTAAAAAAATAAAATTAATAGCTAAATATTAGTTACATCACAAATAAATATGCTCTGGATTATATTCTTTTGCTTCAATTTTTTTTTCTTTAAAGAAACATTAATAGCAGTCTTATTATCATTAGTTAATAGTCTTTCTAGTTGTTTTGATGTTTTTAAGTTTGTATTAGCTTTAGAATATATATAGTTATCCTTAATTGCCATTACTCATTTAAGATTCTGAGTTAAATGTTCAAATTTAAAACTTTCTGATGCAACAATACGAATGTTTGCAATTCTTATTTTATATTCTTACTAAATCAATAACTTTCATTATTGCTTAAGAAAGATAAAATTTCATAAAACTTTTAGGTTTATGTTTAGAAAATATTCTTCTATGCAAATACTTTACCACATCAAAGTCTTGATTCAAATATATGGGCTTTCAATTGAATATGAAGAAATGTTATTAATAAATATGATTGCATACAGTGTCTGAGATGGAAAAATGGCTACTACCATATTGAAAAATTTATTAAATTTATGAATTTTAACATTTTTATTTTTAATTCTTTTTTTAAATAGCATATAGTTGAAATAGTTTATATTAGCTTTACTGTATTTTCTGTACACCATAACAGGCTATTTTTAAAAATATTTTTTATAGGATTATAACCATATCAATCTATAATAAAAAGAAACTAATTAAATGGAGATGGAAGTACCAAAAGACTATGACAATAATTTTTTTTTTAAATGAAACTGTGCTTTCCATAAAAGCAAAATAGATTTGGTCTAGATTTTGACACAATAAAACTGAAATATTTATTTTTCATATACACATTTATAATAATAATTATATTTCCAGTTTATTCTTTATTATTTAAGATTTGCTGTTGAAAAAAGTATCTTAGATATACATATTAATGCAATCATGCATTGTTTTAAATAAGTCATGAATAGTATGTGCCACAAGTTATTTTTAAAAGTAAAGAATGCTGAAAGATTTTTATTTTCAGAATTTGTAGCATTAGGTAAATCTATATCAGGAATCAAATCAAAAATTTTGTATTCTTAATTAATCAAAAGTGTGGGGAATTTATACTTGTTCTACAATATTTTATTCATATTAATTTACACTGTATATAAATAGCTATCATGCCTATGGTTTGGGTTTGTATCTAGGTAAAATTACATTTTAATTAGAATTGGATTTTTTTTTCATAATTTAATTAACAATTTTGGGTTTTATCTAGCTGTTCTTAGTAGAGGATAAACAAGAAGGGGTAGCCTTATCCGGCAATTAGTCAAATCTGTTTAGAAATGTCTTTTATTTTACGGATTTTTTTATTGGGAGGAGACGAGCTTTGTTCGAAGCCTTTGCCATGCATCAGGCTATTTAAATGCGGTTATATATTTATGTATGAAAAAAAGAAATAACATTTATAAAAGTTTGTACACTTCAGATTATTAATCAAATTATTTTGTTCGTCTTCTAATTATTTTCTCATCATTTTGAAATGATTTTTAGTTATTTATTAAATTTACACAAAATTAACTACTAACTAGAATAATAAAACAATATCTTCTATAAATTCAATATACCCCCTAATAATAGTTTCTATTGTCGAAATAAAAATTGAGAAAATATTGTTCGTCTTTTGAAGTAACCCTATATAACTATTTGTTTGGAGACTAATTAATTTATAGCTTTTTATTTATTTTAATTGGTGCATGATATTAGAAGCTTGTTATGAGCTGGCTCACATTTCTTCAAAATCCCCCAGTGGATGAAAGCAGCGCATGATATGGAAACTTTTGATTGGTTTACCATTGAAAATGTTGACAACTTACGTCCACCTGGTGGAAAAAGTTCTTTGAAGTTTTGTTTACATAGCTGCTCTCAAAGTGAATTACCTGATATAGAGCAATTAAAAAAAAAAAAAGAATTGTAATTTTATTTTTAACATGAAGTGTCAACATATCTTAAACATTTCTAAAAGAAAGAGGAAAAAATTAATGAATGTCAGGGTTGAATTGAAGTAAATAGTATGAAAATTAGTTTAAAGGCTATTATTAAAAGATAAACTTCCTTGGTGATCTTGATTTATATATACAATAAAATATCTTTGTTGAGTTTTACAGTATATGTATGTATATATTGTAAAGAAATGATACATGAATAGTTTTTTTTTAAAAATGATTTAAATAAAAATTTAACATGTTTCATCAGCAACAGTCAATCGCAAACAAATATGGCAATTCCAAGTTCTAGAAGGGGAAAAGATAAAACGACCAAATAAAATAATAATATGACATAGATGAATTTTGCGATGTCTATACCAACCAAACTGTGAGCTACAAATACGTACGACACGCGGATACATTATCCTATTTAATTAAAGAGGATTTGAACTCAAATGTTCGATATCTCTTTAGGCATACACTCTAACTTATACAACGACACACATGACTCACATGCATGCGAATAATTTCTAATACATGTATTTCATGCTGTACCAGCACTCATCCATTGGTTCGGATTATCATCTTCCACACATATATAATCGGTGCTTGGTTTATATTAAGATAACGAATCTTCAAACATTAATGATTAGGCTTCAATCTTCTCCACTCTCCAACTCTTCAGCCATCCACATCATTGAAAATCCGATGATAGCATATTCAAAACTCTTATTGGCCAAATTTTGTTGTATCATACCCATGTTGACTGTAAGTCAATCTGACCCCATGCCATCATTGGATTTTTAATAATGTAAGTGGCTGAAGAGTTGGAGGGTGGAGAAGATTGAAGCCTATCCATTAATGTTTGAAGATTTGCTATCATTAATATAAGCCAAGCACTGATTATGTATATACATGGGAGATGATGATCCAGATCAACTGATGAGTGCTGGTTCAGTACAAAAAATATACATTGAAGATCATTTATCTTTTTTGCATGTATGTGGTCATGGGTATTGGTTGTAGAAGATATAGTGGATGACTAAAGGGAGCTTGAAAGTCTGGGTTCAAATCCCCTCTAATTGCATCTATCTTAAAATATATATGCTATGCATGTATTATTATCCTATTTAATATATTGCTTACTATCAAAATTTTAAGTTCTGTAGAAAACTTTTCTCTCTGAAATATTTTGATACATGTTTAATTGTAGCTCTCCAATATGTACTGTTTTTTACCATAATTTCCCAATGAAAACAATCAACATTGCTTCTTTTTACTATGATTTTTAGATAGAAAATATAACATAAACAGGGTCTGCCTTTCAGAAAATCATCCTTAGTTTATCATAAATCCCTCATTTATGAAGTTTTGTATTATTTCTTCATTTCACATAATTAACCCAATGAAGATTATATAAATATAAAAATAAAAGTGTTGATCTATTTACAGGTCTTATGTTATATTAAACCATTTACTAATTGCAAGAAGGAATTGGTTATCATAAACATTATAAAACTAATGGTCTTCCCATAGGCTTACTATTTGTAGGAGTAGGAAACTTTCTCTACTTGGGCTTCCATCATGCTATAATTTTGTTTGTTTGTTCTTAGAGTTAGTACATTGATATTCATTTAATCCAGATTAAGTTGGAACTTTTATTGTCTAACAAACAAAAGCTAGATATCTCTTTGTCAGATAATGGTGGATAGCTGTTTAGGTTGATTAAATCTTAAGCCTTGCTTGTGGTACCATTTTTTTTTTTTACATAAGATAACTCACTTTGGATATAAACTACACATTTCTGATATGGCAGGAAAATGAATGAACCATTAAGCCATGAGGTCATACACTATAAATATATAATCAATGAAATTTCATAAAATTTTGTAAAGAACAGTGCAATAAATATTTTTATTGATCAATCTTACTTATAATAATTAAGATTATATTAAATTACTGATCACTTTTTAAAAATACCAGAGTGAGCTTGTAAACCTGTCCTCACAATGAACCTATATCTTGGGTAGGTTTGCATTTTTTGATGTTTTTGGAAAACAAAAAGTGACTGGAGATTAAAAAACAATAAGAAAAACATTAAATAGTTTACTATGTACCTAATAATGCCAAGAACTTGGATGTAATTAAAAATACTTTTTACTGTTAGAAAATATTTTATTTATTTTAAATCATTTCATTTTTAAAATTTAGTAATAATAACTTATTTCTCATATATTATACATTACCTTTGTTATTATGTTTTTGTTGGTACAATTTATCACAATAAAAATATAATTTTATATTGTATTATACATATAAAAATACTAAAGCTTGAAAAAGAAATAAAGCTCTAGCTAACTGTAATTTATTTATTATTAGTTCTTATTGCATTATTTTTTGCCCTCTTTTTTAGTTATGAATATTTATTATTCTCAAAATAAATTATATATGTATATATTTAAAAATGCAGTTCTTAACAAAACAAACGTTTTTAATGTTTTAGTTCTTCTATTATTTTAATAATTAATTATTATGAATTTTTTTAAACATTCGTAACATAATATAGTAATTCTAAAATATATTTTAATATTTACTAAGGTAATAAACCTAAAGCGTGTGCGCTTGAAAATGCGAAGGTAGGGACCTCTACAGGTCTTAATCACAAGCTTACGCATTTTCAAGCGCACATGCTTTAGGTTTATTACCTTAGTAAATATTACTTACATAGCGTTAAATAAATTTATTATTAAAATATATTTTGTAAGTTAATTATTAATTCATTATCTTCTCACAATAATGATAGAATTAGGATCATACCTATACTGTTAAATAAAAATTGGTATTACCAAAAAAAGTTATACTTATGAATGCATATTCTAACAAATGACATAGTATTCTTATTATTAATTGTAGAAGATGGATCAAAAGTTATTCTATTATAATATTATTTTAATAATGTATATGTTAGCAATTAATTTATCAACACAAATAATTAATTGCTAAATTGTTTAGTATTTTTTTTGCACATGAACTAAATTATGTTTATTTTTTTATATTTTTATATATCAAAGAGAGTAGAAAAAGTATTTTTAACAATATTATAAATATAATATTATAAATCGATGTCTGTATTTCTTCAAAATAATATACGCAAATTTATAAATAAATATTTAAAAATACAGTATTTAAAAGCTTATAAAAAATATATATGTATAACAGTCACTTAGGAGCGCTTTCAACTAACTTGTAGCTTTGTCATATATATATTTTTATAAGCTTTTAAATACTGTATTTTTAAATATTTATTTATAAATTTGCGTATATTATAAATATCTATATATCCCAAAGAAATGTGCTTATAATTGTTTGTTCAAATGTGTATATAATGATCACATGTTTTTAAGATCTACTATTGAAAAATAGTCATTTATTTCTTTATTATTTATTGAAATATGTTATTATAAATATTTATGTAAATCAATAGATTTGAATCATATGTATGTATATTACAATTTCTAAAATATAATATTAAAATACAATAGTTATAAGTACAAAATATTTGAATTCTAATATTTTCTAGCAAATTAGATATCATGTATATTTAAGTAATCTAGAATAGAAAAAGTTCTGCTTTTGTTTTTCAAAATTTGTAACATAAAGAGCATTTTCTTTTTATTGAAATCTTATAAAAACAACAACTTGTAAATAATTATTATGTAACTTACTTGTTATAATGAATTAA
Source organism: Epiperipatus broadwayi (assembly GCA_028023455.1). Classification (NCBI taxonomy): domain Eukaryota; kingdom Metazoa; phylum Onychophora; class Udeonychophora; order Euonychophora; family Peripatidae; genus Epiperipatus; species Epiperipatus broadwayi. The sequence goes on from JAQFVV010000022.1 coordinate 10,245,289, forward strand.
AAAATTCTGATAAAAAATGGATAACTACTTTTATTGCACATTCTCTTCCGAAGTGTAAAAGGAGCAGAAAATCAAATATTTCATTAATTAAAACTGCCATCTTTATAAAATTTCACAAACTAATTAATATCTGAATACTATACATATGTGATGAAAAAACCTCAAGATTACATTACATACTGCTAAAGAATGTCAATGGAAATATCATAGTGTAAGGATGCATTATGAACAGAATGAGCTAAGGTAGTACTACAATGTAATTTTCTGGTGATTTCTTAAAAAAAATATTAAACATTTATAAACCAAATTTAAAAAGAACCTTAAAAGATATAGTAATGTTAGGTCAAGTCACTACTAGCAATTCCACCTATTTTGCCAAGTTATATGAAAAAATACAACTGTTATTGATATATATTAAAGGGTATTCTTTTTGAGTGATCATATTTAAGAAACATTATTGTATCACATGATCACCATTTCTTATGCTAGCACATCTGTTATTAACAAAGCCAAAACTCTCCATACAATAGTGCCACCCAGTGCCAACCAGAGTAATCAATGGATGTCAGAGGCTTGTGCATAAAATCCCTATCTATTGCCTACTCATCCAATATCCCCAGACTAGTTTATGACTTGTGGCCTTCATCAGTGAGTAGGCACTATATGGGGATTTTATGAACAAGCCACTGGCATCCATTGATTACTCTGGTTGGCACTGGGTGGCACTACTATATGGAGAGTTTTGCCTTTGTTAACATTATTGTACTGCTGAAAACTAATGTAAAGTCTATATTATTTATTAACAAGAAAAGTGACACTTAAATGATCACATATTTCTAATAGTATTTAAAATAATGGATGACATGTAATTAACAATTTTATAATTAATAAAGTTATGGCTTTTTTTTATTGTTAAATTATCATTAACATTTTTTTTATTTTCCTAGAATGAAAAAAAATGATATTCTTCCCCTCCTTTTTTTAAATGGTAAGATAAAAAAAGAAAATTAGTTTGTTGTTATATTAAGTAAAGTGAATTTGTTGATAAAAAAATTTTTTCAACTGCTAAATTAAACTGAATCATTATTCAGTTGCAAATTTGGATGGCTTATTTTAAATATTTTGTGCAGTTTCTGCATTTTGATCCTAAACAAAATAAAAATAAAATTAACAAATAAATTGTACAGTAAATTCATGATTTTCAATTTCCAGAATTTAAATAAAAGACGTGGCCACATAAGCATAATGACTACATTGTGTCCAATGTTTTAAGCCTTTTCTTTTATTTGAAATCCAAACTGATTTTCTTTTGCTTTAGTTTCTCTTAATGTTATTGATGTCTAATTATCTTTGTTGGAATTAATATCAAAGTATATGTTGCTATCAAGGATATGGAAAATGAGCAAATAAATGTACAGAATAACTGTAGCTGCAGATGAGTGACTCTCCATGTCATTCTCAAAAGTTTAAATGATTTATATAATTTCTGATTTTTGCTGTTAAACTAAATAAAGTAAGTTCATAACACAGTAAAAGTTATTTTTTCTTTAATTGCTAAACTAACTGAATCATTATTCAATTCTGAATGGTATGATATGTTTTAAGTGTTTTATGCAGTTTCTGTATATATTAAATACAATACTATAAATTAAAAGGACATTAAGACAAAAAATAATATTGTAATAAAGTTACTAAATTAAAAATAATAATTAAGAATTTACGACTTTTTCTTATACAAACACTGAATATAGATATCATTCAATTTAATGTAAAAATATTGTGTATATATTAAACAATACCATGTTTCCTCCAAAATAATCAGAAAATAAACCTTAGCATGATTTTCAGGATGTTTCTAATATAAGCCTAGTTAAGTTTGTCAGCCAGATAGACTCCTTTTGTTTGCCTGTGTTGAAATGTAGAATAGACATATTGAATTATAAAGTAATGAATCTATAAATAAACAATATATATTGTTATTAATGCTTTAAACAAATGATAAATTATGTGGTTCTTTTATACTTTCCCATCAACCATTTTCGATAAACATAATTCTATTTGTATAGAGATACCATTTACTATCACAAGTCAGTACATCAGACCATTTATAATATCATTTATATATTTTTAAGTATTTATTTTATTTATATTTAATACTTAGATTTAGAATGCTTGATTTAGTTTTAGAGTTTCATCATGATAACTTTTAAATATTCAAGATAAACGAAAGATTAGTTTGATTTTTTAAACATTTTTTTTCATCCTAAAAGATTTTATTAAAAGAATGGGAGTGATTTTAATATTCAAAATTTAGCTTAAGTTAAATCATCAATTTTTCCCCTAAAGAAAATTTTTTAAAACGAATACCCAAGCAGGCTATATGCACACTTGATAACAGATGTACATGGTTGTGTCATATATGAATCATAATTTAATGTTATATGTTATGGTGAATATATTTAATATACACATGTGATGTATGGAAACATTTTCTGAATATTTGTGCTGGCATTTTTTTGTTGCCTTTGTGTGGACAAATCATTCTTATTTGTGGTCATTTTTGTTACCACTCCTGTCTCGCAAGTCTTCAATTAACACTTGACTTAGTGGTACATTTAAATGGAATAGTATTCTGATCGCCAGATAAGATGAAAAGAAAGAGCTATTCAGGTGAATATAAAAAAGGAATTGTGGGAGACTTCCAGGATAAGAATCTTACAGCTTTCTATAAAGAGAAGTATTTGAATAAATGTAGATTTTTGTACATGAAAAAATAAGATATTCCCTGAAAATAAACCCTATGGTGTCTTGCAAAGGGAAACATGGTATATAAAAACTTTAAAAAAGTTTGGCAAATTACTAGAGATGTATGTGAGTACTATAAATAGAATGATGCTCTGAAAACAAAATAGCATTCAGCATAATTTTCAGACTCAAAAGTTAAGTCTGTATTGATGAATAATTATCAAGAAAATGCAAACACAGATGCAAGTTAAACTAGACAGCTACCAGAGTTGAAAAAGCTGGTCTTTTTTTTAGGATACAAAATTATGTGTGCACATAAATTTAAAAACATTACTAGTATAAATGAATCATTGTTAAGCAATTAACAATTAATGTGAAATGCTATTTTAATATGTTCTGTACATAGAGACAAATACACAATCCAGTAGAGTGTTATGACCAAATCACTATTTACATATCATCATTACCAATGGTAGTTTGCATTAATTTAGGATAAAAGATTACTCGAGGGGTGGTGCACCAGCAGTCTTTTTTTTTATAATCAGTGCCAGACACATTTGATTAGGCTATTGGAATCTTTACTCTTCAATTAAGTATAATTAGATGCTCATTTGTAAGACACTTTTAGATAGTTACCTAGATTGGCATTTTTTTAATGATATTTGTTTCATTGATGTTTCAATGTATTGATCTTAGAAAGAACTTCAATTACAAAAGTAATAGCACATCTTCAGTAATTACTGCAAATTGGGTTTGAATTTGGACTGAGTGAATTTTTTTTATTGTTTGGCCAACAAAATATCTATTATTAGCTAGAAGGCAAAAGAAATCAAAAACCTAACTACTCATATTAGCAAGCTTGATGTGAAATCCGTTTTTTGTGTTTGTTTGTTTGTTTTGTGAGAGTCTATTAGAAAAACTTTCGTGCTGCAGTGGCCTATTTAAAGGCAGTTAAATATTTATTTTGATGTTTTATTATTGAACACCAATTGTAAATTATTTTGTAAATGTATTTTTTTTTTTAATCAATTCAAATATGAACATATTCACAACAAAAACTTGTAGATAATAAGTAGTGAATATTTAGAAGTAAGTTTAAAAAAAAAAAAAATTGAATATTTATTTACAAAATAATAAGAAGAATGAGTAGAAGAAGTCTGTAATTAAAAAAGAATGGCTTTAATTTTTTTCACATGTGCCTTAAACGTTTGTAGAATAGCCAAATGATGTAGTTTTTGACTATAGAGGGATCTCTCAAACCTCAACACAAGGTAGGGACTTTGTAAAGATAAGTATGACTGTCTTATCTTTAATCTAAATTCTTATTTGTATAGGTCAACAATGCGAAGAAAGCAATATCTTCATGCTCTCAAATCAAGATGCTTCAGATTGCCCTATATAAATAAAAATTTAAGTTAAAGATAAAATGATTGCTCCTATCTTTATAAAGTCTATTTTATGTTGAAGAGGTCCCTCTATAGTCAAAAACTATAGTCAAAACTACATTGTTTGGCTATTATACAAATGTTTAAGGTGCATGTGAAAAAAGTTAATGCCTTTCTTTTTCTAATAATAATAACAACAATAATAATAATGATGATGATGATGATGATGGAAAGTAACATTAAAATTTATGATAGTAATATCCATTAGCAAAATTTTTAAAACATATATATGCATGTTTTTATTTAAAAATGCTTTTGAGATTTACCTGAGAAGATCTCAAGATATATGAATTGGTAAAATTATATCATAGTTGATTTGTATTAATATTTTTCTGTATTCTTCTGTGATTATAGGACTCATTTAAGTTTAAGTGAAGAATAAATAATATAGATTGGATCTTGCATAAACAACAGTATACTCAAGATATTATTAATGATCATTGTAATATCATCACATCATAAGTAGATATTTATAAATATTAGGTCATTTTATGATATTCAACATGTTAACTATTGTGCTTGCATCTTCAATCTTAATTATTGTCAAAATCTGTGACGATTAAATCTTTTCATTTCATTGCTAATCAATTTCTCTATTTTATTTCTGGCCATCATCTTTCTTTGTCTTGTTATTGGTTACGATTTCTCTCTCATTTTATTGCTAATTATTATCTTTTTTTTCATTGCTGATTGTCATCTTTCTCTCATCTCATTTTTGGTCGTCATCTTTGTCTTTAACATGAACTTCTCCTGTTTATATAAATTTTGTTTTACATTTATTTCTATAAATAGTTTTGAATTTATGAATTTAAATATTAGTTTAAACGCATGCTTCAAGTTTGTCAAAAATAGAGAAAATATATATTTTGTAAGCTTCAATTTATTATCTTAAATGCGCTTACTGTTCTACAAGGGTTAACTGAAAATTTATCACTACAGAAACAAAGCAAATATTTTGTCTCTGCCTTTTTGATTTATTCTAGTTGTCATTTTTTTTTTTTTTCAGATTTCATCAGTATTAAATTACAACAGAGGGAAGAGTTTACAATCAAATTAGTTTTAATTTTGTTGATAATTGATTAAAGATACAAACCATACTTACAGACTAAAGTCACTAAAAAGTCATTCACTGATCGGTCAAAGATGATTAATAACTTAAAGTTAGAAAATGGTAAAGAATTAATTGTCTGATTCATTGAAAATGCTGAATAAAAACTTAAACACTAGGAAGTAAAGATAACAGTAATGGTTAAGAAATGTCTAATATTTATATATTTGATAAATATGAAGACTGATATTTTTTTTTCCTTTCTTATAATTAAGAATTGTACTTTCTATATATTTAATGATTATTAAATTCTTCTTGAGTATAGATAGATTTACTAGACAATAGATTACTATCATCAAATGATGATACTTAATCATCAATGATATCTATCTTCCTCTTAAATTAATGCAATTTATTAATCATTCTTTCTTAATTATTTCATTTGTGTTGAGAATTCCCACGAACCGTGTCTTCTGATTTTTTCTACTTCATATCTCTCTATCCATAACCTTTGCCTTTGGCAGTTCATTTCTTCTTATTCTTTTCATCAAGTCTACTTTTTATCATTTTCTTGTTTTTTTTTTACTCTTCTTTTCCTATCCTCTATTTATCAATCAATCATCATCCCTGAAATTCTGTTCTTATTTTTCTAACATGGCATTTTAGTCTCTTTTCTTGAATGGCTGTTATTATATTTTTTGCTCTACATACTTTTCATCTTTTGATTTATGTTTTCCTCCAATCTTCCTATTTTTACTGATCTATAATAGCATTTCAACTTGAGAATTCACTAAAAGCAAAACTACTAAAATAAGCAGAATATTATATATATAATTTGATTTTTTTTATGAAAGCGTGGTATACAATAGTGTTTCCAGGTTTGATTGTATATCTCTTTTTTTTTATTTTATAGAATTTCTCACTGCTGAGTATATCCTCAAAAAAAAAAAAAAGTCTTCCATATTTTCCTATTCCATACCTATCTGTCCATACCATGTGCCTCTAATAGATTATTCCTTCCAATAGTTATATATCTGTTCATACCATGTGCATCTAATAGACTATTCCTTCCAATAGTTATATATCTAAAAATAATAACAGTTGCAAAAGAGTATTTAGATAATCATTATGATTAGAATGAAAGCCATTTTAAATTTAACACTAAATAAATGTAGTTTACCAAGGAAAATTAAAACAGGCAAAACTCTCCATACAGTAGTGCCACTCAGTGCCAACCAGAGTAATCAATGGATGCTAGAAGGCTTGTGCATAAAATCCCTATCTAGTGCCTACTCACTGAATATCCCCAGACTAGTTTCTGGCTTGTGGCCTTCATCAGTAAGGAGCTTTGGATCTGAGATCACTGCACCTAGATCGTAGGATCTCCAAGCATAAGAAATAGTGATCATATGATGTTTAGTGGGAAGTGATATTGAGAGCAATGGATTCTTATGTTAGTCTAAATGAATTTTCTGTTCATTTTAGTCCAGTGGAAGAAATCACAATTCACTATGTTCATCCTACTATTTTAACTAAGTCTTAGCCATCACATGATCACCATTTCATATGCTTACACATGCTGTTAATAAGAGTACCAAACTCTCCATAAGTAGTGCAACCAAGCCTTCATAATCAATGGATGCAGGAAGGTTTATGCATAAAATCCTTATCTAGTGCCTACTCATCCAACATCCCCCAATTAATTTCTAGCTTGTGGTTTTCATCAGTGAGAAACCTTGGATTTGAGAGCACTGCACCTAGATCTTAGTATCTAATGCAACCCTCCAGCAACTACCTTTTATCTATTTGGTTAATTATAAAGCTAGGAGCTCAAGATGAAAATATCATAAATGTTACCAACGCAGGCTCATTTGCCTGTATAGTCATATAGATCTGAATTCAGTTCAGCATACATTTTGGTGTCCTTGGTTTTTCATAAACCACAATCACCATTATCCTATGGGTAGGATAGGTATAAAATGATTAAAACATCACATGTTCATCATTTCATATGCGTACACATGCTGTTAATAAGAATAAGTGATGATGTGGCGCATTGTGGCTTCTCCTTTATCAGAGCCAGAATCAGCCACTATGCCCAGAGAAACATGTTAGCCACCTTACCATATCTTCATTTTCCATTCTCCATCCCATTTTTCCCCATACTTTTCTCTATCTTGCTTCATCCCATTTCCACAACATAATGTTTGTCAACTCTATGGCCTTTCAATATTGATACAATATATATATATATGTTGTGTTATAAATTTTTATTTACTTATTGTAATTATGAGGGACTTGAACTCAGACTTTCAAGCTCCCTACAGTTATTCACTTTATCTTATACAACTGATACCTGTAAGGAGCTGGAAAGTCTGAGTTTAAGTTCCTTATAAACCCAGCATAAAAACCAATAACCTAATTTCTGTATAATCTCATTGTTTATATTTATTACCCCACAACTTTATTATTTGCACCCTTTCTTCTTGTAGACATTTTCATTCAGTTAACAGCTGTCTAATATTTTGTATGCTTTCCTTAGATAACTTGCAGACTAAGTCACCCATGTTTTTTCATTTATGTGTACATTTCCTTGTTGCCAAAGATCCCGTTCAAGCCTTAAACAGTAAACTACTCTCCTTGTTATTATAATAAATTAACTCATACCCAATATTCTGTTTACTTTTATATATATTTCAATTCTTTTTACTCTTTATACTATTTCTCCATCTCTCCAACTCCCTGTTTTTTATTAATGCATCTATTCTTCTATCCCATTCCTTGCCATGTACCAAACTTTCCTTACAGTAGTGTTACCAAGTACAAACTTTCATAATCAATGGATGCAGGAAGCACTACTGTATAATAGCATTTGTAAGCATTTGAAATGGTGATCATGTGATGTTTTGATCATTTTATACCTATCATGCTCATAGGATAATGATGACTGTAATTTTAAAAAAAAAAACCAAAGATACAAGTAGATGAGTTTGGGTTGGAAACTATTATGGTGTTTTCATTTTGGGTTCCTAGTTTTATAGTTAATCAAATAGGTAAAAGGTGGCTTCTGGATGGTTGCATTAAATCCTAAGATATAGGTACAGTGCTCTCAAGTCAGAGGTTCCTCACTGATGAAAGCCACAAGCTAGAAACTAGTCTGGGGATTTGGATGAGTAGGCACTAGATAGGGATTTTATGCACAAACCTTCTTGCATCCATTGATTATGAAGGCTTGCATTTGGTGGCACTAATGTATGGAGAGTTTGGTACTCTTATTAACTATGTATTTGTTTATTAATAACTGACAGAAGAATATGATTTTAGATTTTCATTTCAACAAAAATTTTATTAACAATAAATAGTGATTACATACTAATAAAGGATAGATAAATGAATAAATTGTACAATAATATGATTGTATAATGTTCTATTTGTTATCTGGCTAGATTTTGTTATGAGAGTACAATTGTTATACTCTTATGTGGTTAGGTATAGTGATGAGTTTCTAATAACTTGATTAATGGAATAAGCATTTTTTATATAAACATGAGTATTTTCTTTTAGAATTTCCTATTCTATAATGCTGGGTAGGTGGGAGTTGATAATCAGGAAAAGGAAAGTGCAGTTAAAGACCAGGTGTCATCAAAGACTTTACTGGAGGCCAGGAGCTGGTCACGTTTCTTGATTTTTTTGAGCGTTTGATAAAACAATGGTATGATTTGTGGCGGGGGTAATTCCATGAGAGTTTTGCATCTCACTATCCATATGGAATAAAGGACAAAGGTAGAAAGCCTTATTATTGAAAAAAACCCATTATAAATGGCATTTTTAAGTGAGAAAATCATATCAGGTCTTATGTTGGAATTGATTATAATTATATCTTTCAGTGTTTTAAGTCTTGGGCACCGGTGTATAATATGGTCTATGGTTTCATCTTCACGAGCACACAGACCACATATAGGGTCAATGCTGGTAAAACCTCTTCGGTGATAAAGGAACCAATTCGTGGGAAGCGCATTAAGATTTATGTTAATGATGAAGTCAAGGAATTTGGGTTCCAGACTCCATCTTTTAAAGTGTGAAATGAGTCTTTGGTTGGTTACTTTTAGGCTGGTTTTTATGGGTTGTTGATTATAGTTGATTATATTGTATGCTTCCCATAAGGTGATTTTTTTGTTAAGGTTAAAGGGCATTATTGGGTTATAAAGTTGTAGGTGGTCTATTAGGGAGGCTATCCATGAACTGGCAGAGGGCGGAGGACGATCTGTCGGTGTAATTTTTTTAATAATGTTGGAGTATCCACAGGAGAGGATCAGATTATGTAGAGTGTTGTGGGTTTTCTGTAAAATTATTGCTTGTATTGAGTGGAATGACAGTCCATTGAACCTGCGTGGTCGTTGGATGCCTCGCAAGCTAATAGCAACTGTCCCTCCTCTCCAAAGAAGTTTGGTACATAATCGGTTGATTTTATTTTGAAACTGTTTAGACATTTTTACGAATGGAAGGTAATATGAGATTTTTGGCATTATGATCATGTTGAGGAGGCCAACCTTTCCATATAATGAAAGGTATACTCTAGAGAGTGACGTGGTGATGGCTTCAGTTGAATGGAGGATTGCATCTTGAATCTCTCTTGCCATTGCAGTTGGTGTTTTGAAGATTGGGAAACCTAGGTATCTTTGGGGTTTTGCAGAAAAGGGAGAGTTAATTTGTTTACCAGACATAATCTTCCAGATGGAAGATTTGTTAAAGTTTATTTGTAGGCCAAGTTTCGCTGTATTTCTGTTTAAGATGTTCATGAGATGGGGAAGGTATTTAATGGTGGGAAGAACAACCATGATGTCATCTATATATGCAAATACATTGAAGTTTTTATTGAGAGAGGGAAGGAAAATTCCAGGGAGGTTTTTTTCTATATCCATCAAAAGAGGGTTGATGTATGCTGTGAAGAAAAGGGCACTGAGTTGAGATCCTTGAGGGATCGACTTGTATGGCTTGAAGCCTGGTGTGATCTTGCCATCAAGAGAGAGAAAAATCTCTCTGTTGTTGAGCAGATTGCTGATCATCTGAACAATCCCAGCTGGAATGTCGCATTCTGACAGAATATCCAGGAGAATATTTATCTGGACTGAATCAAATGTTGCCGCAACATCCAGCTGGACAGCAATAGGTTTTGATTTACGATGTCCTCTGATGTAATTGAATAGTGCAGTTACATTGGACATAGCATGCGAGGTTGATGATCCCTTTTTTCCGTATTGGTTTGATGAGATATGGCTAAGGATTTGAGTTTGGATTTGATCTTTAATGACTGACTCAATTATTTTGATAAGCAATGGGGTCATGGAAATTGGCCGGATATTGTTAATGTCGTTTAGTGGTTTTGCTTTTTTAATAAAAGGCACGAGTGCCACTGGGTAAAGATCTGTTATGTTTCTGTTGCTGGAGGCTAGGTGATCAATCATTTTTTTAATAATTGGCACAGTGAATTGACTGAGGTGTTTGAGAAGGAAATTTGGGATGCCATGAAGGCCAGGATGAACGCCATCAGGGAGAGATGTTATCTTCTTTTTGATTTGGATTTCTGTGATGCCATGTTCGCCGGGGTCACCAGCATCCAACCAGCTGTTTATAGGAGTAGCTCCATCTTTTTGCATTAATTGGCAGAATTGTTTGCTGATGTGCTGCATCATTGGAAAGCCAACGAGATTGGTTCCATTAGAATTAATGGATAAGGGAGTGATTTGTTTTCTATTGTACCCCAGTGCCCATCTAAGGTAGTCTCTCGTCCAGCAGTGTTGTTGTGCTAAGAAACATTTGGCTCTTCTGATGGATATATATTCTGCAAGGGACTTTTGCTTGATTTTGTAGAGATTTTTAAGGAAGATGATTTTTTCTGTATTTGTGAAATTTTGCTGTAAAGCTTGAAGTTGTATATTAATGTCTGTTAGATCATTTAGAAGGCCATTAGGTCCTTTGATTTTCCTGGTGTGGTGATTTAATATGGATTGTAGTATTCCGATGAAGGAAAACCAGCCCTCCTCAGCAGGAAGGAAAAGGATGTTTATTTTCTGGAAAAGGATGTATGCCTCAGATACTATTGCTTCGGTCATATTTGATTGGGTGATCATGCGCATAGTTTTACCAGGTCCATCAATAGGTGCAGGGATTGAAATAGGTGTAAGTTGTAAGATTAGAGCCATATGATCAGAGAAAGCAACAGGAGCCAAGGCTGCATCAAGGTTGAAATGGAGGTCTGGGGTGTAGTAAACCAAATCAATCAGGGACTTTTTAGTTTTAGTATAGAAAGAGTAAGCTTCGGGAGGGAAGAAGCCCTCTCCACACATTAATCTGCGATTTATCAGATGCAAAAATCTCTTGTTGAAGTCATTGTATGTGGTGTTAAAGTCTCCCAGAAGAATAGTAGGGGAGGCTCTGTTAGCGTTGATGGCATTTAGGATGTGGATTATTTTTAGATATTGAGAGGTGTCTTTGGCTGTATATATATATAAGCTATGATGATCGAATAACCCCAATAGTCTATTTCTATGATAATAATATTGGCATCTAGGAATAGAATGCTAAAACTGTTTGGTGGTGTTGACTTGCTGAGCAGAATACCGACTCCACCTGAAGCAGAATGGCCTATGGAAAATCAAGTAAATCCGAGAGTTGAGAGAAGAGATAGTATTTTATGATCGGTCTTATGGTGATATTTAGTTTCACCCATAAGAAGTATATGAGGGGAGCAGAGCGAGAGCCAGTTTTTAATAGCTAGAACTCTATCAATTGAGTTGATGCCGCGAATGTTAATGCCAGCAATTTTGCAGAACATGATAGATTAATCCAAACTGTCCTCAGCAAAGTGTACCAAGTCAATGTGGGACATCTCCATGTTAATGAGGTCTGATGTTGTTTGGCAATCAGAGTCTTGTGATTGAATTTGTGGATGGATTGGTGATATAGTTGTTGGTTGAGGAAACGCATCCATGAAGTCTTCGGTGTCTGATGAAGTAGTGTAATCTGTCTGAGATTCGTCAGAAGGATCAATGGTATCAATGGTTGTAGGATCCATGGTTTTCCTCTTTTTTTCTATGGATTTGCGAGGCTTTGTGCTTGATATATCTGAAATTTGTTTGTTAGAGGGTGGAGGTGAGTAATGTATCAGATGGGCGCTATCATCATCAGAGCTTGATTTATTTGAACGAATTGATTTTCTTTTAATTTTCTTATTTGTATTTTGGGTATTTGTTGTGTCGGTTTTTTGAGGGTTTTTAAGTTTAATAGTGTTTTTTTCATTTTCCTGTTCTTTTGATAAAAGTGTTTTTTTATTGTTATAGGAATTTGTTTTAAATTTTAGACCTGAGTCATTTTCGGTTTGCTGTAACTGTTGGGAAACATTAACTATGCTGACTTTCGGGTTGTGTGTTTGACAAGTCTTTTCATCTGGATGGTTAATTATTGCAGGAGTTGAAGAATTGAGGACAGTTTGTGGATCACTTTGTTTAGGTTTACTGGACTTAACTGACCCACATGAAGATGTATCAGTGGTTTTAGACTGGGTGGGAGTTGTTATGGATGGATTGTTTTGAAATTTTTTGAGTGTATTTTCTTCATCACTTGTATTTTCCTTGCTCTCGTCAGGTGGTTTGGTCATATTGCCTTCTTTTGTATCAAGAGTTTGGCCTAGTATTGTTTCTCAGGGATTAGTATAATATGTATCTTATGTAAGATCTTTAGTCTTATCGGTTTGAGTGATTGGTTTAGGCGCAGTATATGTAATTGCTTGGATCTCTGATTCACTACTATTAGTGTAGAGGTTGTCGTTTGTTCTTTCTTGAATATTTTCATTTTGAAAGATAGGTTTGGATGTGAAAGGGTTTGTTGGAGGATTTATTTGACTCAGGTTGTCTGGGTTTGTGAGGTTGCTGATTGAATTAGGCCCATGTGGTGATTGTCTATTTAAGGATGTGAAAGCCATGTTAGTAGGTCTACCAGTACATCTATGAACTTTATTCTTTTTAATACCACAGTGTGTACATATTCTTGCTGCACAATCTTTAATGAGGTGTGTTCTTTGAAGGCAGAAGAAACATTGTGGATGTACTCCCCTGAAAGTCAAAACCATAGGAGAGCCTCTTGCAGTAATAATAGTGGGTTTGTCAGTGGGTATAATGTTTTTCTTCAATGTAAGTGTGAAGATAACTGTATTGGACAGGATTTGATCTTCGCAGTGAGGGTTTAATAGGTGTTTAAATTTGCTAACTGAACCATAATTAATAAGGATGTCTTGTAGTTCTTGTTCTTTCAAGTGGGCAAGGCAGTTTTGGATTCTGCCGGATAGTGTAACAGGACGGTTCATATCTATGGAGCATAGTATAAAATTTCCTAAAGATCTGTATTTATTTTTAAAGTTCATACAGTCCGCCCACGTTTTAAACTCAACGATAACATAGCGGTCATTGGGATGATTAAGAATCATATGAATGCCTCTGCCTAATTGTTTTTGATTGATTAGACTGTATAGCTGTTCTAGAGGGAACTTATATAGAGCACATTGTTGATTTGTTATAGCTAAGATTAACGATTTATCACTGTAGTAGTTAGCAAACGATTTATATAGGCTATTGGGAATCGTTTTGTTGAACTCATTATTTATTTTTAGGAACATGTCATTAAGTTCATTTATATTAAATGAGACATTTTCCAAAGTGTTTGATTCTTGTTCTATGTCTAGTTCTGAGATATTCAAATATAGTTCATTGAAATTATCGGCTTTAATATTTTCGGAGATGCTCTCAGAATTTTTAGACCTTACAATATTTGCGTACGTAGAGGAATTTTTCAATATTGGTATTGAAGAAATTGGATTAGATTGTAAGTTGGCTGAAGTAGCAATGGATTGTTCTGCGCTATAATCTTTGTTTGTTCTGGAATGTGATTTATCGGTTTTAAAATTTATTTCTTCTTTTTGATTTTTAAATTTACTGTTGACAAACTGTAATGTGACAGCACTGGTTTTGTCGACCTCTGGTGGAAAAGTTTTTACTTTAAAAAATTCGCCGAAATCATCTTGTCGGTAATTTTGTCTATTATTATCAGATATGGTTTCCATGGTATTATTGGGCAAAGTAAATTGCTCATTAGAGTTATCTGAGGGTGCGTAAAGTCTTCGGAGAGGTGATGATTGGTTTTTGCTTGAATTTTTAAGAATTTCAATAGTTTCGCTTGATGAGATATTAATGCTATTACTTATATTAGGGGTAAGTTGAATATTTTCTAAACTTTTGTTGATATTTGTGATGCTGTTTTCTTTTGAAATATTAGTTTGTGGGTTTTTATTTGTTGTAGAAGTTATTTTGGATGAATTTAGATTAGATCTAAGACTATAAAATTTACGACCGATGACTGCATTGCTAGATTGAATGCTGAGATCGGGGCTAACCTTAATTTGCCAGTTATCGATTATATTATCACTTTCCATAATATATAATGATTAAAACCGACTTACCTTGAATAAGAAACGTAAAGGTAAGGGGACAATCGTCCCTATCTTCCTGAAATTGAATCGCTAAGGGACGCTTTTTGTAAGACCAGTTGCAAAGATGGCTGCCAAAAGCGGAAGTATGATTTTAGATTTTTTAAAAATCTTACAGTAAGATTAACATAAATTGCATACAATGGAATTAATGTACATTCCTGTACTATGCATGTTTAGTCTTATCAATCTGTACTTAGTTAAATAAGTATTCATATATAGGTGATATAATTCTAGGGCAAAGTTATTGTATTATGGATAAATGTTGGAAACAATTCCAATAGTAAGGTTAAGTGATTATAAATTTGACTCTAGTTGTTTATTTGTGATACAAATGGGAAATGTAAAACCCCAGAGAAATTAAAACTTTGGAAAAATAATTCAAAAAAATTTCTTGGAATATTTGCTCTTCAACATGAAAAAAATCAGTTTATGGAATATATTACACAACAATACTTTGAAATTGGCATTGAAAAGTATTTACTTTAAATTCAAAGTAGTATTACAATAATTAAAAATTATCTTATTTTAAAAAAAAGGATATGGTTCCTTTGATTGTATAATTTAGTAACTGATTACAAATAATTACTCTCACTTGATTTCCTGTTTAGATCTCACTGAAAGAAAACAGCTTTTTTAAAAAGAAATTATAGTTAATTTCTATTTGATTTAAACATTTCTTTAGTTGACTTTGAAGCATAGTTTGAAAAGATTGCTTTCACATTTTTAATTCTTTAGCAATCAAATTGAGCATGGGACTACACTTAGCGAGCTTAATTTTGAGGGATTTTTTTTAAAGGGTGTTTTATGTTCATTTATCTTTTATGAAATCTGTCTATACATATATATTGCAAAACTGATTTGACATTTTGACTGGGTTCCTGGAGTTTCACAGAGTCTGAGTAAACCCTTCTAATATAGTTTCAATGATTCTTCAAAGTGATAATGAAGAGAAAATATGATGAAGTAGGTGGGCAAAGTATCAGTAAATTATAACATAACTTCTTCAGATAGAACATTCATGTTTTATTATTATTAATAGGATAAAGAAATAGTCAAGGGGCAGCATATTCACCTGCCATGCCTATTATCAAGTGTTTAAGTCAAGCATATGTGAAAAATATAGCCAATTCAACCATCCAATTGTGGTCAGTAAATGGATATCTATTATTAGCTAAATGGTAAAGTTCACAAATTAGTCTGAGATAATTAGGTAAATGACAATACATTGACTCTAAAAATTAAAAATGCAATTATAATACAAAGCTGGATGTAAATATCCTGGTTCTCTTTCACCATTATTATATATATATAAATCTGAATCCAAAAAGACACCCCTTTTACGCTACCATGTTTTTTAGAAGTGAATTTAGTACTTATACAGTGCACAATGAAAAAAACATATCAGTCTTTTTATTTGGATTCACAAAAATTCCAGGGATTCAGATCTGTTCCGATGCCATAAACACCATATGGAAAAAGGTATTCATGTTAAGGATGCACTTTCCAGCTCAACATCCAATAGATTTCTCATTCCTGGATTTGAAAACTGCCTATATTAGCAATTCTTTCTATGATTATCCTATTTTATTTTTTTACAATAGTCAACATTAAGCATTAATACAACTGAACTGCATACATTATCTTATAGTATGGCTCATATATTGGTCATATGTATATAACAGTTATTTTCAAAGATAGAAATATAAAGTTATTAGGATGACTGGTGTTGATAAAAGAATTAGGACAGCCAATGTGGCTTTCTATCTTCAATAATGATAATCTTGCAAAATAACTCCTATGTTTATATATATATATAAAAAAAACAATATGCAAACCTGAATGTCATTATACTTTCTAGCTAAAGTGAGTCATTGTTCTGTGGAACATGTTTCTATATATTTACCAAAGATATTTGATTAGTAAATTATATTCATCTCAATGATTAATTTTGCTAGCATGGAGTCAAGTCTTTTAAACTATGATCACCCCCTCCCCATTAGTGTCAAAAATTATATATTGTGATCGTATTTTTTATATTTCTGTAGTTAATGCATCAACACTCATTTCATTAATCCAAATTATCATGTGACCTTTATTCTTTAGCTAATAAAAGATGGGTATCCATTTACTGATCACTCTTAACTAAATAGCTGAATTGGCTCTATAGTATTAGTTCTATAAAAGTAGTATAAAAATGGGACATTTTTGTGTTGATTACACACACTTTCCTCATAACTGAGATCAACTATATTTAGATTAGCTTTTAATATAAATAATTATTTTTAGTTAGTATTTTTTTTTTTGCAATTTAATATTTTTGTTTAAATATCCATAAGCATTTTTAACAATATTTAATTATTTACAATTTCTTCAAAATAACCAATCATTAAATATTGTGCAAAATAATATTCTCTTATTTTGTTTATATCATAATACCCTTAACCTCACTGACCCAAGAAAGTATTAGATTTTACAGGAAGTTCCATTCTGTCAATATTTGTCTCTATTAATATTCTCATTTGATTTGTAATTTATATAGACATTTTTAAAAAACTTAATTTTAGTTATATTTTTTATCAAGAGATGGAACCATCTAAAAATTTGTATTCATTTTAAATTTCTTATTTTTAGTAAGTACTACTTTTTGTCTATTATATTTCTTTAATCTCACCTCTCACTCTTTAAATAATTTGATTAAAAAAAATTAATAAGTGAGCATTTTTTAACTTTTTCAAATTCTGACATTTTCTATTTCTTCCATCTGGTGAGAATTTTTGTAAATGCTCAACTTTTCACTTAAATTAGATTTGATTTATTTTTAATTTTATTTCATAAATGAATAATATTCTTAAAAAATTACATTTAACCTTTTTAAATATTTAAAACTGACTGTAAATATTATCAACTATATTTGTGTAAACACTCTTTGGAAAAATGCACAAATTCTTTTTTTTAAGTTTTTTTTAATGCGAACTAACAAATGTAAATTTGTGATAAATCTGTATGAAATCCTGCTTTAAAATCTGATATTTGTTTTATAATTATTAAAATATTTGAAAAAATTATAATCCCATGTCAATTTTAACAGGAGGTGACATTGCCAAGAAGGAAAGAATACATTATAATAAATATTTTCTTAGATAACAATAGAATAAAGACAATTAATATTACCTGATTATCCGTAAAATTGTGACTTCTTCAGATTTTTTTTCAGTTAAAAAGTTATTAAAAGCAATGCAACCATTTTTTTTTTTGATATTATAAAAAACTCTGAGTTTTGACAACAGTAAAACAGTATCATAAAGTGACAGAATAACCATGCTTTTTCTGAGGAAAGATTCTCAATGAATATATGAGTTATTAAGTTAACTTTAACTATAGTTAATAATTATTAATAATTGATTGTACCTAATAATTACAACACTACTTAATTTATTTGTATTTTTTTAAAAGTTTATAAATACTGGCATTCATTAGATTACCATTACAGATTTTTAAAAAGCCAATATTTAGAATCTTTGATTTTTTTTATGAAAATGCTTTAAAGTATATATATTTTTACTTTATATTTTAATTTGAAAAGGTATAATTATAAAATTATAATGAATATATATTTTACCAAATATACTAAAAAATTAAGTCTGAATATCTATTTTTAAGATATTCTTATTCAACAGAATTCCATTGTTTAAAAGATTAAGAGAAAGTAATATTATTATATAACTTTTATCGCATATTGGAATTATGATATGTTTTTAAAAATTTACAAATATAATACAAATTAACTTATACAGTGCTTTTCTCTAGCAGTTTTTACTACTTTTAGTCAATTTATGCCACTTAATAAAAGCATGAATAATAAATAGATGACAGAGTGCATCATAAATACTTATTTATTACTGCCTATTCATGTCTCTCAATTATTTTCTAGCTTATGGCTTTCTTCAGTAAGGAATTTTGGATCTGGATCTAATGCAACTGTACTTAAATTAGAACCAAAATATCCAGGTGCATTAGAGCCAGATCCAAAACTCTTTTTTGATGAATTAAGCACTGCCATCTGGTATCTATTGATTACTCAAGCTTAAATTAAATGGTCTAACTGGAATATAAAAATTGAATTTGTTATTAAAATTATGATCAAATGAATTTGTTATTAAAATTATGATCAAAATGAATTATTTATTCTTTACAAAATTATACTGTTTCCCACATAAGAGTATTTTTAAAAACTAAAAAAAAAATTTTTTTTAAAGTTTTAATGAGATATTAATGATTATGGTATCAGCATTGGCTGAAACATCCACTTTCAAATCCTAATTTTTATTTTATATTTTAATGATAATAATAGATGAAAAATATTTTTTTATATTTTAATGATTATAATAGATGAAAATATTGGTACATGTAAGTGGGTAGCAGCAAGTGGTTTAAGAATTCTCTGTAAATAAAGTCTGGCTGGGAAGCAGTTTTATAATAAGCACAAATAAATGGGCTTAATATAATCATGTAATAAAGTGTAAAGATAAATCACATGCCAAACACTCATAGGTACAGGGTTCATCTCACAGTGCAATCTGCATCACGTTACAGTGCATCTGTTCTCATTGAATTCCCAGACTCAGGTTTATAGCTAAGCATATTTCCAATGCTAAAAGTTCTTTATATTTGATAGAACAATTTCTTGTAAAATCTTAACTTTGTTTTGAAAAATCGAAGCTTTATTTGAAGTTTAAATCTTAAGTTTAAATTCCTTTAAATATACATCAAATATAATTTGAATTTCAAATCCATGCATGTGTATTGAATATTTAATTTACAGTTTTGATAAGAATTGGCATCAATCAATGATTTCTTATTGCTTATAATGATTGAATATGGTTTTTTTTTTTTTTTTACTATTAGCCTAGTTAACCATTTAATATGAATTTAAACATTAGTTCAATCTAGTTTTAGATAAAGGATGAAATGATAAAAAAAAAAAGGTCCAATCCTGTCCACTCAGCATGTCGCAAACATGGTAAATATTATAATATTTCTGTTGTGAAATTTTTATTATACCACTCTAATGCAAGATAGCTAATGTTTTTTATTCATTTTTAACGCCTTGTGGAGAAATATAATCATAAACATATGACCCAAGACATATGGAAAAAAATCTATGATCTCCAAGATGCACTTTTTGTGCTGAATTAGCACTCAACAGTTGGCCTAGATCACAAACTCTTGCACATATCTTTATCATTGTTCAGTATATATATATAGATAGATAACAAATTACTACAGTTTAATTGATAAGTGCCAAACATGAAACATTCACAATTTTCATAGCCCAAATCACTTATTGAAAGTATATTAATAACTCTTATTAGTCACTCATTAAACTAGAGATTATCCAATAATGAATATTTCTGTAGTGTAATTTTTATTATACCACTTTTATGCAAGTTATATTGTCTGGGCCAACTGATGAGTGGTGGTTCTGAATGAAATGTTCGACTTAGGAATTATTGGTCTTTTTCACATCTCTTTGATTATATGTTTATGATTACATCCCTCCACAAGGTGATAAAACTGGATAGAAAATATTACCTATCTTGCATGAGAGTGGTGTAATGAAAATTACACTACAGAAATATTATTCATTACTGGATAATCTCTAGTCTAATGAGTGAGTAATAAAAATTATTTATGGTAAATATTGTTTTTCCTTTCACTATTCCTCTATGAGGGCTGTCGGAGAATATTTGCCCTTGCAATGGAATATTTAAAGCTCGTTTGCCAACTTATACATGTAAAGTGGGAGTGCGCTTGATGTTAAAAAGATTTTATATATTAAATTTCATTAAAAAATTATTCTAGAATTTTTAAAAAAAGAAAAGAAATAAAGTAGTTTATTTATTTGGGTTTTTACTTAGCCATTATTAAAATTAACAAATATGTTTTAAAAAAAGTCATTCTCTACTCTGAGCTGAAATTCAACCCAAATGGAAACGTCTGTTTACTTTTAATTTAACTGACCAGATGTCACTTTATTGTCAACTAAAGTGGTTGAGAGGTGGAACAGAATTACAAACTGTTTTTATAATATCAACGTAACCAACAATTTTAAAATTAGAAAATATATGCAGTTAAAGAAAAAAATTATTATTTTTTTTTGTCTCTTTGTAATCTTATAATAATTTACTTTATAAACTGAAAAATATTGTAGACTTCAATTGTTGTTTTCTCTCAAATAGTTTAGTATATGCTGCGACTGCATATATGTTGACACATGATGAATCTATACCACATAAACATTAAAACTCATTGTCTCACTAACCCACGTGCTTGATTTAGTGTCAATTGCATGTCATGGATATAACTTAAGTATTTACATATCTACCTAGTAATAACTGACCCGTTGCCTTGCATGTAAATAGTGATTTCCATATATATTAGCAATATGCTTTAGTGTTTTATATTAAATATAGGAATTTATAAATATAATTTCATAAACATCCTGGTTAAAAGACTCGCAGATATATTACTAAAAATTGTTGTACTACACAAAATGACTCGTAAAGGATTAAATTTAACGGAATATAGAAATAAAATATTGTGAAATTTGAATATTCTTTTTGCATAATTATAATTATTCAAAACTTTTAATAATAAATTCATAAAATTATTGCATTTTTTAAATATATTTTTTTATGTCCTACGTCTTCTTTTCACAGCCTCACCTAATAATTCTACTTTGAATAGTGTGAAAATTAATTTTCTTTAACTCTTTAATAAATTAAAATGTTACTAATTAGTAAGTTTGTTAATTGCAATGCTATCAGTACTGCTAATAATAGAAAAAAAAAGACTAGTTACTTAGGATGTTATCTAATGCCAACACCAAAATGGTAGCTTAATTAATTATAACTGTTTTATTTAATTCATCAAGCTGTTTTTTTTTTATTTCATTTGAATTAATCTAATAACCTTTTGCTCTCAAAAGTTCTACTAAACCACTGCGTTAAGATAGAACTATAATTATTTAAACCTTACTTGTAAAAGAGGATGTTTCAAGTAAAATATATTTTATAAAAATTCTTTGCACAACAGATGTAATCATTTGAAAAAGTTCTTTAGATTGTCGTATCTGCAAGAAATTTTAAAAATGAGTTTCATTTTTATACAAAAAAAAAACTTGTTTAATTTTAAACTTATTTTTGATTAAAAGACAATCTTCTATATTGCTTCAAAGGTTCTGAAATACTAATACTTATATTTTTTTAAACACTCATAAATTTATTTTTTAACTCGAAGTAGTTATTATCAGATTAATTACTGAATAAGTAAATTGCAGTAAAAGCTATGACTTTAAACAGAGTACTTTCAATTTGACACAGAATAAAAACAGCTATATTTATGATTATGAATTATTTGTTTATAATGATATGATAAAAACTTATAGGATTAGGACTGAAATACTTTACAATTTTTATCATTTTTTTATAATGAATTAGAGTTATGAGGTTAAATGTATACCTTTAATGATTAACACCAATCTTAAGCTTAACATTTATTGATTACATGTTTAAACCAAATTAGAACAATGAGATTATGTGGTGTTAGCAAATAAAATAAAATAACTGATTATAGTATTTAAGGATGAGAGATGTTGCCTATGCATGATAATTCATTTTTTCATGTATTACAATGATTATAATAACTCCATCTTTTTGCACTTTTTCAAGCCATTTTATTTCCTTCTGTTTTATCTGAATTTATATCCTTCTTCAAAATCTATTTAATATTTTATCTCTATAAAACATCAAACAAATCTCTGATGAAGGCTGCAGATTAATTGAAAATAGTTAGAAGGGAATAAAATGAAACTTACATTAAAATATGCAAAGAAGAAAAATGATTTTATAATATTAAATTGAACAATAAAGGAATATTCAAAATATTCAATTATATAATTCATGAATGATAGTTGGGTAAATATTGAACATTGATTGATGTTTTTATTTTTTATTAGGATATTTAAGTGACAATCAGTTATTTTAGCTGGAAAGGACTTGAATATAGACTGCTAATAATGAGTAGTTAATGTGTGATTCATCTAGTGAAATCTCAATCAAAAGGGATGAAGAATGAAAATCTTTTATATGGAAAAATGATAATACTGGAAAATTATTAAAGTTATAGATAAGAACAATTTAATGATTTATTATTTATTGGAATATTATATATAAAGAACAACTTAAATTTTATAATTTATAGCATTTCATATCTATTATTACTTACAAAATGGGTGTGGGTATAAATTAATCATATAAAATGTTTAAAAAAAAAATAAAAAAGCAGATGTTAATATATTATGTTGGATCTTTGTAGTTAAATTTCACATCATTCTTGATTTTAATTTTGTACACAAGAAAACCAAATGGAAAATCTTTAAAAGCATGATTCAAATTTTACATTTTTAAAAAAATTCTAAGACATTACCTATTAGAAAAAAATATTTTGATTGTTATTTGTTTTGTGGAGATTTTTATGCTCTTTCAAGACCTAGGAAATTCAAAATCATTATTATCATTTTTTTAAACATGATGTGCACATAAAAAAGATATGGGTGTGATAATATTACTAGAAGAGATGGTAATAGATGGACAATTGAAATCTTAAACTGGATTCCAAGATTTGATTGTAAAAGACCCAGAAAGAGACCACATGTGAGATGGTTGGATGAAATAAGAAAGTGTTCAGGGTTGATGTGGAGAAAGGAAGCTAAAGATCGGAGAAGATGGATTGAACTTGGAGAGATCTTTATCCTGCAGTGGATTGATAATGGTTGATGATGATGATGATGACTACATAAAAGATTTTTTTCTTTAATACTTTTTGAAATCTTAACAAAAATAGGCAAAACTTCAATGTCATCAGCTTTTCCCTTTTTTATTTAAAAAAATAAATTTATAATTATAACAGTAATAAAATACAATATTAAACCAAGATTACTAGATTGAACTTGTGCACATGAGTTAAAGTTGAAACAATTTCAATGATTTAAAACTCAAAAATGAATATTCTCAGCTGTTCATGATGATGTGTTATTTTCATTGATAGTGCTTTTAAGGCTTCGTTTACTCGAAGGAAAATAAGGAGAGGAAGGAATACTGGACATCATTTCAATTTTTTTAAAAAAAACAACAACAACTATTCATATGGAAAAATATTGTGTCCATATTGTAATTTGTCTATAATTGATGTGGCAAAATAATTATTTGAGGAATGATTGAAACAAGAAAAAATAACATTATTTATATACAGCTAATTTTGGGCCCTCATAGAGCTGATACAATGTACTAGAAAATAAAAATAATAAGAATAATGCAATGAAGTTTCACTGTTTGTGTCATTTCTGTGTAAAATGGTAATAAAATTAATCTTGTTATCTACATGAGGAATGTTTTTGCTTTATTAATGCCTGATTAGTTCTTGTTGAATTTGTATTGGCCATTTTTTCTGAGAATTAGGCTGAGATTTTTTTACCTAAGGCTCTAATAAGAAATGTCTGATTGTTCTTACTTTATTGATAGGTAATTTTCTCACCTGGGATAATTTAGAAATTTGGCCTAAATTTTAATTTTTCATGATTTTGCATTTTCTTATAAATCTATATTTATTATTTAATAATTTGTGAAATATTCAGTTATGGTTCATATTAAGTGTTCTAATTTCATGTGTGGTGAAGTTAAATGAATCAGCATGGATATTGCAGTAATTATTTATATCTGTAAATGTATATTTTAAATAAATAAATCTTCAAATAAAATGATAATTAGACTGGTGCAACAGATGCTCTGTTTTTAATAATATCCTATTTTTGTTTTTTACTAATGGCTCTATGTAACACTCTTAAAAATCCTGTGAAATATGGCACAGTGGTAGAGGATGAACTCAAAAGCTAAAGGTTCCTCCATCAAAGCTCAGCTGTGTTATTTTCAGTGCTTGAATATTCACATATATTCTGTATGTATTGGATTATGAGTGTAAAGCAAAGGAATACTAACAGACTTCCCTAATATATATATATCAAAAACGTGAAAATATTTTTTATTGGAAAGTAGGAAATAATATTTCAAGCACTGTATTTCTATACAAAGATGATATATGTGTGTGCTCCCAGTTGTTAGCAGAAGTCACAGATAACTGAACAATATATATTTTAAGAAAGAAATAATATTTAATCATTATGAACTTAGTCTCAGTTACTGATTATATTATAAAGATTACAGTATTTCAAAGACACTTTAAAGAAGTACAGTATCGAGTGCTTTCATTGGAAAGAAATAACTAACAATAAAATGCAATTTTAGAGCTATATTTGTTTACTGTAAAATTTGCTAAGAAGTTGACAGTATTATGCAACCTCAAATAGATTAAATAGCAAGAATGTCATATTTGTATGTAATTATGTTTCATGTTTTGGTTTGTAGAGTCATCACAAAATCTTTAAAGATTTATTCCTTGCTCTTCTATATCCCCCCCCACCCCTTTTTCTGGAACTAAAATATTCATACCCTTTATAAATAAAAATAATGATGAATAATTGTCGATAAAAGTTGGCCATGAATAAAAATAATGATGAATAATATCCGATAAAAGTTGGCAATAAAATTTAATACCCTTATAGTAAATGGAGCTAATCATCATTACCTTAAATGTAGGATTGAGAAATCTAAGGATTTAAGCAGCAGGCAACATCTTATAGAATATCACTATTTCTGAAAATTTCAATTCGAAAATAAGGTTCTGTTATAATTGTTTTTAATTAAATGATTATAGATAGATCCATAAAAATGGATTACAACCATCATGTGCTATAATTAAACCAGAAAAATAATTGATAAATGCACAAATGATATCACATCATAAAACCTCTGGACCTAATCAGATATCATCAAAGAGCACAGATAGGTTAGAAACCGACTAATAATGCTTTGTGGTAAGCAGTTTAATAATCAGATAATAATAATGGCATATCTCTGATAGTGAAAAACTTGCCAATTTTTAAATTTATTCTACTATTGCTATATGAACTTATTATCTTAAACATTTTGCTGGAAAATTGGCAATTCTTGCTCTAAAGGGCAAATACTTTCTCTCTGTTCGCATTTCAAAAATTTCATTTCTTTATTTTATACAAGGTATCAGCCTGAAATTTAAAAAAAAAAAAAATCATTAAAATTTTTAATCAAACTCAGCTCATTTATTTAATTATAGAGATATGATACTAAATAAGTAATTATATAGTTTAGCGATCTGCTTTTTGTAGCCCCCCCCCCCCCCACTTTCTTGTTTATTAAGATTAATATTAACAAAACATCAGCATACTAAACATACTTCCAAGAGCAGTTTTCTTTGCATACATATTCCAAAGCTATCTATCATAAATATAAGTAATAATTGAATTTTATATGGTATTACTATATAATCTATAGTCCTAGAAGTTTCTGGTTTTTATTTTCATCAGTAAGGAATTTAAAATTCAAAACTGGAAGTAATACATTTATATTTCTAAAAATTGTCTTTTATTTCTTTATATTATTCAACTAACATTTTGAAATTTTAAAACTTTAAAAAGTTTTTGATTCCAAATCAATTCATTTGCATATTTATATAGATCTGATATCAGATTCATAACTATATCTTTTAGTTAAACCAGCAAGCATCACATGATCACATCTCCAATACTAGCACATAATTGTTTATAAACAAAGCAAAGCAAAACTCCATATAGTAGTGTCACCTGTGCTAAACAGAGTAATCAATGGATGCAAGAAGGCTTGTGCATAAAATCCCTATCTAATGCCTACTCATCCAATATCCCCAGACTAGTTTCTGGCTTGTGGCCTTCGTCAGTGAGGAGCTTTGGATCTGAGAGCACTGCATCTAGATCCTAAGATCTAGATGCAGTGCTCTCAGATCCAAAGCTCCTCACTGATGAAGGCCACAAGCCAGAAACTAGTCTGGGGATATTGGATGAGGAGGCATTAGATAGGGATTTTATGCACAAGCCTTCTGGCATCCATTGATTACTCTGTTTAGCACAGGTGGCACTACTATATGGAGTTTTGCTTTGCTTTGTTTATATCTTTTAGATGCTTTAGTTTTATATTTAGGTTAAGATGTAAAATTGAAGTCACTAAACATATAGTTATTGATCAGGTGTCAAATTTATGTAGCCATGTAAGGTTGTTGTTGGCGTAATTTAAATCTTAAGAGTTTTTTTTTTTATATTTCTGCTGTTATCTGAATATTATAAAGGAATGAAAAATAGCTGTTAGATATTAGTTTTACTATGAAGTCTAAATTTTTATTAGTGATGACATAACTCAAAAACAAATATGGTAATATGTTCTTTGTAGTACTACTATCTGACACCCATTGGTTACTCAAGCTTACAATAAATTCTCTATGGTGGAATGAAGAAATAACTCTTGGGAGCTGTTTCATTAGCTGTAAAAGTTATGATAATTTGTCAATAAAAATACATTTATAAGTTGTGATTACCAGTAGTTGGGTAAGTGTCATATTTCTATAAGTACTGAGTTTGTGATAGAATAATATCTATCTCATTGAATGTGTCATATAATAACAAATATATTCTACATAGCCAAAGTTCTAAAAGAGTGTAAAAAATACTACAACATGATAAAAGATTTCATTCTACACATATTTAAAGATTCTTCAATATTTTTATATATCTATAAGAGCAATAAAAATAGTAAAGATTTGCTTTGGTATCTCAGTAAATAATTTAAAATGAAATTGGATCATGCAATAACTATTGTTTATTTTCACAAAAATGAATTAGCATTCAAACTATCTTTCAAGTTCAATAGCAATGCAAACTTTTCCTCATCTTTACTTATCTGTAATGTCAATAATCATATGAGCAATACACTTTAACGGACAAAAAAATTCTACTGACACCATCATCAGTTGCAGCTACTCATTTATTAAAAAAAGATTTAAATAAAAGACAAAAAAAAAGAGTTAAAAGTGAGTTTGGCAATGACTTTTCAAACCAATATATGAATCACAAATATGATCACTGGTTTTAAAGTTTATTTATTTAAAATCTTGCAACATTATAATTTTTTAAACTCTTTTAGCAGCAATCTTTTCTTTCTAATGATTTTAGGTTCTTGCTTTATTGTAGCTTTTTAATGTCTTCTATTCTGATATTCTTCCAATGAAGGCAATTTAGCATTTGATCTTTGTAGAATGTCTGAGATAATCTTTATATCAGTTTTTATATTTAAAAAAAAAAAAACGTACTTAATATTTTGCTTTCCTGAAGATTTGTGATGAGGACATTTTTAATGTGATAGTATGTTGGACTATTTCCATCATCCGTCTTTAAATGTTGAATGTCTAGAAAAATCACATTCTTGATATTGGCTATAAAATATGTTTTTAGGAAGTTTGTTGCTACACCAATCTTTCGACCTTGCTATTTTATTTTCTAAATATTATAAACAATCTTAAATCCAAATTAACCAGTATCTTTATAACATGATGATAGAGAAGACTTAGTCACTTCATATCAATCAATTTAAATGAATCACAGCCCTTTATATAATTAATTTTGTTGAAGTAATTACATTATTATATGTATTAATAATTTACTATTTTTTGGTGAATTTCTGCAATTTGTTTTATTCTACAAATGCTTTTCTAAAAATAAAAATTACACTAAGTAAATTATAAATAAAATCACACATTTCTCCATTTCCCTCTTTACTTATTTTTTCAAAAGCTATTCCTAGGGAGTACTCTTTTTAAAGTCACTCTCTCACTTTCACCCGAGTCACCTTTCAACTTTGGCATCATGAACTCTTAACCTTTAACTTTAAACAAGTTGTTTTTTAAAAGAATGAATTAATGCAGTAGGTAATTATTGTAGTTTTGAGATATTGAGTTTTTTTTTAATTATTATTTACTTTTCTCATTAAAGTTTCTTTTTGGAAGAGAGTTATTATTACTAAATATTATATTCTATTGATGGTGACTGAAGATGTCTCCTTTATGATATGCCTTTAATGATTATGTTTCTTAAATGTGTCGGCTCCCTGTCAAAGCTAGCTTTTCAGTTTCCTTCTGCTCACCTTTCACCTTTGACTTGAATGAACTTTAACTTCTAACCTTTTAAACAAGTACTTTGAAGAAAGAACTAAATGTGGGTAGGGTCAAAACATATGACAGATAGATAAAGATTTAAAAACTAACCAAATGTCTCGTTTTCAAAAATCTATAAGTGATTATTAAGTGTTTTTTAAATTTATTTTTATTTAAAATATGAAAACAATTTTAGAAAAGTGTGCAGGAGTATAATAAAATGAAGTTTAAATTAATTTGGACATTTTTTTTTTTTTTAAGCAAGAAGAATAATAAGCGATGAAACGGGAATTACAAATAACTCAAAATGTCTTTGAAATTTTTTAAATTCCATCTACTAAATAAGAACAGCTTAATATAATAAGTGATCGCTAATGTCAACTTATTTTTATGTAATGCGTATATTATGTTTTAGTAGCATACTTTTTCACTTTCTTTATACGATTTTATTGTAAGCTTTAGAAAGCAATGATAATTGTTAAATGATAGTGCTCAATAAATCCCTAACGTGCTTTTCTATTCAAAATCTTATATTTATGGCTTTCATCTATGAGGAGCTTTGTCTCTTGGAACAGTGTAACTGAACCTTTAGGATCTAATGCATCTTCCGTCCAGCTTACATCATTTACTTTTATGTTATACCATCAAGCCATCTAGTCCAAACTGAAAAACATATCAATGTTTCCAATTTAAACTAACTTGCTTATATAGACATATAAAACTGAAATCCAGTTCAATTTCTATATATTCTGGTATTCTTAGTTTTTTAATAACTAAAATCAGTTTAAACCAAGAAAATATTACATAACCTATCTATCATGCAATAGGTCATATGATATTTTATTGATTTATGTATGTTATGTTCTAAGCAATTTAATAAGAAATCAATCAGAGGCCACTGTAATATAAAGAAAGTTCTTATACATTGTAAAGAAACTTGAAAAATTTTCCTTGCTCTAATTATGCTTAAGATTTTTTTTCCCAACAACAAACTTATAGCCATATCAATTAATCATTCAATATTCGTTGTTAAAGAGGTATTTAGCTACTTTTAGCTAGAAAGTAAAACAAAGATGAAAAATAAATACAATTTATCCAAACTTCAAAGACTTTTTAGCAAAACTTTATTTTTACATACACCTACGTTTCGACTGACCTGCAGTCTTCTTCAGAGCAAGGTTATTTTGATCTTCTAAATAAAAAAATGAAAATAACCTTGCTCTGAAGAAGACTGCAGGTCAGTCGAAACGTAGGTGTATGTAAAAGTAAAGTTTTGCTAAAAAGTGTTTGAAGTTTGGATAAATTGTATTTATATGATATTACGGCAAACCTAAGGAAAAGTGTGATTTTGGTAAAGATGAAAAATATTTAAATCTTTACCATCCAGCAAACTTAATGAATATTTTATTTATCAGATTTGCTAATCATTGTTCTTCTATAAGATGCTGCTACAGAAGTCTTTCTCCTTTAGTGAGTGGTTTAAAAACTTGTCTTTACCTACTTGTTTACCAGTGCTATATAAGTAATCTATTGATCAGATTTCTTAATAAAATATTTGCCTTGGTTTTTTGCCATTGTTTTCAAATTAGTTATTAAATTAACAAAAAAGTAAAATATTTTGTGCCATTTTATTATATAACATTGATTCTAATATTATAATTCTGTGTTGTCCATTACTCATAACTTATTATAGTACTTAATATTGGAGCTGCATTGTTAAATGATTTCATGGAGACTATAATAAAGATAAGTGTCTAACCTGTATATAGATAAATCACAGTAAATTAATTACCATGCTTACAATTTTTTACATTAAAATAAATAAACTGTAATACTGTACAAAAAGTTAAATAAACAAAATTCTGAAAACATACATTAGAAAGTCTATGCATTATTTAATAGCAATAATGAGGAAACAAAGCACAAAAATATCTATTAATATATATATAAAGTAATTGATAGTTTCTTGGCAACATTAAATGCTAAGTTATCTCTGTTTACATAGCTATAATCTCATTTCTGTTCTTTATTATAATAACAATCCATGGAAATATTTAATTCAACATAAATATATATGTATATAATGAAATCAAACTATAAAAGTGAAAAGCAGAAATGAATTGGAATGAATATGATTTGGGTACTTATATATAAAAGTAGTTGAATGCCATATTTAAACATGATGGTTTTAGGAAACTAAGTTGTGATTCACAGACCATGAAGTCTGACACTGCACCAAACCATTTGTCATGAATTCATAAAAAGCTTGAGCACTGGAAGTGATAGAACAGCCAGAATCCATGAATTTTGAGCTCCAGAATCTGCCCCTTTACAATTGCAAAACTACACAGTGCTTAACATGTATTGAATATTTATTATGGCCCCATTTTCTCAATGGTAATAATTTTATTAAATAAGCTTAGTTCTTTTATTTGCTTTATTTTTAAATTTACTGAATACTACTATAGTACTGAAGTACTAGTAATCAATCTGTAATAAAGAACAATAAAATGCCATATAATTTTTGAAATCATAAAGACTTTTAAATGTTTGAGTTTTTTTATTCTTTTATTATAGTTTGGTGTTGATTATTCAGTACACTCTAAACATTTCACCATATAAAAAAATGGAGAGCTGAGAATTTTTCATAAAAATTTAACAACCAATAGTATGTAAAGTTAATAATATTTTTAAAAGCTGCTTTTCATTTTGCTCAGGGATAATGCTATTAATTATTATTTTTAATTGAATGCACTGTGCAGTTTAGTGCAATCGGTAGAGCATCTGACTTTAAGATCGGGAGGTCCCAGGATTGATTCTGGTGCTGTTCGAACTTCTTATGAACTCCTGAGGCAATAAAATCATAAGTCTTTTTTTTAATTGAATATTTAATTACTCTTTTGCAGAAATTGTATTCAGTTTTCATGGAAAAAGGAATAATACTGTGTGTATATATGTGTGTGTGCTTGTTTATAAATAAATGCTTAAAATGTTCTAGAAAATCAACTGACTAACAGAATTATCTTGGAGAAAAGTCTAATTTAAAATAAATTATTAGTAACCAATGACTGAACTTGACTTAAAAACTTGTTCTCTTTAAATAATTGTCAATTAAAATTACAATAATTTATATTTTTGACCAGTTATTGTAAAGTACATTATTTACTGTAATCTATACTTTTGATCTATATATTACCCTGCATGGTTTAGTGTAGTTGGTAGAGTGTCCGATGAGATTGGGAAGCCCCAGGATAAATTCTGGCATGCCCATTTCTTGGAACTCGAACTTCTTATGAATTCCCGAGCAATAAAGCCATTAGTATATATATATTAATGTAACCTCAGAATAATCATTATCAATATGGATAACCTTCAGTAAATTCTGTTGATTTCATTATATGATCAAATAATTTAAATCAGATTACATTTTGTATCAGTTTTGAAGGTTCAATATAAATAATTCATACAACATGTATTCTAAGAAAAGCT
The DNA here is from genome assembly GCA_028023455.1 of Epiperipatus broadwayi. Classification (NCBI taxonomy): domain Eukaryota; kingdom Metazoa; phylum Onychophora; class Udeonychophora; order Euonychophora; family Peripatidae; genus Epiperipatus; species Epiperipatus broadwayi. The sequence goes on from JAQFVV010000022.1 coordinate 10,277,726, forward strand.
AAGTTGAGCGTGCTTTCAACTTACTTCTAGTCATATCCATAGCTACACCCAAAAGGATCACAAGATTTGTAGAAGAATCACGAGGGTGGTGATTTACATAAAATTTGATAGGGAAATATGTAAATGAATTTATTTAATTGAGCCATTTTTTGATAAGAGGGTGCAGGATTCTTTCTTGTTGGTTGCATGTATATTGTTGACAAAGTGCCAGGTCTCTTTAACTTTACATCACATGATCATCATTTCCTATGCTTGCACAAGCTGTTATTAGCAGTAGCAAATTCTCCAAACAGTAGTGCCATGTAGTGCAAGTCTTTGTAATCAATGGCTGAAGTAAGCTTTATGCATAAATCCCATCTAGTACCTACTCATCCAATATCTCCAGACTAGTTTCTAGCTTGTGGCTTTAATTAATGAGTAACTTTAGATCTGAGAGCACTGCACCTCAATCTAAGGATCTAAGGCAATGTTCTAGCAGCCACAATTTTACCTATTTAATTAAATATAAAGCTAGTAGCTCAAGATGAAAATACCTTAATATTGCAATCCCAGCATATTCACCTGTATAGTCATATAGATGTGAATCTAGTTCAGCATCTATACATTTTGGTGCCCTTGGATAATGGTGCCTGTAGTTTTTGATAAACCAAGGACACCAAAAGGTATAGATAGTGAACTGGTTGCAGATCTGTAAGACTGTACAGGCAAATGAGCATGGATTGAAAACATTAAGGTATTTTTATCTTGAGCTCCTAGCTTTATAGTTTACTAAATAGATAAATGGTGGCTGCTAGAGAATTCCATTAGATACTTAGATTTAGATACAGTGCTCTCAGACTCAAAGCTTCTCACTGATGAAAGCCACAAGCTAGAAACTAGTCTGGAGATTTTATGCATGTACCTTCCTGCAACCATTGATTACTGAGGCTTGCACTAGGTGACACTACTATTTGGAGAGTTTGCTACTGTCTCTTTAACTTTGTGTTTAGCATCATTTTTTTGGAACAAACAATACTGGTGGATGTGAGTTCAAAGCTGTGACCATGTTTAGATTCATGTTCAAGGAAATTAGATTTAATATCCTCATGGATACCTATAGCTATGAAAATGACTACTAGTTATTCAAAAGCATGCTCGGCATATGTTGATATGTTTCACTTTTTTTTTTAAAAAAGTATAAAACAAGCTTTTCTTAATATACATGTTGCATGTATTATTTATATTGAATTATATTATTCTGAGAAAAGCTTAAAAATTTTGGAATTTTCCTATTATTCAGTAAATATAATATTAACTTTGTCATTGGTTGTCTGCATATTGGCAATGGCATCAATTTTAAACCTCTACCAAAGTTATACTTAAATTACTTAGTTCCATTTTTAGATCAATGTCAACTGTATTAAACTTGTACTACTGTATGTAATATCTGAGCGTTTTCTGTGGATAAAGATTAATACTAACCATTCTTTTTCTTATGTTTATGTTTTTGTATATTATTAATATTAAATGTTTCAACATATACTGGCAGTTATTTTTTTACACCATAGAAAAATGATTAACAAAATTATCACTTCAGAAGTTTCTTTTTTTTCTTCTTCCCTTTATAGGAGGGTTATCTATCAACATTATTAAAAGTTAAAAGTAAGATTCACTTATGGAACTTCAGTTTTATTTGAGTATAAGTCTTTTTTTTTCTGTGCGACTCTAGTCAGTAATTTAAAATTTTGCATAGTTTGTACTGGTGCAGAGTGGCAGACTTTGGATCATTACACAGCTCCGCCACTCTTGGTGTTCAGACTTTTTATGAACTCCAGGCAATGTATTATTTAATTATTATATATTGATCTAATATATTATTGAAATGGTTACAAACTTTATTTAAACTTATAAATTGTCATGAATTTGTTTAACAATTTTGGAAATTGACAGTGTTTAGTTATTATCATTTGTATGGTCTCTTGCTCAGTATGTCATGTGTTGTTTGATATCAAAATCACATTGACCATGATAATTCCATTCAGTTGACCAAACAGGTTTTTTTTTACCTTAGCTGAGAATAACTCTTTAGTTCTTTCATTCAGCAATTTGACATGACATTAAATCACACAAAGTAAAAACATATATTGTTTATTGCTTGTAAAATGGATATCCAAATATTCAAGGGACATGATAATAATTCCAGTTCATAGACAGTTTAACTGGTATATTTTTATTTTATTTAACTTATAATCATTTCATGAACTTTTAATTTTTTTTTTAGTCCATCACACTACTAAACCAGACAGATGTATATAATAAGCAATTTATTATTCATAAAAGTTATCATTAAATTCCTATGTTTATTAAAAATGTCTTTTAACCCATTATATATATTTATTGATGTTCCAATGAATATTTTCTTGCTTAAATGTTACAATTCAATATTTTTTGATAATATGCAATGTATCAAGCCTCAGTATTAAGAAATTCTTCTGTTAAGCAATCAGAAAATCTCATTTATAGTCTTTAAAAAGGTTTCCATCCACACACACAGAAATTCTCTCTGCAAAAGTGGGCAACTTCTTTGGAGAGAATTTCTGGATGGATAGGGATCTTTTAAAAAACTTTAAATAGGATTCTTTGACTGCTGAACAGAAAAAATGTGATAGATTGATACACAATATGTTCAAAAATTTTTTTTAACTTTATACATATTTATCTATCACATACTGTAAGCAAATTCATATTGCTGTTAATATATGATTTTTTGAAGGAATATTAAAGAATATTTTCTAAATTTCTTAATGCTATCAAGGTATTTCAGACTCTGATCATCATCTCATCACTTTGAATACACATGTCATTCAGAGATTGATTTTTCATCATTTTATAGTGTTAAAAAGTTTAGAAAATATTGTAGGTGTTGCATAAAGTATTGATGTCATTTCAAGAAATTATATATATATATATAATGGGTTAAAAGATATTTTTAATAAACACGGGAATTTAATGATGACCTTGAGTTTTGTTGTGGCTTTGTAAAATATTGTTGTTTTTTTTCTAGTAATTGGCCCAAAATCAATCCAGTTAATCAACTATGAGTAACTGTTAAATTTATATTTAGCTATTTATTATTAGCTAGGAGATATGGTTTTCACATTATTTTGGATAGTTTAGATGAATATCAATATGCTGATTGCAAAATTTAAAAAATACAATTATATGACCTTCATCACTGTTCTAGGAGCTGCCACAGTCCTACAGAGTCTGAGCTGATGATTCTTTTATCTTTACTAGTATATTCACTATGGATTTACATTAGTTTAGGTGTATGAAAATAGCGATAGTTACAAAGACAATGAATAGGCTCTGGGTACATGGAAGTATTATATTTTAACAATCATTAATAGTGAAGCTAATGTCTTATTACAATCTTTTTTTATTATTTTTATAGTTAGTGTACTGATAGTTTTATGACTAACCCAGATCAACATAATACATTAACCTTCAAAGCAGAAATAATTAGATACCCATTTACCAATCATTATTAGATAGATAGCTAGGTTGCATATGGATCAGTCACTATTTATCAGAAGAAAAAGAAAATATAAGGCAATTTTTGACCTAACAAAAAAATTTCAATGTTCACCTGGCTTGGATTTAAACCTCACGTTGTATGTATAGATGGAGGGTGCTGACCTCCGTACTATGAGATGTTTCAATATTTGGTAGAATGAGTTTTTTTTTTAATATACCTTTTTTTTAATAAATAAATTTATATTTTTTTATATATATGCAATGTAGCATGGACATTTGCATATGTACTGATTATTTTTTTTAATTTCTAAAAATGTATGAATTCCATGAATATATATGAAAATAGTATTTATCCAGTTATAATCTTATAGTTTTTATAATTGTATGCCAATATGTATGTCTGTATATAATTCAGTACTAAATTAATTCCAGTATGTGTATATATACAGTGTGTGCATTTTTGTTTAAATATAATGCATTACTAAATGGACATTTAGTAAAGCAGTGTTGACCTTCAACCTTACAATTCTAAGTTCTCTGTCTTTATCAAAAAATATGGCCTGTCCTGGCATCTTGTTCCAAGAAGTACAGTCAATTGACTGTGAACACATCTGGAGCGCAGCCAGTCCAGAAGCATGCCTAGACTGCTCCAAGGGATGTCATTATAGTAGGAGAGGGATCTGGCGAAGATGGGACTAGACGCTGTACACCCAAACAATATCAAAATGCCATCTTGTTCCGCACTTAGAAAGAAAATAAATATACTTTATACAGCCAGATTTTAAAATCACTTTTAAAAAAGTCGTCCCCAATTAACACTGACCAATCTTGGTACCAATTCTTTCTCAGCTGTTGAAACATATCTATTTTAATATCCGAGAAAATGGAGCCATAACTGACCAAAAGGATTAATTGGAAGTTGATCAGATTAGTAATTTTTAAACAAATAAACAATCTGATTTTAGATACGTATATAAAAAAAAGTATTTATTTATTCGATTGTTTGTTCTTTTTTTTTTTAACTGTCAATCCGTTTGAATGTGCAGCTATTTGTCTCTGCTACTTTTTAAATAATTATTTATTTTTTCTATAGCAGTCAGTCTATCGGCTCACTCACCTATCCATTTAGATTAACAGTAAAACAGCTTTTAAATAATTTACTATAAGGCAAAGAAACGATAAGAGGGAAACCATTACTCAGCAGGTTTGCTTAATTGTTTGGCGGTGATGGTTTGATCCTTGCTTTACTCTCGAGCTTAGAATAACCAGATATCTATTTACTGCTCATATTAGATTATTATTAGGTGGGTCTAAGTGTGCTGGCTAATTGAAATAAAAAAAATTAAGCCTTGATTAGAATCTAATTTTACTTTGTCTGAATTTTAACCCAGGTCCTAATCACTACAGATTGATGTACTACTTCTGTCCTATAAGTTCATTGCCTGTTAATTTGTGTAATTGCCTATATATAAATGAAAAAGTTAAACTCTTGTATTTGAATTTCCTTGTCATCACATAGTATTGAAACAGATCCGTTATATCATTGCATGTATTATCTTAATTACTAGATTCATTTATGTATCTAATTCTAATATCAAAATGTTTTACCTTTATTTAAAAAATTCTTTTTTTATTAAGTTCTTTGCTCAAAACAGGTAAAATTAAATATAGATAGAATAAGATTGTAATTAGTGGAAGCTTGGCTTGTCTGCCACAGTTAAGTTTAATACAATTTATTTTAGCATCTTAGCATTTACAGTTGTATTATAAACTTTAATGAGTTGTAATTTTTTTTGCAGTGTTAAGATCTAATCATTTATTTTTCAGTTCCTTTTGTCTTGTCCATATGTTTATTAATCTACCTAATTACTGGCACATCTTTATTTTTTAAATTTATATGCATAATTTGTTAACTGTGAATCTATTGCAAAATAAGGACTTTTGATATACCTTTTTTTTTTGTTTGTTTGAAATTCTTCTTTTTGTTCGTTTTACTATATGCGTATTTTTATTGTATTATATATTTTTATCTATTTATTTTTCTATACTTTTATTTTAGTTTATCTTTTTGTTGATATACCCTTTGTACAAATCTATTCTTTTTTTTTACATCAAATTTTTATTTTATCTTAATATCTATTTTATTGTTTAAATTTATTTTGTGATGTTGCTACCTGCGACTTGAGTTTGAATTCCAATGGAACTTAGGAAAAAAATTTCAGGTAGAAAAGATTTTCACATAAGATCAAAAAATTTTTCAATTAGCCAATCTAATTAACCATTAATATATTGATTATTAATTAAGTATATAACTATTTTTAGTCCTAAGATAAACAAACCCAAATATGATTAGTAATAATGTATTTCTACTTGTTTCTTTACGTAATAAAACTAGAGAAGCCTATTAAAGATAAATGTATCTCTATCATTCCTTAAATTTTGTCTTATGTTTCCAATTACACGGACACTCAAAAAAAAGAAGTTATATTTGAGGTATGGTTCTATTGATCTGGTGCTTTTGAAAAATGATTCTAGTTTTTTAAATAGTTCACAGAACTAATGCATCTATTTTAGAACTTAATAGGATACTATCTGCGCTAACAAGAAGTTAGATAATTATGGAAATATAGTGAAATGTACCTAACGCTATAGAGAAGTGTGCCATTGAGGAAGAGTGAAAAGTCACTCCACATGTTTACAAAATATTGGCTAAAACTTTCAAAAGATGTTGCATATAGCCCAAAATCATAAAGTTTGGAGGAAGACAGTGGATTTCTTCATGTAATTCCATTATACCCATTCAAAGAGTATGGATTAAGATTATTGATAATTTTATTTATTATTAGTAATTGCTTGTAAATGAGTGCACAATAGTTTACTTTCTGATAATAAAAATAAGATAAAGAAAGAAAAAAAAGTTTTTCTCACACATCACACATTGTTTTTGTTTTTTTTAATCTGTTATATAAAGGCATTGTCTTTTGAAGCTGATGGTGGTGATAACATCTTAAGGTACTGTCTTTTAATAACTCATGCAGAAAACTTTTCTTGAAAGATTTTAAATCTTGCCTAACCATTGTATTTTATTCTCATCTTTGCAGTGGAAATTATGAATGTTGTACCTTTATAAAGTGCTCTTGAGATAATCTCTATATTAAAAATGGGTCTTTCAAAGTCACCGTGTGTTCAAATTCATCTTTAAATATTTTTTTTATTAAGAAATCTACTAAAAGTTCCATGAACTTGTACCTTAATGATTGTAGATTTAATATCTATAATTAGCATGCTGGTGAACATATTGAATGATCTTATTATCTTACTATCATATTTTCAGAATATACAGAGAATCCTTAAGTCAAACATTTTATTGACTTTATATTAGATCAATAGGAATCCATTTCTCACTTCCATTCAATAAATTTGGCATAATCACAGCTCTGTACACAAGTAATTTATTTGAAATAATTATAATATTTTAACCAGCAGCATTGGCACAATGGAATCAATGCTGCATCTCAACATTGTCTTTCTATTTAAAACAACTACTAACATATTTAAAGTGATCTTCAATCTTGAATTGACATTTTTCCAAATGTTACCAAGAATTATCTGGAGGTGCTTTTTTTATTTTTTTTTACAATATTAAGGCTAAATTTTTTATTATTTATATTTAAAATATTAAGAACATTTCATAGATCATCTCATGAAATAGTAAGAATAAAATGGTGAGTAGATTATTCTAAATCCAAGTGGTAAGGAGATGAGGTTTTTGATTTTAATTGCTTCATCTTAAAAAACTTTAATACCAAGCCTGCATCCCATCTTGGCACGTGTTTCATCATTTCATCTATAAACTTCCAAAGACCACTGTCATGGCAATAAAAAACATCTCTATTTAACACCATATTTTATTTTAACTGCCTCAGACTATCCATCATCAGAACTGAAACTATCTCTCACACCATCATGTACTACTTATGTTAATACAAATAGCCTTCAATTGACAGCTAATTATCAAACATTGCCATAAACTTTAATTAATCAAGTCAAATATCTTGATTCACTCCATCAGCATTAGACATTTAGAAACAACTGTAGATGTTTCAATTTCAGAAGAAAAAAAAAGTTAATCTTGATAAAAAATAATAATAATACATTAGAGTTAAATTTTGTGAGGACTATACAGTACAATTATTGAATGAATAATTATGACACATGCAGGTTCTTTTGACTTGTTATTTGGTATCTGATAATGCTATCTATTAACTTTGCAGGAAACTACTTGATATACTTGAACTGCTTGACTGATTGTAGCTTTCATTATATTCCATCCATTTCTATATATACCCAATGAAAGCAATCAGTAATACAATTCTCTACAGTGTCTTTTATAAAAATCATGTTCACATTTATAATAAACTATTTTTATCAAGATTATTATTATTCATGCATTTTGCATACCTAATCCAGTGAAGATTATATCACATGCAGCAAGTTGAAAAATGTACCAAATGGAATTATGATCTTTCTATTTGATTTTTAGAATCTTACAGAACATTTTTAAATGAAATTTTTTTAATGTCTTTACATTACAGTGGTAAAAGGATCAGAGATCTACTATTTGCACCATATGTTATGAAAATGAATTTTATATACAGCTAATGCAGTTGCAGAAGTTATATATTGGATTTTTTTTTTAATTTGTTAAATGCTGCAGTTACACATTGTCAAGCATTGGTGGTCGAGAGGTCAGTGACAGCTGCTTTACAAGCAGTTGTCCCGGGTTAGTGGGTTCACTTCCCGGCTGATACTATGACACATAAGAAAAAAAAGTGCTGCATTTCAATTGCCTGCAATTTAAAAATATCTATAAGATATTTAAATTGATTTATATTTTTAAGATGATAAATATCCAAGCTAAACGTTGTTTAAGATTTCTTTTCCATGCTGGCTAGTATAGAATTAATATTTTAGAATGTTAATTTCTAAACCAAAGTCTTTATAGGTTGAATTCAAAATATTAAGAGCATTCTGAAGACCATCATTTGAATTATCAATAGTACCACAACTATTAGCATACTGTAAATAATAGTACTATAAATCACATCTTTGTTCTTGACATTTTTTATTCTATTTTTCAGGTTACAAAATCTATATTAACACTGCATTATGACTCATCACTTAATCATTGATAATTTTTCATCTATATCTGACAGCAATCAATTCAATAAAACCACTGAAAACACTTTTTTTATAGTGGATAGCAATGGTATTTCATAGTAGTATATTTACATAAATTGAATAAATAAAAGCATTATTAGGATCATGCAGCAGTAATCCTTGGGTTTATACATTCCTAAAACAAATTCAATAATTTTGAAACTGGTATATGACTATTATTTTTTAAAGATTTTTCCAATGATGTCATCAAGAAGTTTTCAATTTTTAAGGTCAATGTAAAGATTATCAAAATGTTCCATTTGCTTATACTATCACCACTATCTCACAAAGTATTTCTGTTTATTAATATAACTATGACATTATCTTTGTATATTCTTATCTTACTTTTAATGAGTTTTTAGTTGTTGAATCTGCTTTTAAATCCCTCTATTGCTAACAAAATCACCCATTCATTTTATTATTTAGATAAGCAAAGAATGTATTTGTATTTTTCTCAATAATATGATCATTGTCTGGAATTTTTATTACCATGGATCCAAAAATCATTTAAAAGTTTTTAGGGCAATTCTGTTTCAATAACATAATCACAAAGCCATTTAGTGTTTAATAGCTAATTAAAATATGAATATTGAAATTTATTAATATCTCGATCATTTTAACTTTTGAGATATTTACTATATTGAAATTTGTTTTGAAAGTTGGCACCCATATCATCTTTTTTTTTTATAATTTGTATTATAACATAATCTCTAAGTTAGCATTGTTTTTAAATGTGGTCAAAGCCAAATTTTTTCTAGTGATTTTTTATGTATAAACAATCACTTTTTATGTTGATCAGAATTTCAATAACCACAAACTATCAAATGTGCAGATTCAATTTTATAGGAAATAATACTGTTGTTTCTGAGAACCTGAACCTACCAATACATTAAATTGTCCAGAAAGAAAAAGTCACCTTTTTATTGATATTTATTCAGTAGTACTCAATAAGGCATAAAAGCTTTTTTTTGAGTTTGTGAATTCTAATGTTGACACATAAGAACTGTTAAAATTGGCATAGGTGGGGACTATGGTGTGAAACAATTTATACCTAAAATAGAAAGTACTTAACTCTTCACATGCAATCCAATTTCTTTTAATAAACGATCCTTCCAAATATACACATAACTATGGCAGTTATAATCAATCTTAAATCATGACAATTTTTTAGGCAAAAGCAGTATATTAAATATTTTCTAACTATATATATGTTAATGTTTTTTTAATTATATTGCTGTTGTAATCCATTTTTTCTTCTAATCTTTATATCTTGGAATTATTGACTGCACAAAAACATGTGTGCAAACTTTTCATAGTCTGTAGTAAATATTCAAACTAAAACATTTATAATTAACAGGGAGAAGGAGGGTTATATCATTGGTGAATATATTTTTTATATTCAGCAATGTTTAGAAATGCAAATAATTTATTCCTCTTAATATTGAAATTTACAGAATGGAAAGCAATAATAAACCACCGCCAGCAGTAATTATGCGTGTTTTTATTGCTTGATAGCGGACTATTATTAGAAAACTTCTTTGAGTCAATAAATCGTTAAGTTATTCATTTTCAACATACATATTATAGATGCACCTGTTTACATAGACAAACGCACACAGACAGTAAAATCAAAAACCAACTTTTCTATTATAGTTTTGACATGACTTTTTTAAATATTTCACTGCTACATGCTCATTGTCGTTGAGAGTGGAAGTTCAGATTAATATTTTTGTTGGTGCCACTCCGGATTTTGAGTTACAGTTAAGAGGCCTAATAGCTTTCATAATATGACAGTGTCTTTGGGGGCACTTTAAGGAGTCTATCCTTTTCAAGTATAGCTGCCTCCATTCAAGTAATGACATAAACATTTCGACTGCTTTAGGATGAGATGATTTCTAAAAAATTACATCCCAATCATTATCCAAAATATAAAAGAGAACCATAAAATTGTGATGGAAAAGAAACTTAACATATAGGATAGATCACAAAAAACTGTCTAGCCTCAATAATGGTGATTAAATTCACATCTGTAGTAATGCACTTTACAATATAACTTCTGGGAATGTGTGTGTGCAAATGTATGTATGTATATATATATGTCGTATACATTCAAACTTTTTAAATTGGAATATAATCACGTATTGTGAGCAGGTTCTTTTTTTGCTTTATTCTATATCTTTACCTTAAAGAATTGTCTGATCAGGTGACTATATGAATTTATTAATGTTATAAACTGATTGCAACTGGAAGTTTTTTTATGAATGTAGATAACTTGATTAACAATTTTAAGAGTCAACAGTCGTCATAGATTCTTTTAATTTAGAGTCTACCTTTTTTTTTAGAACTAGTTTAATAATATTAATCCTTTTCTTTCGATCTGTGAACCAAAAAAAAAAAATGGTTTAATATTATAGGAATAGGGAATTACAACTTAATAACAACAAATCATTTAATTCTTAGTTTCACATAGGATAAAAAAAAGAGCTTTCTACTCCAGTGCCATTTATTGTGAGTTTGGGTTATCACTGATAACCAGACTCTCTAATGTATTTAAATTCCCATCCTTAGACCAGTTTGGTTTTTGCACATATCAGTAAAGCTTGGTATTTGAGGCTGGAAACAATGCAGTTATGTATTCAGCAATCACCTTTAACTCCATTTTACCATCCATGCTAACAATCTGAAATTATCTGCTTTAATAATTATATAGATCTGACTGCAGCCCATTATCTATATATTTTAATACTTAGTTCATTATTAACTTTTCTCTGGCTAGGAATATTACTAATAACAAACAAATCATTCTCATAATATATGATAAAATATGAGCAACTCTTTAATACTATCTAGCATAAGCTAAACAAATCAGCAATAACTGGATCCCTAATTGCATCTTAAATCTCTGCTCTCAGACTGAATTCTTGATTTGCCTTTATCAAAATGGAGTTACAGATAGTTGCCTGAATGTATAACCTCATTATTTTGACTACTGAATGCCTAATTCTCATTAATAAAATCAAAAGCCAGAAACTAGTCTGAGGATGGGAATTTAAAATGCAAGAAGAGAGGTGGTAATCACTCATTACTTAAATTTTCAGTAGATGGATTTGGGAAAAGATAAGGGGAATTTAGATATAAAGGCTCTAATTGACAAAGATTATGTTGTGGAAATGGGATGGAGCAGAATACGTGAAAATTTAGAGTGGGGGGAAATAAGGTGGCTAACAGGTTTCTCTGGGCATAGTTTCTGAGAGATTCCTGACTCCGTTTAAGAAGTCACAGTGTATCTCATCACATGTTTCATCATAACTATATGTATGCATAACTTTATGAAAGCCTTATCACATATTAAATTAGTGAAGCCATTTCTATATTTTTGATCTGCATTTCGAATCCACTTGAAGCATAATTTTTTTTATATATTCCATATGAGCTCAGGAATTTTTTAAATAGTAGGCCATAATCAATATAGATCATCATGTATTTATTAAATAAATTAATGCCCCTAGAAATATGCTGTAAGCAAAATTGAATGATATAAACTCTAATCATGGTGCTTGAAATATTTATAATTTGGTCAGCATTCTATGTAAAAAAACTGATCAAACACTCCACAAATTTCAAGAACATTCTCATGAATAGATCTGTATCTATTTTTTTTTTTTTAACAAAGGAACCCATAAACTTTTGCTAAATTGCCATTCAGATATCTAGTGAAAAAACAATCCCCTCGCCCGTTTTTCATTAAGTGGGATTAGAAATATTTAAATAGTAGCATTATTACTTAAATTTATCTAAATCTCATTTATTTTATTTATTCATTCCTAAAATCTTTTTTTTTTTTTTAATTTTCACACTTTTGTTCAAGAATTAACTATAATATTGACACATCCAATTAAAAATGAACCTTATGGTACAATGGTAGCATGCACAAAATACCTTGCCTTGTGATCTGAGTTTAAATCCAGGCCAGGTAAATTGGAACATTTTTTAATTATGCTTAGGATTTTTCTTTTAGGTAACTGGTGTAAACCTAATATACCTAACCATCAGTCATAAATTAGTCAGTGGATATCTGGCTATTCTTAGATAGAAAATAAAAACAAGAATCAAAAATGTTTCTAACCTTTATCACCTGGCCATTAATAAGTCTGGTGGTTAATGCCTGCTTTTCCACAGTTTTTTTTTGCAAGGAACTTTTGAAAAGATATTTGTTTTCCAGTGAATATTTGTAGAAGTTTTGCCTTTTACATTCAGTTAATTAAGATGGCAATTTGAACTATTAATCATCCTAAGTTTTTAGATAGTTGATTGAAATTTTTAATTAGATTTTTGCATACTTTTTAATTAATAGAAATCCACTTGTAACATCCATAACATTTTATCATTCTTAACCTTATTGAATAATTTATTATCATGACAAAACCACATATAAATAATATTAAAATATATTAATGATACATTGTTTTTCACCTCTGAGTAAAGTCATTTACTGAATTTCAACTATTTGTATGATAAAACAGTTAATAAAGTAATGTGTGCTTTAAAAATAATTTAGTATAAGAAAAGATAAAATAATGTCAATAGTTTATAATTAGGATTTATCTGTAAAATGTAAATATGAATATAGATAAAAATATTGTAAATTTAGAATATTCTCCAATATTTGTTATCTAAGCAAATTAATTTGAAATTTATAATTATTTATCTATAAAAATAATTCAATAAAATGAAATTTTGTATTACTTAAAGAATAGATTTGGATTTAAAAGGAAAATGCAAAAACTTGAATCTTTTTTTTCAAGTTGACTAAAGTTATAATTAGTTTTTTTTTAAGAATTTACTTTATTCTATAAATAGTTTAGGGAATAAATTTGAAGTAAATAATAAAACTTGTTTAGGAGTATACAGAAAATAAGCAGTTAATTATTAAAATTGTAAATAAAAAAACAAAGTAGGATTATTGGATAATAATTATGATGTTTGCTCTCATTTGCATCATAAATTTGACAAGGTGTAAAAGATATGGTTTCAAATATTAAGTCAGTTAACTTTCTAACTTTTTGTAATTGCCTATTAAATTTGAACAGGCCATTTTTGCAAATAAACATAATGATCCATTCCAGCCTGCAGTTTAACAAATACTTGCCCTGAAATAAGATTTTAGTAATCCATATAGGTATTGGTTATCTCACATTATAATACATGAGAAGCTTTATTATATTGTTGTAGTCATTGAGATGTGTCATTAGTTCCACCAAGCCACTGAAATATAGCTTGGTGGATCTTCCAGCATGCTATCTTTTGTTTTTGAATCTATTTTCCTCCTTTGTGACATGACTATAAAATATTTACTTTCAAAATCTTCATTATGAAACAATGACAGTTTAATAGAATTTTAAACCTATTTTCCTTCTTTATGACATGACTATAAAATATTTACTTTCAAAATCTCCATTATGAAACAATGACAGTTTAATAGAATTTTAACTGCCAGAAATTGAAATAACATTGACATAAAAAGGAGGGAAAATATGGCAATATAAAAACAGCATTGTCAGAAAGCAAGAACTAAAAGAATTTGAATCTACTGTGAGAACACAAAAAAGCTCTTGGAACTAATGTACAAAATCCAAAAAAGTTTTATGCAAATGTCCTAGAGACACTAAAACTCAAGCCTATGTGAGGTCTTTTTATTTATTTATGTTTTATTTATTACACTCAAATTTTGTAATTTCTTTATTACTAATTTTAGTTATATTAATAAATAAAAAACTTTTTTATTACATTGTCTATTTATATTTTATTAGTGTTTATGAATATGTGAAATATTGTTTGCATTGATGTGGGCAATATAACCTGGGTATATTCTCACAACAGAGTACAAGAGTTTTATTATTCAATTATTTTTGAGATGACACAATTTCAAAATTAATATTTTAAATATAAATATAGAAGAAGGTTCATTTTGTATCATGATCAAACTCTATTTCATTAAATTATTTGTTTTGTTAAAGTTTAAAGCTTTTGCATTTTGTTTATTTTCAATTCTGTGCATTATTTGAAGTATATAACATATTAAAACAGGCAAAACTCTTCATATAGTAGTGCCGCTCAGTGCAAGCCAGAGTAATCAATGGATGCCAGAAGGCTTGTGCATAAAATCCCAATCCAATATCCCTAGACTAGTTTCTGGCTTGTGGCCTTCATCATATCCTGGGGATATTGGCTGAGTAGGCACTAGATAGGGATTTTATGCACAAGTCTTCTAACATCCATTGATTACTGTGGCTTGCACTAAGTGTCACTACTGTATGGAGAGTTTTGCCTGTTTTAATAAGTTATGAGCAAGCATAAGAAATGCTGATCATGTGATGTTAAGTATATAACATGTAGTAATTAGTTGTCATAGTTAATAAAGCTAGCATTATGAGACATAATGAGATGAATGTGGTTGAATTAGATTAGTTATTTAGTGGACATGATTCTATAATTAAAGTTATAAGTTGCACTCAGTTGATGTCATTAATAAGCTCATGACATCCTTATTGCATTACTCTAAGCTTGGTAAGTAGAGAGAGATAGTTTAACGATTTAATTTTTCAGAAGTATGCAATTGGAGAATGATGTATTGTTCATTTAGGCATATGAAGATACAAGTAAAATCATAGTCTTTAGGTGTAATGATCATTGTCCTTTATCCAGTCTCTGTCATTTAACTGGATAGTATGGAGAGAAACCACCTATATACATTTTAGATTTTAATTCTGATAGATTTTAAATATAATAAAAGCATCTATTTTATTTCTATCTCATGTATACCTTCTGTAAATTCTGTTACATTTGATAGCAAAATCTGAGCAATCATGAATAAAATATCTATCTTATCCTATACCATTACAATATTTTGAAATTGTTATATATGGTAAATCTTGTTTTCATATATATTTATTAATTAATCATTGTATAATGGAATGGTTTTACTTACAAGTGGAAAAATGTTTTTTAGACATAGTGTGTTATCTTGCATCAAATAAAATGTTTGTAAAACTACTGGTTCATATTTCGTTGTTTTGATTTTATTTTGAAAATGATTTGATTATGTTATAATAATTGTTGTTAAAATTTAATTGATGAGTATTCATTCTAATGATAGTTTTTTTTTTTTTAAATTAATCAATACATTTCAATAAATCAAACAAAACTTTTAAAAAGATGTTTTATACAAACAAGCACTGTATAGCAAAATAGTAATACAATAAGTCTATCAGAGTTACAAGAGAAGTTTCATATTAATCTATAAATAGGATATAAAAAAGCTGGCCATACTTTCCAATGTGTACACTATAATTCTGACTTATCCTGATAAATTATACTATGATGTTTGGTTTGGATTTTTTATTCTTTTATAGTTTTTGTTAAGTCCATGGATTGCAGCCTAGCTGTGTTATTTTCAATGCTGTTGCTTCTTATATATCTTCTAAGTAATAATTTTTTTTGTTTTGATGCTTGAGAGCAGTGATAGGTTAACAGACCCCAGCTAGAGTTCAGCAGCCCAATTCTGTGATTTTTGCTTCTTGAATTTTACATGAAATTTCAAATCAATTCCCAGTAACAAAATGCTCAATTATTATTATAATAAAGCAGGCAAAACCCACTATACATATTGCCACACACAGCAAGCTAGAGTAATCAATGGATGGCATCCATTGGTTACTCTAGCTTGCTGTGTGTGGCAATATGTATAGTGAGTTTTGCCTGTTTTAATAACAGTTAAAAGCAAGCATAAGAAATGGTGATCATGTGATGTTTATATTATTATAATAGTTATTTTATTGGCAACATGTTCAGTACAATCATACCAATCTTTTTTTATATCAAACAGAAATTAAATTTTCTGAAATATAATAATTTTTTAAATTAAAAATCATAAATAAAATGTTAGAAGAAAAAATAATAATAATAATTGGGAAATTCATTTTAACTCAAAACATGAATCTCTTTTGCCTAAGGATTATTTCTATAAGTATTCTTACCTTAAAGTGAAAGATAATTTTTTAAGAAGTAATACTGTGAAAGGTTTGTATGCTTATATTTCTATATTTTCCTAAAAGTAGAGAAATATTGAGATTTTAAGAATGATCTTAAAACATGAAAAAAAAATAGGACAAAACAAAGATAGAAATATTGGGAGAGGATACTATGATTTAAAGAACCTTACTATGAAAAGCTCAGGAGGAACTTTTGGTGTTCAAGCATCTAAAAGGCAGGCTGAATGCATCACTATTATTAAAACTGAGTTTGTTTTTTTAGTTTACTCAACTGAGCATCAATCTAGAAAACTGCTCTTTGAGTCGACCATTCTCATTACTTTCAATAATCATGCCCCCAATGCTCATAGGTAGATAAAAACTTCCTCAACAATTGCAAAGGCTGCTTATTACAATTATGCTTGTTTTAAAAAATCAACATCATCCAACATCAAACATTGAATGTCTTCAGAAAAATGTTGAACTTCCAATTACATTCAATTGTTAATAATAGCACACAGATTAGTATTTAACACCAAGTTTGGACTGGCATTATTTCTCTCTCTTTTTCAAGTGTTTCTGGCCTAACCAGTGATAGTATTAACGGTTAACAGAATAGCTCAATTGGTTAGAGAATCACCCTACAACTCAATTTTCAAGAATCTAAAAATCTAGGTTATTCCCATGATAATACTGTTATTGTTCATGCCATCAATGCCTGAAGAAGAAAGGAAAATAATACCACTCGAAACGTTGTGTTATATTCTAGCCTGTGTGCTATTACTAACAGTTGAATGTAATTAAAGAGTTTAAATTTTTTTCTAAAGACATTCAATGACATTTAATGTTAAATGAAGGAAATAATCCAACACATTTAGGCAAACACATTGGACATTCGTCTATAAGACATTTATTGTCCTGCTAAGAATGGCTGGATATGAATTCACTTGCCAATATTATATAAGTAATTGTATCGTTTATGGGCTGGCTATCAGAAAAAAAATCTAAGCTAGCTTGAGAAAACCTCAACTTTCTGAAAAAAATTTCAAGATGCAGCTAGGTTTAAATCCAGGCCATATGTATGGCAAGTCAATGAATTTTCTAGCTATTATATTATGATACCCTTTGTGATAGCGATTATTTGTTTTTTGTCTCAATAATCTTTACGTTTTATATCTCAGAGCGTCTTATTTAGAGATAAAATAATACGATTATTATGTTTTGATTCTGTTTGATAAAAAAGATTACTTTGTTTAAAAAGAAAATGATCCCTTTTAAAATCTCATAAAACTGTTAAAATGATGGGCAGTATCTTTATTATTTTCCAACAATTATCTTGTTAGGTTATGATTTAAAGTGGTTATTAATTATTAATACAGGTATTAATTCACTGATGTGGAAAAATAGACAATTTTCTTCGTATAGATGAAAGTGTGTACAGAAGATTATTAATACATTCATTCCTTAATTGGATTCCGTCTGTATTTTTACATCCTTTTGTTATTATATTTTAATCCTTTTCATTTTCTGATTAGAACTTTTCAAAAGTCCCATTTCTGTATAATAGAAGAAAATAAAGGCTGGCCAACAATACTCTGTCAATCTTTATTTATTTAATAAATACGATATTTTTAAATTTTATTTTTAGAAGTACTTTTTTTATATATATACTTATTTAAAAACCATATGGTTAAGTAGGAGCGGTTTAGTTTGTTTTTATAGAAATCTCTTTGTTAACAGGGAGCGATGCAGACAGTAAAAATATATATATATTGAAAACAAAATAATTTCAGTATAATATTGACGGATGAAAAGTTTAAAAAATATAATTTCAAAGCAAAATTGTTTAAAAGCGAAAAGGAGAAAAACTAATACATGAAAATAAATAGTTGCAATATATTGTTTATCAAAAATTAATGACATGTACAGCTCACGTGCCATGTTAGATTTGGCAGTAATTGGTATCACCCTCAAATGTGAATGATTAGTAATCGAATGAATAGTTCTTAGATCATGTGACATTCGACACCGGAAGTGACAGCTTATATCCCAATCCTGAAACATGTAGCCCTCGTGTCTCACTTTATCATTGTGCAGTGTAATAAAATAAATAACTGGGCATATCGGTATAAGAAATTTTATTTTTATAATGAACTATAGTAGAATAACGGTTCTGAGCTCAGTAAAGAGTGAAGAAATACTTTGGATATTTATGATTTTGCTGCATTGGTAGAGTTTTAAATGTCTGAGGAGTAAATAATTAATTCTGTATTTGCAGAGTATAGTTTAATATAATGGATGCAGAGTTAAAAGATCCAAAATCATTTCTCAACCAAGTAATGGAACTATTGTGTTCTTAATAATATTAGAGCTCCTGAATGTGATCTCTGCAGGGCAGTGCTTCCAACCTGTAGTTCTTATTGCATAATCAGATGGTCTATAGCTCTATTATTGACTTAATATTAAGTGCTTTGGTTTTTTTCTGCCCCTACCTATATAGGTGTTAATTCGTTAAAAGAATTAAGCAACTATTGTATATTTGTTTAGGGCATTTTGATGCTTTCATGCTATTGTTTATCCTTTCATCAACTGATCATTCTAACAAGAAAACTTTGTTTTATTTTTATCACTGCATGTTACTTTAGACTTATTTGTCTACCTGAAAAAGTACAATTAAGAGATCATGGTATTATGATATTACATAAAAGCTGATAATCTAGCTTATGTATAGTTGGGAAAATTGTAAAACACTTTTGTTTGCTACACTTTTTCCCCTGATTATATTTGATGATTGCATATATACTGTTCATCGTAATATTGGAAAGGAACTCCCATTGTTTTATAAAGAAGCACTAAAAAACAAGAGAACTTATTAAAACTTATAACTACTAGAGAGTCTTTGGAAAAAGTACAAAGATTGAATTTACAAACACCAATAAGTATAATTAGAACTATTGTATATTAAAATAAAAAGAATGATATATACTTTATATATTAGCATCTAACACATTCCAGCAGAATATGAATATAAACATTGAAGAGTTATTATATGTATATTCATTTACAAAAGATGTGCATTACGTAAACATAAAGTTATAATAAATAAAATTATATAAATTTAAACAGTACTCAGCATACAAAGATGATATATATTGAAGATCGGAAAACCAATTTTATTGATATTTGCAAATTTATGTTATGTCAGATTTATACATATATAAAGCTAGTCAAGTGTCAAATATTTTTTTGGATATAATTTGGAGCTTCCTTTTTTTTAATTTTGTGCCCAAATTTAGGAATGTGATCATAAAACTTATAAAAGTTTTTCATAAGCCTCATGTTGTTGTCTTCATCATTATTTGAACAATAATTTTATCAACCTCCACAAATATTTGCATATTATTTTTGTCTATTTTCACACTTGTGACACAAATGTTAATATCTTTAATAAAAAAATTTTAGAACTATTTTATTATATGGAAATCAAACCACTCTCAAACTTGGTCAAAAAAATTTAATGCAGTCAATTAGTTTTAAAAATATTTTGCACATTGTTTGATTGTTATATTTATTTTCTTGATTATTTTTTTAAAATTAAGATATAAATAATGTGATTGCATGAAAGTTTGCCATGGCATTTTAGTTGTATTTGTATGTTGGATAATTCCCATCATCTAATATTTAATATCTTTAAAAAAATTACATAATGTCTGGAAACCATTAATTAACTTTGCTCTTAGAAAAAAGTGGAGAAATCAGGAGAAACTGCATTGATAAGAATATGAAATTTCTACAGACTTATTTTTACCAATATGGTTCAGTTGGTTAGAGTGTTATTTTAAAATTCAACATTCAAATATCTAAAGGCCCTGGTTCAAGTCCTATGCTAGTTATCAGACCAGCAACACCTGAAGAAATGATGGGAATAATACCACTCAAAACATTGTATATATAATAACCTGTGTGCTATTATTAATAGTTGAATATAATTGAAAATTTAAAATCCAGTAAATATTTTTTGAAATCAATGTTTAATATTAGATAATGGAAATAATCCAACATATTCAAACAAGCACTAAGTATATGGTATGGACCCAATGCCATATCAAACTTTAGACCTTATGAAAAATTATGTCTAAAACTGGCCAAAGTAGAAAATCAATTAACTTTCTTATGTAAATCTGAAGGGATAGTTCCTAGGGGGTTGCAACTAAAATCTCCAATTCCCTGCTAAAGAGCTGAGAATGAGCAAGTGAGGATCTGTTAAGAGAAAAAAACAATATTCAAAGAGTTTTCAAGTATCAATTATTGCATTTCATTAGAATATGTAAAATGTTTTCTTAAAAATAAACTTACTGATGAAAACTTCACAAGAGTTTTTCAAGCAATAAGAACATCATATTTTAATTACACAAATCTATATGGACATAACAAATTTTATAATGTATCAAGTAGTATACCAGCCTCATCCATTAAAAATCTTAGTTCCTAAACATCTAACAGATGCTGAAAGTTCTGTTCTCAAGAAAGGACCAACCTTTGCCATCACAGCATCTAATATCACTTTATTAGATATAGTGACAGCCATTAAGGGAGTCATTCAAAAATTGCATATTATAGCAAAATCCCTCAACTTTATGATCTACCTAAAATGCATAAAGATCACGTTCCATTAAGTCCTATTGTTAGTTCTAGAAATTTCATCTTCCATAAAACTTGCCAAGATTTCTCAAAGTTTTTAGTTTTTTGGCATACAAGATCCCAGTCCTTTGTCAGAAATTCTAGGCACATTGTAGAATTAATCAAGAATATGAAAATTGAAAGAAATGATATTCTGATAAGCTTTGATGTGGAAAGTATATTCACAAATGCATCATGTGAAGAAACATTAACTATTGTAAGGAAAAGATTAAATGGTGATATAGCTTACAACCCCGAACCACTTTTACAATTGCTAGTGTAATAGAAATATTAACATTCTGCATAACTACAGCATACTTTCAATACAACATATAATTCTTCCAATAAAATCAAGGGATGACTACTGGGCTTACTATTGTTATCCCTGATTAGCAATTTACTTATAAGAACTTAAAACCCAGCCATAAAGACTACTCCATATTCATCTAAAGTATGGCTTCATAATTTTATGATTCATTTGTTGTATGGCCACATGATGAATCACTACTACAAACTTTCTGGAAATACATCACTAACATATCCTTATCAATTAAATTTGCAATAGAATCAAAACAAAAATTGTCATTTCTTAGATGTTTTGTGACAAAACCTTCTCATGACAAAATCAAAACTATAGTCTACAAAAAAAACTTTCACTTATAAGAAAATACTTAGTATATATGTCCAATCACACCAGAAACACAAAATGTGGAATTATACCATCACTATGGAATAGAATGAAAGAAGTTTGTTCAGAAACCAGTGATTTGGAAAAAGAAAAGATCTATATAGAACAAGAACTTGTAAAGAAACCCTTAAATAGACAACAAAAAGAACCATCAAAGGAAAACAATTGTTGCAGAAAAATTAAAAGAAAATCTGCAATCAATATAACATCGGAACAGCTTTCCAGTGCCATACTACATTATCAGGAATTCTAACATCTACAAAGCCTAAACTTGAAATGCTGAAAATCAAAAACTGTATTTAAGAAATACCATGTGAATGTGGAATGATGTATATTGGTGAGCCCAGTTGTTCCATTGGAAAGTGATTGCAAGAACACCAATTGGTGATTAAAAAAGAAAAAACAGTGTGTCTAAAATAGCAGATTATGTTTGTACCAGTGAACCATGTGTTTGATTGGGAAAATACAAAAATATTGAAGAGAACAAGGAACAAAGAAGAAAATTCAAAAAAGCTGTTCACATGACAATTGCAAATGACCCCTTAATTTAACCTAGCATGACTATACATAATGCCTGGAAACCACTAATTAACATTGCTCTAACATTGCTCTTAGGAACTCATAGACAGTTATAAGAAATTTCTACTGACTGTTGCCTTTGGCAGTTTGGCTCAGTTGGTTAGAGTGTTATCTTAATATTCAATATTCAAGAATCTAAAGGTCTGGGTTTGGTTTCCATATTAGCACTGTTACTGGTCAGGCCAATAATATCTGAAATAGAAAGAATACTACTACTTGAAACATTGTGTATCTATTAACTCATATAGTATTACTAACAGTTGAATGTAATTGAAAATTAAAAATTTTAATGGTAATATTTTTCTAAAGACATTCAATATTAGTATCAGATGATGGAAATTGTTCAACATATAAATATAAACAAATATTGTGATTTAAACATTGATTGCTCTTTTGATCAATAAATTGCCTAATAGATGTAGTGATGTGACAAAATTATGATTAATAGAACAAACTGAAATCTTTAACTCTAAATAATAATAGCTGTATAACTATTTACTAGCCACTAGAAAAAATTAGGCTTATGAGGTTTTTTTTATTAGTTGACCTATAGAATATCCACTAGCCATCTAATAATAGTCAATAAATGGGTATTTAGCTTTTATTAACTAGAGAATAAAAATTTCCTTAATCTGGATTGGTCATATGGGTGTTGATATACTAAATGTGAAAATTAAAAATATGTAATTGTAGTGTAATGTGGTTTTATTGTTTATATGAAGTTCATTGAAAGTAACAAGGCCAGGCTGTAGTCCAGCAGTCTGCCAATCTGCAATTATAACAAACTAGACTGACAGTTATGAAGGAGTCATACTTCTATAGACATTGAGTCCATGATTATTTTTATTTTTAACTTATAAATTACTTATCTTTTCTAAAATATTTTTCTTTCTCTGGAACAAACTCTACAAATTGATCTTCAAAAATTTGATGATACTTATCAGTGCTTAGGAATTTAAATTTTTTAATGTTGATGTCAATAAAAAGAAACATTAATGTAGAGGAGTATTGAATACAATTTTATCAATATTAATAGCTTCCATCTGTGCTCTCAAGTTTGAATTTTTCTGAATAAATTTTTGTTCCATTAATATCTATAATAGTGCTTCTTGGTAGAATATTGTATTTTAAAGTCCCTATCACTTCAGAAAGTATATTATCTATGAACTTTATTCCCACTTTTTAAAAAAAAATATTCTTATAATGGCAATGTTTTCCAATAGATGTATCTTACCAAGGTAGCTGAATTTCATTTTGTCAACTCCATAATTTTATTTCCCTATCTTGCTAATTTTATTTCTAACATTAATTTCTTTCTTTGCTTTCATTTCAAATTTTTTTAAAAAAAAGTTTTAACTGTAGACATTCAGAGTCTGAACAATACTTATAATTCGTTTGTTTTTTGCTTCTGATTTCATAGATAGATCAATGATTTTTGTGGTATGTGTGATAATGGATCTGTTTGTTTTAACATCTAATCCATCATAGATGTAAGTACACATTAACATTTTATTCATCATAGTGAGTTCACTGATTTCGCACATGAATGTTAAAGTAGTAAACAAAACATATTAAACATTCAGAATATGAATGAACACTGTTAACAATGTTTAAAATTTTTACTGTGACAAGTCAGTTTTCTGAACCATATTACAAAACATTTTTTTATTTTTATTCTTATCTAAGATAAGACAAATAATGCTTATTTGAAAATATTTTATCTTCACTTCTGAATCCATAAAGTTTTCTAACGTGATTCTTTATTTGATACAAAATAAAATATTCTATGAGTACATAAGATGTTCAATTATAATTTTTCACAGATGCATAAGATTAAACTTATTCATTATTCCATTAATAATGGTTATTAAAGTGTGGATCATATCATAATAATTATTAAAAACTTCGTTTTCTAAAATCCATTTCTTTTTTTTTCCTTTCAGTTTTATTCATCATTGAAAAATATATCCTTTTTTTTTTCTATTGAAAGTATTAAGATTATTAAAAATATTGAAGATGTTGTATAAATAATTAAGTTAGAGACTACATTTTTAAAAATTTGGGACCCACCTAGAATTCTATCTTGCAAAAATACAAAAAGTTCATTCCATAGGTTCATATATATCTAAGAATGAAGATGTGTAATTTAAAATTTATATGTAAATAATTATTGTAAAAATGTATTTATAAATTTATTAAGCGCATATAATTGTTTTTTGTTAATAAACATTTTACTTATATATATAAACAGTCATTTCAAGTAAAATAACCAAATGCTATATGTAACACACACACGCGCTCAATGTGAGAAGACATAAAACTAAATCAAATTAATATACCTAAACATTTCAAAGTAGAGTTAAGCACAATTCTCTCTCTCTCTTTTAAAAAGTAATATATTCGAGCGAATTTTAGATTTTTTTTTTTTTTAAGTGTCATAGCATCGGCCGGGATGCGAACCCGCAACCCGGGCAACTGCCTGCAAATGCAAGGCAGTCGCGCTGACCTCTCGACCACCAATGCATATCTCAAAATTAACATTTTGAAGGAAACGTAATTCCAGTTGAAAAATTTTCTTAGTTCTATCATTTAACTTTTTGTTGACTGCTAGTTTTAGCGCCCACATCAATTGTTATTTTATCCAATATTTTTTTCTGATATCAAAAGAAAGATCAAGGAAGCTTGTTTTATTACAAGGGATACCAATCTATAAATAGAAAAGACACTTGCTTTGCCATTTCCAGAAAATGAATAATAATAAAAAATATATTTCTGCATATATTTGCATATAATTGGGGAGTAACGAAACTCTGAAAGCGCTCAGCCTAAATAAATTGGTAAGTGGAATAGTTTCATCTTCAACACATTAGCGTATTATTAATGTTAGGGATTAGATATAAAATCAAATAACTTTTGCCATATTATTATTTTACCTAGAAATTTCAAGCTGTCTTTGGGAAAACAAAAACTTACACTTGCCTGATTATAGTAGTCGTGTCACAAAGATTTTAGAGTCAATAAACATTCTTTCTAAGATTTTTATATAAAAGTATTTGCCTTAGTTTTGTCATGGGATTTGTATATCCCTCATGTAAGGCATTAAGATACTGACTCTTCCGATTTTAAGTTCTTGTAGTCAGATTCTTACAGATGGTGAAGTTGTAGTTTATGATTCAAAGGATGTTGATATTTTTAGTCTTCCAAATGTATTGTAATCAACATAATCCTCTCCCTAGATTATTATATAATAAAAGTATTTTTTCTTACTTAAAGCAAACTTATTAAGAAAACTAAAAGTGTCCTTATGAACTATGCATATTATTCAAATAATTTTTTTTAATTGTTCCTTTGTTGTTATTGACATTTAGAATTCTGGGAAAGTATTAGTCACATGGCCTTTGAAGATAATAATATTTGGCTTTTCATCATTGCAGCTAAAGTTTCATTAATGCGTGAGACTGTAAATGATAATCTACTCAAGACTGCTTAAAAAAAAAAAAATTCGCATTTGAAATCTCCTGCCAATAGAGTGCATTCATAAACAACGGAATTGGAAATCTGTCATAGCCGATTTAAATCTTGGCGTCCCTTAATCTCAAATGTCAACGTGTTGAAGAAAAAATTATTCTCTTTTTACATTATACGTCAGGTGACTGATATATATATATGTTTTAAATCCAAATAAATTTACACTCTTTAATGAAGATAATTAACACCTTTACATTAATTGCGTAGTAGCTACAGCTGGTATTTAGTGCAGATAATTTACTGTTTGCATTAAAAACTCTAAAGAGAAATTTTCTTTAGTTGGAAAAAAAACTGAAACAATTTTAGGAAGGTGTGACTCATAAGATAAATAAAAAAGCTAAGAAAGAGTTTATTGACTGTGATACCGTGACTGTATGTGTATGTACGTGCATTTTGTTAAAAAAGTTGGTCTTTTTTCGTAAATGTTTTGTTTTTTCCTGATTTATATATCGTAATTTGAAAATGAAATTCTAAAATAATTCGTTTCTATATGCTATGGAAATCATTACTTTAATAATCAAGTAGAATGAATCGGATATAAATTATTTGTTATCCGAAGTGAGTATGGACATATTGTATACATACTCTGGCGTAAGATTGACTAAACAAAAAAGAATAAATAAAATTTTAGACTAGTAAAATGTCAAACTATTATAATAAAAAGTTTATAAAGATTTTATTTTATATTATTAACATTATTTTTTGATCCTTTAAAATAATTTATTAAATATTTTGATTCCTCGATAAATAATCTTTTTTTTTAAAAAAAGAGATTTGAACTTAGGATTTTCATCAATATTCTTCATTCTCCATTTCATCTCAAATAACTGATTCACAGGATCACACACATGTGAAAAAGTTAAATGATCCCAATATACGTATTTTGTCATCAATTGGACCAGATCATAATCTCCCACATATATATACAATCAGTGTTCGGTCTTATATTAAGATAGCAATTCCTTCAATTTTAATGGACCAGCTTTAATCTTCTCACCATTCCCACAATTCAACCGACTATTTCATTGAAAAACCAATGATGGAATGCTCAAATCCCTTGTTGGATTTGGAATTGTAGTCATACTCATATACACATTTCTTCAATCTAACCCCTCACTCATACCATTACCTATCCATTCAAATTAATAGGAGAGGGATGGGCTGGAGTTATACCATGATGTTTAATACAATAAATAGAGGGAATTGACTTAGGATTTTCAATCTATATTCATTCTCCATTCTAACTCAAATAATCAATACACAGGACCACACACATGTGAAAAAGATAAATCTTTCTGTTTACTATAGTAAACATTCACTATATTGAAAGAATATGTTAATTACATATTAATGTCTTTTTGTTACCTCATAGTACAAAGTCTAGCCCATTCCTCTCCTATTAATACAAATGAATATGTAAAGTCTGACAATATGAAGGATTAGATTGACATAATGACTATATGGGTATGACTACAATATCAAATCCAACAAGGGTTTTGAGCATTCCATAACTGTTTTTGCAATGAAATGGACGATTGAATTGTTAAATGAATGAGAAGATTAAAGTCTATCTATTAAAGTTTAAGGAATTACTATCATAATATAAGCTGATCACTGATTGTATATATGTATGGGAGATTATGGTCTGGTCCAACTGATGAGTGTTGGTTTTGCACAAAATACATATATTGGGGATCATTTACCTTTTTTATGTGTATGTGGTCATGTGTATCAGTTGTTTGAGATGGAGTGGAGGAGAATATAGACTGAAAATCCTAGGTTCAAATCCCTCTATTTATTGTAGTAAACTTTCAATATACTGAATGAATAGGGTTTTTTTTTCTTATTTTTTAAACACTTCTACTTAGTTTTTATTCTCCCATTTCACACATCTTATCAGTCTATAATACTCTATGATGCCTTCCAATCCCTAATTGAAATGTCTCTGTCATTCTGTCAATCTACTTACAACTTCCTCTATTTTTTCTACTATTACTTCTATCTAGTTTCTTTTTGAACTTCCTCTTTTCTGCTAGTATCCAATTTAATATTTGTTGAGGTAATCTTTTCTGAAATATCTGTATATGTCCATATCATTTCATTGCCTTGTTCTGAATTTCTTTACTGCAATGTATTTTCTATGGATTATTTCTCAAATTCTTTTATTTCTTATCCATTTCTCACCTTAAACTTCCTACACATTTTTATCAGAAAACAATTCTATTTTATTCTGCACTTTTTTTTTCAAATGCCAAATCTCACTTCTATGTATAATAATACTTTTCATTATTGTGTCATATTTTTTTACTGATATCTCATTTAACATTGCTATAGTTTTTTTATTCAGGTCATTTTCTTTCTCATATAGTTTATATGTTGTTCAATCTATTGTCCATTTTCTAATATTATATTTTGTTGTGTTCTCCCAATATCTATATTTTTTTGGTCATGTTAAAGTTATTTCTAGCTCGTTTTTTATATTCCTCTATTAATTTTCCAGCCCTATAACTCAAATCCTCATAATTTTGAGTTAAAACTATTTTATCAACAGCATAGCATTAGGCATAAAGTATCTTATTATTGTGTAGAAGAAGTATAATATTTTTGCATTCCTTTTTTTATATTTTAAGGTCTTATATATTTTAATAAACCAAATCTCTAAAACTTTTTTTTTTCAACTCTCTTCTTTCTAACTGATATTAGTATTCTAAACAAAACAATTCAATTGTAATTCCAAAGGGCCATATAATAGATCTCCTATTTTTGCTATAAGATTGCTCTTCAAATATTTAAAAGCACTTAATATATGTTATTATAATTTAACCTGCATGTGCCAAGTTTTTTGCACCTATAACTATGGTAACATTCTCTTTAGACAGATAATTTAATGATTATTATTATTTCTTTTGCATACTATATATGTATCAGTTTTTTCCTCTTCTTTATTTTATTTAACTGAATGCACTTTTGATGATGGAAACCATTATTAAAGTCTTTATCACTAAAAGTCCACTCAGCTTAATAAAATAAAGTAAGGAATGAAAAAAACCTGTTTAATAAAGAATAAGCATATACATGTACTACATATACTATGTAGCAAAAAAAATCACATCTATAATGAAGGGAAAAATTAATGATTATTATCAATAATTTATAAGACTAAATGATGCTGTATCATTGTTAGCCTAGATGAAAAGTGCTGGTTTAGATCAGAAATGCATCTTCAATGTTATTATTCTTTTGCAGATATTTTTGTTCATGTAATTAAAATACATACATTGAAATGAAAATTTAAAGTATATTTAACTATATGTTATTCCTATTTTCTATAAGATTATATAATATATTTAAAATTTTGTAGTGCATAATATAGGTGGGATCTGACATTGTAATTCATTTAATATTCTGTAAATGCATATACACACGCTATCACAATTACCATTTTACAAAACAATGGGCAATATTTGTTCATTTGTTTTTTTTTAGTCCATGTTTATGCTTTATACAGATCAGTGCAGTGGTGAGTAATGATTTAATAAGATTCCCGGATCAAATATCAGCCTATCATCTGTCCAAATTAATACTTACCTTATTCTACAATCCCCTTTGATAACAGCTAATATATTTCTGCATTTCCTGAAGTGAAATCTTTTTTGTTTACATGCCAATGCATATGGTTTGCATATTGATACATAAAACAATAAAATCTGTATTTCAAACCTGTACAATATTTGGTAGACTTTATAATGAGGTCTCCTTGGACATCCTCAAATCCTGAAATACTTTAACATTGAATTCTTTGATGCATTGCTCATTTAATTATGAAATGTGACTAGTTTTATGAACTCTATATCTTTTGTGAATTACACATGATTGCCTGCTAATTTTGATAATTTGTATTTTCCACTTAACTGCTAATTTGTATTTCTGTTGCATTATTGTTTTAGTGGTAAATGTAGATGACAATATGTATATATTGCTAGAAGTGATAATAATAGATGAATAGTTGAAATTTTAAACCTGGGTTCCAAGAAATTGTAAAAGACCTAGAAAGAAACCACATATGAGATGGATGGATGAAATAAGGAAGTGTTCTGGAGTGGCCTGGAGAAGAGAGACTAGAGATTGGAGAAAATGGATTAAATTTGGAGATATCATTCTGCAATGGCTCGACAATGATTGGAAATGATGATGATGATGATCTGAGTAAATATGCATTAAAACATAGATAATATAATAATGCATACATATGTAATATAATTATGAATAAAATATTGTTAAAAAAAGAAAATAATAAAAAGATTGTTTTTAAGACTTACGAATTTATATGTATAATAAACATAATAATGCTGCAGATGAATGATTAAATCTTATTTTATTTTTTGTTATTATAACAGTTATAAACAAAGAAACCAACTAGCTCTACTAGTGCACAGCTATTAGACCATTAACATCATCAAGGAAGAAATCTTCTAAAATTAATGAAGTATATTACGAATTGGTCTCTGAGGGCATTGAAATGTTGTATGTTGCAAGCAATCAGCTTTTAGGTTGAGAAAGAAAGAAAAATAAAGAGACAAGAAATAACAGATGAGAAAGAAATAATTTTACGATTTTGTAATTTTACAATATCTTATAGGAGCAGTCAAGAGTGAAATTAGCAGTTTATTCATTGACAGATTTAAAATTTTCTGATTAGAAACTAAAGACAGAATCAAAAAGAAGATTAATGTTCACTGATGATAGACAAGAATTCAAATGCAAATTTAGACCTGAAAAAATTAAAAAGTTGTATTAAATCATGTTCGTCATAAATCTAAATGAATTAAAGTTGTCTTTAGCAAATAAATATGTATAACTATATTGTTTCGATTGTGATTGATTTAAACATTTATTTATTTTATTATTATTTATAATATGCAAACGATCTAAATTTGCGAGCGTAATAATTCTTTAATATATATATTAAAAATAAATTTTACTCTTGTCTTTTAAAATTAATCTTATGTTAAGATTTGTAGAGGTTCCTACTGTCGCATCTAGAAGCATAGTCTTAAGATTATATAGCCTTAATTTATATATAATATCGATATAAACAAAAAAAACTTAAATATAGCCTGAGGTTTGAATTCAGACCAGGTGATCCTTGAAATTTTTTCAGATCATAAAGAGGCTGAGGTTTTTCTTTTAGATATATGATGGTTTAATCAACCCAGTCATCTATTTAATAATTATTGATAAAATAACTATTTTTATTAGAGTATAAGGGGCCTAAGTTGTTCTGGGTTGATCAGATGCTATGGCATAACTATAATAAAGCAAATCAAAGCAATGAGTATGGGTGACTGAGTCTTAAGTTCCTTTTATTTTATATATGAATTCAAAAAAATATTAAGATTATACTATAAATATTAAAAAGGTATATTAAATTTGTAATCAGAACACAATTTTAATATTATTATCCAAATATGAGTTATCTATATAATCTGACTTTAATATTTGTAATATTTAAATAAACAATCTAAATTTTTAATAATAATTATTTTGTCTTAATATGTCTATATATATTTGTACACATTGTTCGGTGATAATTGGGTATTAAGATATACAAAAATAGAAAGCGATTAGTTTTTATTCTTAATTGTACTTGAATTTCTATATTAGCTTACTTAATTATAATAAATAATAATTTATATCTTTTATAACTTCAAATAATATTAGTAATAAAAAAGCTTTACCAAGTGTTTTATATACATATAATAAATTTATAAAAGAAATGCATATTATTAGTATGAAGAATTGCAGATGGGTTTATGTAATTTTTGCATTTTTATATAAAAATAATTGACATTGGTCTGTAGTTTATGAATTAATAATAGTGATGAGATTTCTCTAAATTAAAGGAATTAGTATTGGACTCTTGTGTTTACATTTGTTTGTTTTAGAAATTGGGAAATATGCAAAATCTTCTTATAAAAAAGTATTGAGTTTCATTAATACTTTAATTTTTTTCAATAGTTTGAAAGCTAATTATTCCATAAATTCAGTTATGCAGTATATTTAAAAATATATGCTGCTCCTTGAATAAAAAAAGTATTCAAGCTTAACTTCTTACTTTACGATGCTCTGGACAAATTTGACAATAGTTCAATTCTCTCCACCCTCATATTAATATTTTTTTCATCAGTGATTGTCCAATTTTTCACAACACATTTTTTCCTCAACCGATTTATGAGCATTAAGAATTAATCTAAATTCATACACTTACATCACAAGTGATTCTACTGCTATTCTTTTAACTGTATTGATAGTCTAATTGTTCACTCACTTACTTCAACATTTTCATTTCTTATATCTTATATACTATTTTTTTTTGTCATCAATGCTCTTGCAATATATATTTCAAAATTCAAAATTGCATTATAATCTTGATTTTTCATAAGAAATATTTATACAAGTTAAAAGATAAGAATCTCATCATAAAGTAAATGAATGCTTCTACAGCTGTCATAAAGGAACAGTGAAAAATGTATTACTCATAAGGAATTCCAATCACTGAGTGGCAGGATGATCAGGGTTTGTGCAATTTTTCCTCTTTCTTTTATCATTTAGCTAAAAGTAGCATTGGTGGTTGAGAGGTCAGTGACAGCTGCTTTACAAGTAGTTGTCCCGGGTCAGCGGGTTCGCTTCCCGGCTGATGCTATGACACATGAGGAAAAAAAAAGTAGCATTATATTTATTTACGTCAAATTTTGAATGATTAGCTAGATTGACTGTGACTTCTTATCACATGAAATAAAATTCTAAATCTAATGAAAAAATATTCTACTTTTACTCAAATTAGATTTGAATCAATATTATACGCGTGGAAGTCAGATGTGTTAACTCTAACCCTACAAAATTCCGCCTTTCTATATATCAGTCACTAATATTTGCATTAAATTCTTGATTGACATATTTTATACTCAGATCGCTCTATCAGTTAAAGTGTTTTTATATTTTTATTGCAAAAATTTAAAATCCATTTTTAATAAAGAAACTAAAATAATAATAAGCTTGAAAAAAAAAAAAGGCAATTAATTAGTGAAAAATGGCTTTTTTATTTCGAGGTTTAAATTATCTTAAATATAAATAAATCAAAGGAAGTCATGCAAAGCAGAATAATTAAATTTTTAAAAAAAGTTTTAAAATGAAATATATATATATTTTATTCTGTGATATAACAAAAAAAAGGACGGATTTAATTTCCTTATTAGTGTCTTTTTGAAGATAAGCTTAAACATAATTCTGTATGTGTTATGCCTCATTTAAACTGAGAAATGATAATGTAAATAGGATTGAATGATTACGAACAAAATCGTTATTATTATTAATTAAAATGTAAAAAATAAATATATGTTAGCAAAAAAACAGTTGGTATAATTCATGGATGCACATACTTGTTAAGACCAATGGCTACATAGATTCCTGTGACTTACGGGAGGGCCTAAAAAAAAAAAAAAAAACCCAAAAAATTATCTATCATATATTATTTATTTTATTTATTATATATTGTTACAAAGAAAGTTAAAAGGGTAAATAAAGAATTTAATTTAATGCACGACAGTGCATTGATTTAATAATTGTCTTAATAGTTAGTTCAGTTTTTGTGATAAACAAGCACATAATTATTTTTAAATTTTCATTAGTCAGGCAGTTTCTATTTTTTGATTTTTTAATATTCATGACTGAAAAAATTTGTTCACATATATTGACCCAAAGAGGCTTGTGCATTTTAATGCATTATCTACAAAGATTTATAATTGTCTTTATTGGTATACAATAATATAAGTTTAATAAATGTCTTCATCAAAGTTTCACACGTTATTATTTTGCAAATTGATGAATTCAAGCTACATTTTTGGGCAAACTGGCAAAAATATTGTTAAATAAATTTAGCAATAGTTTTACTTTTTAAAAACTAGAAAAACTATCTTTGAAGGCTGATATCAAATTATCAATATTTTTAATACATATGTAATTAGGAAAATGGACCAAATTTTCTTATTTTAATTGGGTTTGAAATAGATTTAACTTACATTGAAAAGATAATGTGACCATAAAGTTGAATAATCAATTGATCTTGGCCTTGAAGTTGTGTATTTGTACTTAAATGATTGACAATGTTAACTGGAAAAACTAAATCACCTTTAGGTTACAATACTGACTTTTCATATCAGAGATATTTCTGTTTTGTTTTTTTTCACTCATGAAAATTTCAATTTCATCAATTAAATTTAAAAATTGCTCCACTTTTTAATTGCATGTTAGTCATCTCACTTCTGTATAAAAAATCAAGTTACCATATTTGCTTTTTGTGTCTTTAAGAAACTTTTTGAACTGTCAGTGATTAATTATTAAAACCACAACTTAATAATTTGTTCAAACCTAGTTTCATAGGGCTCTCCTTATGGATTATACAAGGAAATTACATCAACTCATCACCATGCTTTCCCAGATGCTGTTTCAATAATATTACCAATCCAGAAATAGTTTTTAATCATGGAAGGAGTTCTGTAAGTTATAATATCTGATAATTTTGTCAGATATAAGTCAATTTTGGATCACTATTCCAAAAGTCCAGTGAACATGTCACTATCTTTTATTTGTTCTGACAATGAATTTATTCTAATCAACTCCTCTCTCACTTCAAACCTGAACATTATTCCACATGCAAATGTTAATAATTGGGCTGTGGAAATGATGGCAATTGATTTATCAATAGCCAGTGTTAGGTAAGCAAATTTCTTTGAATAAATTTTTAATTGGTCCTTTATATTTGCCAGTATTGCAGTAATTTTGATTTGTATAGTCATGCGATTTAACTGAATTTTTGTCATAACTTTTGGATGATTCCAGATAGATCTTTTTAGCAGCTATCTCAAAACAATCTTTAACAAAATCTTCATCTGTAAATAGATGACCTTTTTGCTACAAGGCAAGATATTTCAAAACTTATTTCAATTGCAATTTCTGAATCTGGATCAGCTTTTATAAACATCGCTTGTTGACCTACCAATTTTCATTTTAAAAATGGAATTTTTTGTTCACATAGTTCTTCGGTTAGTTTTGAAAATGTAGAATACAGACTTTCATAGTGTTTTCTTGTGTTGGAACAGCAATATCATAAAAAAAATTTTCAATCCAGTTATCCCCAAACTTCTACTTTTTATCCTGTTCTTTGCATTTCCTATTTTATCTTGCTTTGTCCATTGTAGAATTTATTTTGTATCTTTTCCACAGGGCAGTAAATTAATCATAGAAACTACACCTGCCAAAACAAAACACTCAAATGATAAACAAATTATAAATTTTTTTAACATTATTATTAACTGATCTTCATAATTAAATAAGCAGTAGACACTTATATCATTGTCTGAAATTTGTTAAGTAACAATTATTTATCTTTATCGCCAATAATTCTAACATACCAACAAATAAGATGCAATTTAAAACCAGGTGAATGGTGCATGAATTGATGATTGAATGATGATGGTGATTTATGGCCACACTGAATGCCATGCCTAGTGCAACAACTATTTTGTTGTGCATATATGCGATTTTTAAAAATTACCTATCGTGATTTGTTAAAGCTAAAATAACACATGGTGAGATTGCCATGAGAAAATCAACAGAGGGCCACATAAAGCTCATGGACCATGGTCTGTGTGTCATGGTGTAGCAATATGGGCACATTTCTGGTAAATAAATTTCTTGTTTCAATTTTTGACTAAAGAAAATTGAAAAAAAGGACTAAAAAAATCAGTTTGTCTATCTGATATCCTTGCTTTTATTACTTAAAACATTGCAATAAATTGTTATTTTTATTTTAATTATTTTGCAACAACCAAACAATGAGTTAGTCTCATAGATTAGTAGTTTGTGAATTCCCATATTATATCCAAGATTTGGTAACCAACTCTGTTCTGGTGAATATTGTAATTTTTTTCACTTCATAAGCAGTGTTGCCTTAAATCATCTAACTTGTCATTCAGTATTACATATTAAATCAGTATCGAATTATTATTAGCTTGAAAATGAAGTTTGTAGGTTAACTAATTAGCCAGAAAAGTACTGATGTATTGATTGTTTAAAAAAAACTACAGTTACCATATGATGCTTCTATTTTTTGCTGGTGAATAATTATCGTGCTCTTAGGGATCTACATTCATAATGTATTATCTTGAAACAAAAATGACCTCTAAGTTTAGATTATTTGTAAAAAGTAATTTTAATATTTAAAAAAAGAAAACTTAATATGTATTTTATCTAATTGTTGCTATAATCTCTCAAACTTAACAAAGTTAAGCCTTTTAGCCATTAAAATGAAATAAAAACATTTGAAGTCAATATAATACTTTTATTAACAAGTCTAATAATGAATGATATTGGTGATGTTGAATATAATAAAAAGTGGTAAGGATAAGCATTCTTCTAGGGAAATCATCATAGTTGAGAAGTAAATATGATCTAATAATTAGTTACTATTAACTTAAAATGTACAATTCTCTTTTCATAATCATACTATAAAAAACTCATGACATTATCCGAAACAAATTAAGAAATTATTGAGTTAAATTTGAGCAAATAAATGATATTTTAGACTCATGATTAGTGAACTTTGATTATAAATTAGATTACTAACTGCATAATGCATACAATCATTTTTCCCCATTAAAATAATTTACAATTAAGATTCATAATATTTTACAATTATGATTAATGTATGTGTTTGTGCTGCAAGCAAAATAATGTTAATGAGAACTTTAATCCATAATATTGATTAAGTGAATATCTTTTATCTAAAGTATACACTTTAAAGTTTAATGTTAATACACTTTGTTATTATACATGACCAAAGTATTATTTTGATTACTTACTATACTGAATGAGATCAGGAATTTTTCCTTTAATAATCTTTAATGATGAAATCTTCTTTTCTTCACATATATCATACATAAAATTATTGTCACTTATCTTATCAAAAATGCTAAATGAAAATCAGATAAAAATACATTAATCCAGATTTTAATTACATAATCAAACAATATTTTATACTGTGTAATAAGTAAACTCTGTATTATATTGTACATTTTTAATATCATTTATGGCCACTTGATTATTGGATAATATGGCTTTAGTGAAGTCATATTCTCTGATGCATAATCATGAATAATCAATTGTAAATCAAAATAATGGATACAATTTGATGATTATTGTTATGACAATTTCTCATATAAAAATTTATCATTAACTGGAATATATATATATTCCAGTAGTAGTACATTTTCATTTGGATATTTCATGTCCACATTCATTTATCAGCAAATTTCATAAGCCTATGTCTTCTTATTTCTTTCACAATAGCAAAATTTACCCACAATGTTTTCAATCATTTTCTAGTTCTAGCATAAAGCCTTCCATAACAATATTAAAGTATTGTTTTTTGAGATTAAAAGCAAACTTCATCATGATGAAAAACTTTGTTGGGACATAAACCTGAATTAACAATATTTGATATTTTCCATCAAGTTGGTAATTTGTATCTAATATAGCATGAATATTTACAATGTTGTTGTTCTACTTTTTATTTACAATGAATCTCACACCACTTGTTCTTCCAATATTTGTGCTTCTATAGTAAGGTATGTTGTCATTTTCTCCCATCAGCTGTCTTTTCATCTTTTTTTCTAATTTTACAAAGTCCAACAACATCCCATTAAATATTAAACAGTTCTTCCAATTTATATAATCTTTTTTATTGGAAAGTTATTAGTTGTAAATAGCTAAATAAAAGGCCTCATTGAATGGGAGTCTGGGCTTGCAATTAGGATTTTTTGCATTCTTCTTCTTAGCTGCTAACCACTACCTTGCTTTACAGCTTCTTGGGCATGAGACCTCATTTCACTTTGTCTGTCAT
Organism: Epiperipatus broadwayi; assembly: GCA_028023455.1. NCBI lineage: Eukaryota > Metazoa > Onychophora > Udeonychophora > Euonychophora > Peripatidae > Epiperipatus > Epiperipatus broadwayi. Next base: position 10,315,926 of record JAQFVV010000022.1, read on the forward strand.
TAGTAAATATTTGGTTGTTGCTTTTTAATATAAAAAATAATTCATACACTCACACAAATACTAATCCTATTGTCAAGAAAATTTAATATTTCAATTAAGGACTACCACATAACTGAAAAGAAAGTCTGTGTTGTTTCTTAATCTTAAGAGATAAAAGAAAAAAGCTAATAAATTCACTATGAAAATGATGGATGTCAGTGAGCAGTCCATTCATATTTGTGCATCACATGACTAATCAACTGCATTTGCAAAATAATATGTTATGAACATTAGGAGTTTGCCTAGTCCTTCAAGTCATCAAAGAGGAATCACAGCATCTTCTTTGTGTTATCAACAAACTTCTTTCTTCAATCCTAGATAGATATAATTCATAATATATCTATATTTATAGCATAAACTTTTTCTTATTGCTATAGTGTCTATGCACACATAATAGTATTAAGCATTGTATGAATTTCACAACTTACATATAAAAAACAATTTATCACCACTATTTAATAATTTTTATTGACACTTAGTCACTATTGTGACAATACTTCAGCCTTTAATATGATATATTACTCCATGTGGATTTAACAAAGAACAGCATTGTAATAGAATTCATTTTCATGATCATTTAAACAGCATTTCTGATTGGCTTGATTCGATGTAAATATATAGATTTTGCAAGTCACATGTAAAAACTATTGTCTTTCAATTAATCTTTTTCATTGTCATGATTGCTGTCTAAATAATGCTTAACTCATTTATGTGTGGACAAATCAACAATGTAAATGCATAGTGATGATGATGTAATAATATTATATATATAATACAATGGTCATTTTATCCTAAACTTTTAATGATGCCTGCAATTAGCTTATAATAATATGACCAAGACATGTAGTTGCTGATTTTATGTACATTGAAACCCTTATAAAATATTGGATAACACATTTGCCTGTCATGCCCATGATTTGAAGTTTGAGTTTAATTGAATTATCCTTGGGATTTTTTTTTTTTGGGGGGGGGTGCAAAAAGCTTAAGCTTCTTCTTTAAGGATGATCCATAGCAATTCAGCAAGTTACCCATTACTGATTAGTAAATAGTTAGCTATTTTTATATAGAAGATAGTGATGGTAGATTAAGCTGGATTGATCAGATGAATTATCAATACAGTGATATTAAAAATAAAAAAATTAATGTAATATGATGCAGTCTTCACTAGTATTGGGATGAAGTAACCTAATTTTCTACTTGATCTAATTTTCGACTATATAACTAAATATCAGGTTTGATTCAGGCTCACAACAAGCATTGCTTGAAATTATAAGCCATTAATTTGAATAGCATGATTAAACAGACAAACCGTGCTTTTCAAAATGTAAATTCAACTGTCAATAAAATTCACAGGCTATAGATGCATTTTAAGTCTTTAGAATAGCGAAAAAAAATATTACATTCGCCTAAGATATATGAACATCAAACTAAACTAATTTGTGTGGGAAAAAATAGTAAATTTCGAAATGTAATGGTGTTTTAAAAGCCAATTGCCTGAATTATAATTATTTACACTAACCATATTATTCGATTAACTCTATTAATACATTTTAAGCTTGGCTCATTTTTTACTGGGATAGATACACGAGAACTAATCAGGGTATCGTGGGTAAAATGATTTTATTTATATACTTTTATTTCAAAGAGGTATTAAATATGATCTGGACTAATATATTTATTTGCTTATTATATGTATATTCGCACATTTCCTCATTGCAATTAAAAATCCAAATCATATTTACCATTTTTTTTCATCACATAATAATAATTCTTCATATTATTATAACTATCAAAATTAATTAAAATAAGTTTTTGAAAATAAAAACTGACTCCGAAAGCCTTCTACCCACAGGGGTATTTTCTTTTAAATATCTCAGTGACAAATGACTCAAAGAGTTTGAAAAAATCCTTTATGAGAACTAAAATGATTAAAACAGAAGTATAGACAGATTATTTAAACAAAAAACATATGGACAATTGAATTAAGTAAGTGTCCTTCTACAAGGGATAAGATAAAGCCACTAGGAACGAACTAATAGATGACAAATGCTTTAACTATGGGCTGGAGAAGATTTAGTTGGCTGTTAAATCCATTCTGAAACTTAAATCCTCCAGCTAGGATAATTGGAAGTTAAGAAAGAGCAATTGTTTTCTTTTTTTTCTTTTAAAGATTGAAGATATATATTTTAACTTATCAACATATTAAATATATATACAATTAAGACATACATATATAAATATGTCTAGGATGTAGTAATGAAGGAAAAGAAAAAAAAACCATAAGTATTAAGATTTGCATTATAATTTATTAATTATATCCGCAGTCTCTTTTTAAAGAATGCGATTATCTTTTTACGACAGGACCATAATTGACATTGGGGGGGGGGGGTGTATTGATTATATAAACCATTTCGCAAGTCAATAACATGTCTAGATATATCACATAACTGGAATTTTAATCCATTTATTTGACACCTGCCACGCTATCTCTTAACTTCTGCAACAAACTTTTTTCCTAAAAGATTTCATTTATTCTCAATTATGTATTCCCATTAAAGTGTCTCAAAAATAATTCTTATAATATATAAATTATTTGTTATAATTTGGATAATATAAATTATAACATAAGCTTTATATTAGATATATTTTCTCTTTTTATACACATTCTAGACATATTAATAAAGATATCTGGGGAGGGGGGGCAGCTGACACAAAGTGCTGGATGAACCAGTATGTTTTAAGTCACAATGCTTAACATATCTTCACCATCTTCATTCAGTAATTAACATAGTAAATTACTACAACTCAGTTTAGAAGTGCCAGAATTCTTGGATCGCTAATTTTGACATCATCATTCTTAGATATAATACGTTCATGATTATTACAAATAATATGCTATAAATTGTTATATCACTTTTAGCTCAGATGGAAATGCATCTTGGAAATCATTTGCCATTTTTCAGATGTTTTTGTTTATATATTTGAAATGCATGTAAGAAGGTGGATATTTAAAGTATATCTAAGATATTATACATGAACAAAAAAGAGGAATTCATTAATAATATTATGTGGTTATTTTAGTAAGAATAAATAATTTAATATTTAATTAAGTCTATTCTGGGTTCTTTAGCCTAATAAATGATTTATGATAAATATTAATGTATTTATCTAAAGGTAATGTTGTCAAATGAATTGTAAAGTGAATTTATCTCTCATGAAAAGAAATCTCAAGTTCTGACTCTAATACATTTTTAGAATGTTTATTAACCTCCATCTATTTCATTTGCACAGTTGAATGGCATTGTGTTCTTGAAATATACAATCACTTCAAGAAAGATCAAGGATATACCAATTTGTCATATGATATATTTTCAAAATATTATAAAACATCCTTAATGAAAATTTTTATTGCCTTTAAGACACATGTTTTATTTAATCATTTCCTGGGACTTTTTTTATAGATTTAATTGTATGTTTCTTCTGTTAAAATGCTTGGCAATTTAGAAAATGTAATAACTGTAGCATGTATTTATTTTTGTTTATTATTATATCTTTGTAAAACTCTTCCACATATTTCATGATAATGTTTCTCCTTTTAGTAATTCTTCCATTTTTTTGTTGACACAACTTTCCTTCAAATACTATCACATTGTTTTAAACTTTTAAGACATTTTCTTTTATAGTTTTCTTTGCCTATTCATAATTATATTTTTTATGTCATTATTAATTCTTTTTATATCATTTTACAGAATACCAGATATTTAATTCTTATATAAATTCAATTTATCCAAATCATTTCAAACACTTTTTAGAAAAACCTTTTATTGTACACATATATACATATACCTACATTTCGACTGTTTTTGTACATATATATACATACATCTACATTTCGACTGTCTTGCAGTCTTAACTGACTCGGAAGAACACTGAAGGGCAATTGAAACATAGATGTATGTGTATTTATGTACAATAAAAAGTTTTTGCTAAAAAGTGTTTGAAGTGATTTGGATAAATTGGATATATATAAGATATTACAAATATAGGGGATTTGAAGTCAGACTTTCAAGCATCTTTCAACTATCCACACTATCTCATATCACTGATACACATGATCACACACATGTAGAAAAGATCAATAATCACCAAAATACATATTTCATGCTGAACCAACACTCATCAATTGGTTTAGATTATCATCTTTCACACACATATATAATCATTACCCAGTTTATATTAAGATAGCAAATCTTCATATTTTAATGGACAGGCTTCAATCTATGCCAATACTGTTGTCATGCCCATATTGATCTCAAGTCACTCTGACCCCTCGTATACAAGGCCACATATATCCATTTAAATACATAGAAGAGGGATGAACAGGATAAAAGAAAAGGTGATTTTGATAATATTTCTGATGATATTTAATTCTTCTTAAAGAGTCATTTTAAAATATTTTTGTATTCATTATTTTTTTCATATACTCTCTTGTATGTATCATTTGAAAATTTAGTGATTTTTTAAATATTCTAATTGTCTTTGCTACAGTTCTTAATAGAGTGTTAATTATCTTTTTATTAATAGCAATCAAATTTGAATTATTTTCAAGGTCATTCATTACTTTAAAACAATGAACATATTCTAATTTAAATTTTATCAAAATGTTACTGACAATTAGAGATATCATCTGAAATTATGCTGGTAAAATGGAAAATGTTTTAAAATGAACATAATGTAGCAAGGTGGTAGCCATCAGTATTGCTAAAATTCAAATGCCAAAGCTTTTAAATCGTCTAGGTTTGCACTCGGTCTCAACTCTATATCTCCTGAGATTTATATCTTTTCTTTGTGTAACTTGTCAAAAACTTGCTCAGTTATGTCTTCATTCAGTTATTGATCCTACAGACATGCCACCTCCATTTTCAAATTATTAGATTGCTGATTTATGGAAGTCGATACCCTCGGTTCAAGTTGTGCTTGATGGGAAATTGATATTCTGGGATGTTTATAAATTAAAATTTCCACATTATACTCCTCTTTTGACTTCATTAGGTGTTTCAAGTAAAGCTCTCTTGGGTAAAATGAAACTTCTTTTCAATGAAGCAAGACATGTTGATTTTGTACTTAAACTGAATTTAAATGCTCTCCCAACAAGTTATTTTTTAGTGACCAGCAGAGGCTTTGTTAGTATTTTGTCTCACTGTCAGTTGTGTAGATTGTATGATGAGACAATACACCATATTTTCTATATTTGTCCTGCTCTTAAGTTGATTAGAACCCTTATTGTTGCTAATGTCTCTCTGGATCTTAGGGTTGCTCTTTCTGTTTGTAATACTCTCAAGAAGGGATCTTTTGTGGTAATGAGATTATCCATCTTTCTTACATTTTCTTTATGGTTGATGCATTGCAGGCTCATCTTTGGTCATTCTCAGAACTCGGCTTTAACTATCTTTATCAAGCTCCTTGACCAGGTCAAGCAGCGAAACTCTCTGCTTTCACCTGTGACTCTACATGATGATACTTGGGTGAAAGTTTTCTTTTCCTCTTAGTCTTATTAAGATATCTTTTTCTCTGCATTGATCTTTTTCAAATACCTTTTTTTTTTTTTTGCTATAACAAGTTTCATTCTGAATGCTATGTAATTTTTTATAAAGTTTAACTGTATATTACTATGTTACTATGTTTAATAATTTTATTTTAAAACAAAACTTAAATGTAACTTAATGATGACTAGTTTTTAAAAAATAATTTAAAAAAAAGTAAAATAAATAATTTTGCATTTATTACTTATATTTGCATGATTATAAAGAAATTTTGCATCAGTAAGTAGTAGAAATTCAAATAAAGTGCTGTAATAAAAGCACTATTTTCATATATCAAAAACGTGATGAAAAAAAAGTGCTTATAAATATAATTTACCCAATTTATATAACATTATTATACTAACCCAAAAATAAAATTGTACTAAAATTCCTCCACAACCATGGTTTCATCTATTAATAAATAGACCTTTCCAAGTGAGAATTTTATTTTTGGGTTAGCGTAGTAATGTTATATGAATTTCTATTTTATGTATAATTACTAGTACAGCATTAGACAGTATTTAATTAGTAAATATTTGTATTGATTAAAAAAATAATTAAGCAAAAAAAAAAAAAACGCTTTGAAATCCATTAGCCACTTTTATTTGAAATTTTGCATTATCAAGTGATAAAAAAAATTATAGTAAAAATTTAACATAATTTATATGATTTTTTTGTTGAAAACTTGATGTGTCTTAAAAGTAATCATTTTCACACAAATTATTTTTCTGTTTACATTTTGAAGATAAATGTTTAGCTTAAAGTTTTGTATATTTTGATTTATATTTCATACAGATTTGAGAAAAAATTATAAATAAATGAACGTGACTTTTCAGGAGCTAACTTTTTTATAAAGAGGAATTGCATATTGAGAACCTATTTTTATATCAAATTATGTAATTTTGCAAAGAATGAAATACGTCAACTTTTAATATATAATTGCAAATGTTTTGATTTCAGCTGTCAGAACTGCATATAAATACATATTTATAACTACTTATGGATAAATTAAAATTCATCCTAAAAAAATGTTAGATACTGTTGACTGCATTACATTGCTTTTTGTGACTGATAATATTACACAGATATTAAAGCTGTTGAATACATTAATGTAGAAAATTTCCTTTTTTGATTTTAAAGATTACTATTAAGATTTTTACAGAGTTTATTGGTAATTTTAATGTTTTTTTATAAAAATATGTTATGCATATTAATCTGATCATTTTAAAAAAAAAAAAATATTGGCTGTGGTAATAATTTATTAATATGACATAAATAAGCTGACACTAAAAATTTCTCTATTTCATTTATTAATGAAAATGAACTTTTAATATAGAATCTTATCTTTTTTTTTGTTTTTGGAAAATGCTACTTAAGGGTAAATTTAGCTTTAAAAAAAAATGTTACAGATATTAAAATTTGAGCACAAAGTTGTTGTTTTTTTTGTTAGCCGAGAGGTCATCGCATCTGCCTTGCAAGCAAGTAGTTGATTGCAGACGGTTGTGGGTTCGCGTCCTGGCCGATGCTATGACATATGAGGGGGAAAAAAATGTTGGTTGAATTTCTTTATAAAAATCAAATGGAAAACTTTCCATATAATCTCTTCCTTTGATTATCAATCAAAGAAATAGTGATTTGATATTAGAATTCCTATCACATTTTATCAACATGTGTTAATAAAAATAAAATTTTGGTGTAGTTTTGTAATTTCTTTATTTCTGGACTATATAGATAGATGGAAAATGAATATCGCTTGGATTGTTTTATGTTTGTTAACAAAGAAAGAATGATTTAACAGTAAACGTTGGTGTACTATTTTTGGTTTCATTTTAAAATTAAATTGATGGAAATATTTTTTTAATTACAGAATTGATCGTTTATATATATATTGTGTCCAAGTGATAGCATTCAGATTGTAGCCTGAATTTTATACACCCCTGGAATTATGGTCTGTATATTTTATTGTTGTGTTGGCTTATATAAATGTGTTCAATAGTAGTGCTCATATATTATTCAGGATGGGATCTTGAGAAATTTCCAAACTGTTATTTTACCAGAAAATAAAGAAAATGTAACAAAACATCACGTGATCACCATTTCGTATGCTTACACATGCTGTTAATAAGAGTACCAAACTCTCCATACAGTAGTATGTGCAAGCCTTCATAATCAATGGATACAGGAAGGTTTGCGCATAAAATTCCTATCTAGTGCCTACTCATCACATTCCCAGACTAGTCTCATTGATGAAAGCCACAGGCTAGAAACTAGTCTGGGAATGTTGGGTGAATATGCACTATATAGGATTTTATGCAAAAACATTCCTATATCCATTGATTATGAAGGCTTGCACTTGGTGGCACTCTTGTATGGAGAGTTTGGTACTCTTATTAAAGAATATATATATATAATTCTTTTTGAAAGTATAATAATAGTGATTTGGATAATTAGTGATTTGTCTTAATGATAGAGAGTTTGATCAATATGATGTACAGAAATAAAATGTCTAAAAAGTATTTCATGTTGAAAAAAACCCCACTTACTTATCAGTTCTTTTTGATCCAGTTCTCCCTAATCTATGTTAAATATACATGAATAATAAAATAGTATAATAACGATTTAGCATTTCTGAGATAATTGTGTTTTGAGAAACAGAAGTCCCTGCTTTAATCTCCCTTCCTCCAAATCAGACTGCTATTTGTAATAAAAATCTTGTGATCCTATAACTATAAAAAGTATTCCAACAATGGATATAAAGAACAGTGAAATAATCCACTACAAGAAAATGCATCTCCAGCATACAAAACAATGAAGTAAATGTAGCTGGTCAGATTGAAGAATATATTAATGCCCCACCTCCCTTATTTTTATTTCACTTTTTATTCAAGAATATATAGATACCAATTTACTGACAGTCAGTGAGTTGTTGACTATTGCCTTTTCATCAGCTACTTGGAAGCAAGATTCCGATCTTGGTTTAAAAATTCCCATTTACTTGGTAAATGATTTATGATCTTGGTTAACAAGAATTGTATTATTTTTTTTATGTTTTACCTAAAATAAATAGATATATATTTATCAACTAATACTTTCTAGCTATCTGAATAAGCAATGGACCAACTACCTGAAAGAAAGATTCCAATATTTATTGAAAATCCTCAACTAGTTAATAAGTTGTTGCGTAAACATAGCAGACAGATATACTGTTGATCACACCATTAGGTTCTTCATATTCTATCAATACATAGTTATTAGAAGAGACTGCCAAGTAGATAGGTTGAACTTTTAAGTTATGATTTGTTCCTCAAAAAAGGGAAAAAGTCTCAAAAACATGACTGGGGACTGCGTCTTTTGTTAATGGCTTGATACTTTAAAGAACTACATTCTGCAAAATTCAAACTATAAAAGAGAGAGCATGGACACTTTAACTATTCTCATGTAATGGGTAAGGAATCAGATTTTGTTATATTACACTTTCATAGATTCCCATGACAGTAAGTTAAAGTTCTCAAAAGAAATCAACAAATTATATATATATATATTATTTGTTTTAAACAGAAGAATAAATATTATAAATATCGTATTAATATCCAAAATGATGATTCATATATATTGTTTTTCTTTTGTCATATTCTTTTTAATTAGAAGCTATATTATAATAAGCTCTGCGATTTCTATTTGTGATCTTCTGAAAATGTAAAGTACTGCAAAAGATGTAGAGGTCACATGTATCCTTTCTTTCATATTCTAGAATGATGTTAATATCACTCAATTGCTAAAAACTGAAAGCACTTCCTGATGACATCTTTGCTAGGGAGACTAAATCCGTTATTAGTATCATTGTGATTTCTTTAAGCCCTCCCCCATCTGATTTCAGTTTTTGATTCAAGACATCTAGTCATAACAATAACCACTTGTGAATATTTTGGTAGGATCAGAAGAAGGGGATAGGAGGATCAGTTGCACTTGTGCAACCTGGATTCCACTAATAACAATCAGGGAATTAGTAATCTCAGTGCAAAAACCCCTCTGAACTGGTGTCTTTGATTCAAGAGAGCTGGAGAGAAAAATGTAATTAATAATGGATTCTCGCTCATCCTGGGCAAGAGCTTTTCATTAATTGGCTAATTGTTTAGCTAAATAGGTCGACATAATGATATTATGATAATAAAGTAAAACAAAATATTAATAGGCTTTTAAAAAATTAAAAAAACCTCTGTCTAAAATGGTTTTTATTTATACATGTCACCAAGCTCTGACTTACAAAAAAAAAAAAAAAGGTTAAAATTCTAAGTTGTCATGCTAACTCATAAATATGAGCATAGACTTATTCATGGTATAATACTGCTATTTTAAGCTAACAAATTAAAAACAAGCAGGAATTCTAAAATAAGGTTTAATGCCCATTTATATATATTTACACACACATGCATGCAAAATAATTTTATTTAATTACAATTGATCAGTGAGTCTATTAAATTCACAAATTATTATTTTTGTACATCTTAAATACTATATTTATTTACATATTGTATATATATTTGCGTTTATATATATATGCGCACACATCCTTAGGAACATTATATGAATATATATACATACTGACATTTCTCAACTTTATGAAGTAACAACGTATTTCTTGCCCATGAAACCATGTTCAAGATTATATTATGAAATATTTTTTTAGGAAGTCTTGTACTGTTCATTTGTTTCACATGTTCAATTCACTGAAGATACGATGTTACAATAAAAAATTCTATATATCATATCCACCAAATTAAAGATTATATTACAAAGTTTATTTTCATTGTGAAAAGTAAAATGCAATAGAGAGTTACAATAAATATGGTGTTGAAGTCTTTCAGGGAAGAAAAAAAATTGTTGTAAAAATTATAAAAATTAATATTGCAAATAAATAGTATAATGAACCAGTATATTCTATATGTGGATATATTTATGATTTGATTTATATTGTCATTACAAAATCATATTTAGTAAATTATTATTATTTCTCTTGGAATTGGAATAGCATTCACAAGCGGCTGTGCTGTTTCTGCTGTTTTCTCTACTTATATCCATCTGACTTATATTCATTTGAAATTATGGACACCATGAAATTGTATTAAAATAAAATTGTATTGTCAATTGGGATAACTTTACAGTATTTATTTTAACATAGTATATTTTGTTTATAATACATTACTTTATAACGTAATAAATATTATTATTATTAATGTACTTTAAAATACATACTCATTGTTGTTATTTTATAAAGTAATAAATATTATTATTATTAATGTACTTTAAAATACATACTCGTTATTGTTATTTATTACTGTATTTTACTTTATTGCAGTAAACTATAAGCAATTTGAATTCAGTGCAATACAATCACACAAAAAAAGGAAAAAGATAGTACTTCCAGCATTGAAATTGTACTGCATATATCTACTCTATATTGTATCTATAATTAAAAACTTTATTGCATATAATGTATCTTATAAATACATACCCATTATGGTTATTTATTTGTTTAATATCTCTCTTTAGCACAAAATCACTATTGTTGCTGGACTTCCAGTGAAATGAACTTACAATATTTATAGAATGTAACTCTGTCACAAATTAGGTACTATCTGTATTTTGATAAATATGTATATGCACATTTTAGTCAGCCAATAAAAATAAATACAATTGATTGGTTTATTGTTCAAGAGTTTGTAAAATGCTTGATCACCAGAAAGAACAGAATTGGAATTGTATTCCATGGACCTTGAGCCATAGATCAGTCTGCTACTATATTAAACTACGTAAGTCCATGTCAAGTAATCATTCTGGATTACAAAAACATTTGTCCTATATAGTATCATCAGTTAAATATTTTGAATTTTTTTACAGACATAAATAATGTAACATCAAATATTTGTGTATATATCACACAAATTTTTTGATTATAATATAAGAATTTATTAATTTCAGTTTGTGAATATTATGCTATACATATAAATTCCTGTTAATATAAAATTGCTGGTTTCTGGGCTTTTTTGAATTTATGAATTTTTTGAATTTCAGCCATAAATATTTCCAACTCTTCTGAGTATTTAAATAAGCATTAATTTAACTATTTACTGTTTATATATATTGAAATACTTTTTGTTTATTGTATAAATTCATTGTATTAATACCAATATAACACTTTAAAATGCAAAATGTTACCGGATAATACAAGTTTTCAAATTAATGCTATTCAAAGTAAGCAATTTTATGTATATATAAAATGAAATCATATGTAAAATGCTTTTTTTGAACGTATTAATAATTTTATAAAGTTCTAGCTTTGATCAAGGAGCTAAACAGTTATTATTAAAATGATTGTCAAATATCAAAACAATTTTAAGAGTATTTTCAAAATGTTTAGCATTTGAAACTTAAAAATTTTAATATAACCTGCATTGAATACTTGATGATTTTGCAGTTTAGTTTTTAATATTTCATCTGTGGTTAATAATATAGTTTGAAAATTTATTATATTATAGTTTGAGAGTAATATGTATGTGTATGTATTCAGATTTTTTGAACCATTATAGATGGATACCAGGTATAAAAATAGGAAATTATTCAAGTTACATTTTAAATATTAGTATCTTTTTTTTTTTTAAAAAACATTATTATTATTATTATTTTATATATTTATTTAAAACATTTCTAATTTTCTCATTGATAGATAGGCTTTTCTCTCTCTTGTTTTGCTTTGCTTAAATAGGTTTACTTATTTTTAATATTATATTTTTAAAATTTTATATTTTACTTTATAGGAATTGAAACTTTACATATGCAACATCTGACAAATTAGTGAAAAGAAATAGACATTTTACAATATGTATGAAATGCGTAAGAAGTTTATATTAGATATATTCAACATTAGGAAAAACTACCAAACAGATATCTATGAAAAAGAAGCAATTCTGGATATGCAATATTTGTAGAAGTCATCAAACTCTTGTAATGAATAATAATTTTTTAGATCCAATTTTGGAAGCTATTTTGGAGAAATTAAAATTATTATACGTTATTTCAATTATGGTTGGGCATGCTTCAGTAGACATTGGTTATAAGCAATAGCTTGAACAAAAATAATCAAGAACTAATTTGCTTAAAAATTCTAGTAATTTATGTGAAAATGAAGACTCATTATTGAAAGACAACTAATTCTATAAAACATTTTTAAATAAATTAAAAAATTAAAACAGGCAAAACTCACTATATGTATTGCCACACACAGTAAGCTAGAATAATCAATGGCTGCCAGAAGGCTTGTGCATAAAATTCCTATCTAGTGCCTATTCATCCAATATCCCCAGACTAGTTTCTAGCTTGTGACCTTTGTCAGTGAGGAGCCTTGGATCTGAGAGCACTGCACCTAGATCTTAGGATCTAATACAACCCTCCAGCAGCCACCTTTTATCTCCACTTAACTACAAAACTATGAGTCTTAAACTCAAAACACCTTAATGTTTTCAATCCAAGCCCAGTTCAGTACCCATACATTTTGGTGTCTTTGGTTCTTTAATAACCATAGCTACCACTATCCTATTAGGCAGGATTGGTTTTAAGCCAATAAACTTCACATGACCACCACTTCTTATGCTTGTGCATAACTGTTGTTAAAACAGGCAAAACTCCCTATACATATTGCCACACGCAGCAAGCTAGAGTAATCAATGGATGCCAGAAGGCTTGTGCATAAAATCCCATCTGGCATCCATTGATTACTCTAGCTTGCTGTGTGTGGCAATACGTGTAGTGAGTTTTGCCTGTTTTGACAACAGTTATACACAAGCATAAGAAGTGGTGGCCAGGTGATGTTTATTGGCTTAAATTAAAAAATTGAAATAAATTCCTCATCGTACAAAATGGTGGCCAGGTGATGTTTATTGGCTTAAATTAAAAAATTGAAATAAATTCCTCATTGTACAAATTAAGATTTATCATCACTTATTTGCAGAAATGGCAGAAAGACTTAATGCTAAAGCATTTACTATTAGTAATATTGAAAATGTTTTTTTACTTAATTTTCATAGTTAAGCTAAATTATTTTGATGAAAATATATTTTATGTTGTTTTCTGATATTTTATTAATGAAAAGTAATCAATGTTTATATAAATCTATGTATTATTTCCCACAATAGACATCTATTAGCTTGACTAAACACAAAATGCATGAATGTAAAGGTAGGGTTTTTATACAAAATGATTTGGTTGATAATTTTTCTGCAGTATATTACAGAAATATTATTCATTACTGGATCATCTCTAGTCTAATGAATGACTGATAAAAATTATTAATATGATTTGTTTTATGTTAGGAATGGTTTGAATTCTCCAACATATAAATAAGGGGGAATCAACAGTTTCTGAAATTTATGTTTTAAAGTGAGACCTGATACTACAGCCTTTCTCAAGGTGTAACTTTAAGTGCTTTTAATGTTTTTCATTTGAGTATACAAAGTATTAAATCTAATTTTGATGAACTTGTAATTTATTTAAATAATTTTTCTATGACTTTTTATTGATGTGATAATTTTAAATGAATCTTGACTTTCTATAGAAATGGATATTCAAGCATTCTTTCTTCGTGGACTTATTTACATTTGGAAGGTGTAATGGTTTTCACAAAAACATAGATATTAATAAATACTATCATATTCCAACACATGCCTTTGTTGAATGGATTTTGATTAATTTAAGCTTTTCTCCCACAAGTGTCATTTTAAAATTTATTGCTGAACTTGATATATTATCTGATTTAGGGATATATTTTTTCAATAATTCTTATGGATAATTTGAATATAGAATTAGTTGATAATCTACATGAGCCTACTGTATGTTGTTTGAATTTATTTTATAGTTATGGTGTTAATTTTTCTTTTCACTTACATGAATAACCAATTCTTGTCAGTCTTTATTGGATTATACTTTTATTAAATTAAACTAGCATTTGAATTGTGAAACATCTACATCTAATGTTTTTATATAGAATCATTTGTGATTGCTTTAAAATTATTTAATTGCAGGCAACATATAAATACCTATTCATATATTAATAAGCTTTGATGTGATGTGATGTACCATGACTTCTTAAATGGAGTCAGAAAACTCACAGCAACTATGCCCAAAGAAACCTGTTAGTCACTTTACCTTCCCCTTCCATTCCCCACCCTAAGCTTTCCCATAATCTACTCCATCCCATTTCCACAACATAATCTTTATCAACTCTATGGCCTTTATATCTAAATCCCCCTTATCTTTTTCCCAAACCCAACATAAAAACCAATAACCCACTTTCTGTATAATCACTTTGTTCATACTTATTTTCCCATAACTTCATTATTTGTACCCTTTCTGCTTTCAAGCATTTACATTCAATCATCCATGGACCTTGAACTGCAGTGCCCTCCATTAACACAGCACTAAAACATCCATGCTTTAACCAAAGCCAAATATAATTTAGATAAGAACAAAATAAAATCCTTATGATTAATGTATATTTTTCTTGCTTTCAGTTTTTACTTAGTCTGCCATCAAGCAAAAAATTTAGCTTATGTATTTACCTTTGTAACACAGCTTTTTATTTTATATGAATCCTGACATATTCACTGCTCTGAATCTGTTTCAGTAATTTCCCATGTTTTTTTCTCTCCATTATTTTCCTTGAACACTACAACTTGTCTCACACTGTACTCACTATGAGGTCTATGTTTATAGAAGTATGTATCTTTCCCACCAATAATAAAATCTCTTTTATAGTATTATTTAGATAGGCTACCATTAATCTGAAATTCCTGGTTCCAAGATTTTTTTGGACATGTAAATTTTTCATAAAAAATTAAATAAAAATTAATTGTATATATGTTTACTTCATAGAACAATCACATCTGAATACAAAACTAGGACAAATTGCAAGCAGATTCTAAAGGACCATTAAATAAACTTGCAAAATGTTTACCCTTTCATTTAACAATGTCAGTCTATTTTGTCTGATAAAATGATATATTTAATCAGCAATGCAGTTAAAACTATTAGTAGGATATCTTTTATCAAACAAAAGAGTATGGCATTGACATATAAAATGATAAATATATTTGCAAGTTTATTTAAAATGGTTCTTTAAAATTATTTGCAATTTGTCCTAGTAATATATTTGGATGTGATTGGTTCATAAAGTATTTATATTCCTAAACATTACATATTTAATCAACTGTAAAAATCATTTACGTGTGATTAAAATTATTAATATTTTATACTCTATAAGTTTATTTTATTAATAATAGTATAATATTTTAAAAACACAGAATATGCTTATATTTATATCAGAAACAATACTTTTTCATTTTGTCTCTGGACAATAATAGTTTTGGAATTAGAAATATTCAGATTAATAATATACCCATTCTATACTTTCAATATGTTTAGATCTAACTTTAATTTTTTCTTGCTCAATAAATTTATTCTTTATTACAGCTGTTAATCATCTAATCTCTCTAGCTATTTTTATCATGTTGTTTTATTTGCTGTGTATTTATATCTTAAATATTCTTGAAATTGAACCAATTAATTTACTATGCCTATCCTTTCTATTTGCAAGTACTTTAATAGTGATAGATTAAAAATTTGAGTAAATCTATGGGTATATCATGTTGTATTGCAAGATTCTATATATATAAAAATCTAAGGATTCAAAATGTATATTGGGATAAGAAAATAAAAATATCTTCATTTATTATTACTAGAATAGGACTCTGCAATAATGGCAACTTGAGACTTGATTCATGTCATTGAATAAGACATGTGATTTTTAAATAGATCTGAAAACAGTGATATAAATGCAAACTAAATACATTTTTTACTCTTAAAATTATATTTCTTTATTTATAGTGACATAAATATAAATTTAAAAATACGAGCAATAATATGGTCTGCTATAACAAATATAATTGGTTCCAGAAAATCATTTGTTATATTATTCAGTCATTACAGTTCACATTGATATATATATATATTGTAATGGTATGCACCCTCTCAACAAGATAAGTTAAGGCAGTCGCATCTCACTATAGTCAGATTTAAGGTCTTCATATAGGATGCCACGAATGATGTGATTTAATTTTGATATAAACCTATATTTGTTCCCAATAACTAATTTATTATTAAAAAAATTATTATATCTAAACCACATCAAATCAATTTTCACCTTAATTAACTTTACCGTTATGCTCAGATTTCAAACTCAGGGAAGTTTAACAATTTACTCTCTTCAGGGGTTCCTATCAATATTCTAAAGTAATATTAATAACGAATCTCACTAACTCTTTAAATCAAATAAAACAAAATTGAAGACCTCATTTAATTTAATATAAAAAAACATAATTATTTATTTAACAATTAAATAATTTAAATTTTACAATATATAAAAAAATATTTATATATCTAACTCTTTGTATTAAAAATATAAATATTCTATTTACTTATGGTAGATATATTTTCTAACCTATAACACTATGTGATTTTACAATGTATATAAAATATAAGTATCCAAATATTAAGTCTTTTATATTTTAACACTATTTTACAATAATTAGATTATACAAATAATAATCCAATCATTTGTATATAATACCTTCATTCGTTAAAATGATTGTCAGTAACTTATATTTATTAATATAAAAATATATACTTCACAACAATGTTAATCATTTATTCATTTATACATTACTGTTATTAGACTATTTGGATTAGTATAAACAATGTAGTGTCATGTCATAGAAAATAATATGTGGATTTAAAAATAATTCAATCTCTTACCTCCAAGTTCACATTATCCCTTTCCCATATTAACATTTCTTAACCTATATTTAAATCTTTATTAATCATAAATAAAAACAAAAATATTTTAAATTATTAATTCTCTCTTATTATTCATAAGAAATGAATATGATGATAAAGGAAATGAAATTAGCTTTTCCCAATTATAATTTTCAAAAAACTTAAATGGTATTTATAAAAGTTAATACAATAATCTCAAATGTTCCTTGTGAATAAAAATCCCTCAAAGACGCAGTTTTTGATTTCTTCATTGTTAAACATTAAAGAGAATAATAGGATATCCTAAGTTGACATTTAGTATCCTCTTTATGCATAGATTTCAGCTTCTTAATACACAGTTCCTTTATTAACAATTATAATTCCATTTTGAAGATCTAATTTCTATAATTTTAGGGCATTCAGCAAAAGATGTTATTCACACATATATGTTTGATTAGGTAAGTGCATTTTATCTATCCCATGATAAATTGGTGTTCTATCCGCTTTGCATTTTCTTTATAATGTAAAGTACATTAAATTTAATTGAAGTTTTTATAAACATGTTCTTTTTTTAAAACGCAGTTTAGATTTTAGAACATGTAATTCAAACAATTTTTTATAGAACACGAAAATGTATCCAGATTACTTTCTTTGAACAAATATTAGAAATTTCTTCTAATGAGTATTAAATTGTTCGAAATATAGACTTTATCTTACACTGTTCTTTGAAATCAAACGTAGTATAAGTTTTTATGAGGATATAGCTGACAAAAAATAGAATCCTTAGTCTTCTAATCAAAAAGAATAGAATTATTTTTATATTAATATGCTGAAGCATACACATTCTACATTGTTGCAATAACAATTTGATATTAAAACACTAAGTTAATCTCATTTCCTTTAATTCGATAAACTATGTGAACCCAAATATCATTTATAACTTTGTCAACCACCTTTTGTCAATGTCTTTTTTTTCATTTTAAAGAATGAAAAATACTAATTTAACAAGTTATATATTTATTTTCATAAATATAATAATAATGCAAATATAATGTAAACATATTGATTACATGAATGTATGAGTATATATATACTCCTACAATATATATATAAGGATAATCTACTCTAAACTACAATTTAGAATAGATTATCCGTAAATACATATATTTCATTAAACTACAGTCTAAAGCAAAGTTCCCATCTAATATCATTTAAATAGGAAAAATGTGATGTAAAATCAAAAATACATATGTAACAATGATTTCATTGATTACTAAAATAAAACATTTAAAAGCAGAAAATAAAAACTTACTCTAATAAAACGTCACAAATAATTAATTTAGTCATATTTTATTTAGAAGTTTTGCTTTCTCACTTGGATATTTTTTTTTTTTTTGAGTCTACATTCTAACTTTTTTTTTTTTTATAGTAAAAACCCAACTTTTTCTGCTTTTTAATGACAATTAAAATCAATCTTCTTATAAGCATGAGCAAATTTACCTTATTAAAAACAGGCAAAACTCTCCAAACAGTAGTGCCACTCAGTGCAAGCCAGAGTAATCAATGGATGCCAGAAGGCTTGTGCATAAAATCCCTATCTAGTGCCTACTCATCCAATATCCCCAAACTAGTTTTTAGCTAGTGGCATTCGACACTGAGGAGCTTTGGATCTGAGAGCACTGCATCTAGATCTTAGGATCTAATGCAATTCTCCAGCAGCCATCTTTTATCTTTACTTAACTACAAAACTATGAGTCTTAAATTGAAAACACTATATGTTCAATCCAAGCTCATTAGCTTATGTAGTCATATAGGTCTGAACTCAGTTCAGTACCAATACATTTTGGTGTTTTTCAATAACCATAGTCACCACTATCCTATTATGCAGGATTGGTATTAAACCACCAAACATCACATAATCACCATTTCTTATGCTTTTTCATAACTGTTATTAAAACAGGCAAAACTCTCCATACAGCAGTGCCATTCAGGACAAGCCAGAGTAATCAATGGATGCCAGAAAGCTTACACATAAAATCCCTATTTAGTGCTTACTCATCCAATATGCATAAAATTCCTATCTGGTGCCTACTAATCCAATATGCATAAAATTCCCATCTAGTGCCTACTCATCCAATATCCCCAGACTAGTCTGGGGATATTGGATGAGTAGGCACTAGATAGGGATTTTATGCACAAGCCTTCTGGCATCCATCGATTACTCTGACTTGCACTCAGTGGCACTACTCTATGTAAAATTTTGACTGTTTTAATATCAGTTATGAGCAAGCATAAGAAATGGTGATCATGTGATGTTTGGTGGTTCAAATTTACCTTAATAAAGATAATTTTACTTTCGCTTTTTTGCTTGGAAATAGTTTTTTTTTTTTTGTACATTTTAACTTTTTCTGCTACATAGTGAACATTAAAGTCAAACTTTTAAAAACGTAAACAAATTTATGCTTACAAGAAATCACTTTATATTCACTTTCGCACTTAAAAATTATTTTGATGCTATATTTTAATAATTTTTTATGCTCACAGATAAATAAAAATAAATTTTTAAAAATATAATCGAACTTAATGATAAAATCATTTTCTCTTCATTGTTTTTTTTTGGCGGGCGGGGGGGGGGATTATTTATGTATGATGATATTAAGCAGATTTTCAACTACCTTCGAGAAAGATTCTCTAACCTTTTGTACATGTCCTATGTCAGCGAATAGCATTGCATTTACTGGCAATCTTCTAACTACTTCATGTAGATTTTTTTTTCTCATGACCAATATCAATAAGCTTTCTGAATTTTCCTTTCAGACTCATGACTAAAATTATTATATACAGTACATAGTTGTCTAATATATATTTAACATGTTTTTATTGACAAAATCAATTGAAAAGTCATTTTCTATGTTAATTTTTTTTTCTATTGATAGTTCAAACCTTAAATTATATATATAACAGAATATGCAATTAAAAATCACTGCTAGATATAAACAGTTAGTAATTAAGCTAAATTGATGAATACCTTTCACATAGTCTAGCAGATAAGTTTGACACTAACACAGCTAGAAGTTTCTGAAAATATTTTGCTTAACATGTGCTACTTTTTCAAATAGCATTCTTTCATGCTAAGCATCTGCATTCATTGTAAGATCTTGATTTTATTATAAAAAGTATACTTTATAGCAGTTGACTTAGTGCTATTAAATTTTATTGTACCTATCATTATATCTTTTTATAGCGGCTTAACTCAGCTCAAGTTTTTGAAGTATTTAATTTTTTACATGATTTTACAAATTTTTTAACCTTTATTTACTTTCTTTCTGTTTATGTTATTATTTCAATATCTGTGATGATTTTGATATTCAAACATCCAGAATAAAAATATTATCATTTCAGATATATTGATTCTGAAAGTTGTCAAATCTGTTTCAAAAAAGCTTTGAGAGCAATAATTATGCAGAATATTATGTGTACATGTGTATGCTTGACGAAGCGGGATATTTTTTTTGCTCTTTTTTCTGCTTTATTGCTTAGCTTTAATCATTTGGCTTAGTGCACTTTTGGTGCTGAGCACCATAATCATAGCTTTCTTAAATTGTTGTATTGCTGCATCTTATATAATCTTATGATAATTATGCAAATGGATTCATTTGCATATTCTACTTGTGAGATAATTATATATGGTTCTCTCTCTTGTTTATGATGCTCTTGTGGTTAGCTATGAACCATGTCTTTTTCATCTTCTTTTTTTGGTTGCCACATTAGGTTGATGCTTTGTAGATTGAACGTGTGGCCATGCTCTTTTTTATGCTCTCAGAAAGTAGACATGTATTCAAAGTTTTCTTTTGCACATTTGTACAAATATTTATGATTCACAATTCCAGTGATGGTGTTGGTCCTGGACCATTGTAATATACTGATGTACATCCTGGGCCATCACACTATACCTCATAGTTTATTTGTGGAATATCATCTTTTTGTAATTTGTCTTTGGTGTTGATAATTAGTTTGTTGAGTAAGATGGGGTTTGAAACTTCATATTATTTTTTTTAGGATCTTTTTTAATTTTATCAGCCCTTTCATGTATATATGGCATTGCTAATCCACAGTTTACCAATTTGTGGTTATATCTTTAATCCACAAAGTGTTAACCTGGTATGTCTAGAATGTGATAACTGAAAGAGGAAGGTGAAGGAGGCATGGTTCATGGCTAACCACAAAAATGTCATAAACAGGAGTGAGAATAGTATTCAGTTATCTTACAGGTGGAATATATAAATGAGCATATTTTCCATAATTGTCATAAGAAAGTAGGATTATATAAGAAGCAGCAACACAATGAAATAAGAATGTCATGATTATGATGACATCGAATGTGCACTCAGCCCACAAGTTAAAGCTAGAAAATAAAGCAGAAAGAAGAGGAAGAAAAAATATCCCAGTCAAGCATACTCCCATAAGTAGGAAGAAGTACTACATAAAAAGGGTATTCTTTTGTACAGAAGCATTTATAGAGATCAGCAGTCAAACCTTAACATGCTTTAATATCATGATTAGTAGTTTGTTTTTCTTGTCACTTTTTTGACTCATTTAATAAATAATCATATGATTAGTAACAGATTCTACACAAAGATTCCATTCAATTTTGATTTCTTTACTCAAGCTGAGAATTTTGATTCACTAAACTATTTGGGCTTTAATACATTCTAGAATTACATTTTGAGTGCTACATTGTAAAGTTTAATGAGCTCTGATGTTTGGGATTTCATAAAAACAGTGTTCCTTACATCATTTTCATGCATATGCTAAATCAAAACTGAAACATAAATTGTAAAAACAGATATAAATTATACAACAGCTTGTATATGGTGAAGGGGAGCATTTTAAATTTTCACTATTATTTTTATGGATTTCTTTTAAAAACATATATTTTTAATCAATAAAAATATATAATCTATAATTCTTTAAATGTTATCTCATGTTCATTGGGAATGTTATAGGTAAGCAAAAAATAAAGACGTTTTTTAAATAGCCCATAGCAAGATGGTCTTTCTGGTAACTTTCCAAAAGCAGTGTTGAAATAGAAGGCATTCTTCATTAATTTAATCAACTGTCAGGTTATGAACATGTTAGCTTTTTTTTTTTTTTTTGTGGTTTAATCTTTGTTTAAGAATACTTAAATAGTCATTTAATGAACAACAATTTTGACTTCCTGACAAAGAAAATATTACCTTGTACGAAAACTATCAGCAAAAAAAAATCACAATTTTCATCTAGGTTTAAACTCTATTTTGTGAGACTGGCAAGTTCTATCTTTTACTAATCACTGAACGTGTCATTTGCCGGAAATATTACATAGAGCTATCAATAAAATACGCCTCTTTGCAGTAATGGAGTGAAAGATTTCAAGAATTAAAGGTTCCCGAGTTTCTGATGCTCGACAATAACATCATTTCTCAAGTAATCAATCATTCATTACATTAAAAAAAAAAAAAAAGAACTGTTTTATTATTGAATGTCTTATAAAAGAAATTCAATTATCTTATGTTTCTAATGTCTTGTGTGTTTGAGAATTGTTTTTACATTTAAATTTTAATACGTTTAAAAAAAACAATTTGAAAAAAAAAATCTTATGCCTTAAATAGATGGATTCAATAGTAATTACAATTATTAAAATCCTTATCCCCTTTTATGTGATCAATGCATATATTATTAACAAAATCCTTTTCTCAAGATTTTTTGCCTCTTGAAAGGTGCCCACATGAAGTTTAGTAGACGGTTTTAAAAAACGTGCTTTGGGTTATTAGCACAGATATTAAAAAAAACAAAACTCCGTCAGTCTTTTTTTTATTTCTGTCTTTTACATATTTAACTTTGTAGTGGAAAAGGATGTTTTTCTCTTTATTTACTTTGTTATCCTTCCATTTCAACGCTTCGTCTTTATCAATTTTTAATCAGTAAAAATGCTGAGAGCTAATACAATTCTCTCTATATATATAAAGATGTTAGATTATAAAGAAAATTCTACAGGTTACAGTTGTAACTTTTTTTGAGCAACTGAATTACATTAAGTAAATTATGAAAAAGCTTTAAACATCATAAAAATAGAAAATAATTAGAGAGAATAGAAAAATTAGTGTTACTGTTTTTAAAATATTTGTAGATACGTAATAGTATGTGTATGCTTACTATATTAGTGACTTGTTAAGCTAAGATAGATCTGATTTGATATATATATATATTTGTGAATGCATGTAGATGGCATTATTTCTGTACGTATATATTTCTGTTATCAAAAAAGCACGGACTTTTCATATAGTTTTTATTAAATTTTCAATGTTTCGATCTCTTTACATATATATATAGATCATTTTCAGAGTTTTAACATACATGCATATTGAAATCATCTTCGCCACAATCCGGATGGCCATCATAATCATCATTATCAACCATTATCAATCCACTGCAGGATGAAGGTCTCTCCAAGTTTAATCCATCTTCTCCGATCTTTAGCTTCTCTTCTCCACATCACCCCTACACATTTTCTTATTTCATCCATCCATCTTACATGTGGTCTCCTTCTGGGTCTTTTACAATCTCTTGGAATCCAGTTTAAAATTTCAATTGTCCATCTATTATCATCTCTTCTAGCAATATGTCCAGCCCAACTCCACTTCAATCTTTTAATTTTTTCAATGAGGTCAGTAACACCTGTTTGTTCTCTTACCCATACATTGCGTTTTCGATCTCTTCTTGTTACTCCCAACATACATCTCTCCATACTTCTTTGAGTGGTCTGAAGTCTCTGTATTGATCTTCTATTAAGTGTCCAAGTCTCAGATCCATAAGTAAGAACTGGTAAAACACATTTGTTAAAAACCTTTCTTTTCAAACACATAGGCATATTTCCTTTTAATATCAAGTTATTTCTACCAAAAGCACTCCAACCAAGTTTAATTCTATGATTAATTTCCTCCATTATGTTTCCATCTGTATTAATAATCTGACCAAGGTATTTGTAACTGTTAACTTCTTCTAATTCATCATAATCAATCTTTATTTTCATATTTTGAGCAAATCGATTAAACATTACTTTAGTCTTTTTAACATTTATCTTTAGTCCTACTTTCCTACTTTCATCTGATAACTCCTGCAACATTTCCTGCAGCTCGGAAGCATTATTTGCAAAAACAACTACATCATCTGCGAAATCTAAATGACTTAAATAATCTCCATTTACTTTCACTCCTTTAGTTTCCCATTTTAATCCACAAAATACTTCTTGCAGCACTGCTGTAAAAAGTTTTGGAGATATGGAGTCACCTTGTCTTACACCTTTCTCAATGTTGACTTTCCCAGTATCATTATGTAATCTAATTGTTGCTGTTGCATTTTTATAAATATTCTTTAAAATATGACAATATCCTGGATCTATACCTTGATGATCCAATGCTTTAATCACTGAAGAAATGTTTATAGAATCAAATGCCTTTTCATAATCTACAAATCCAAAACATAATGACAACTCATATTCATTTGTCCTCTCTATAATTTCTCTCAATACTTGAATATGATCTACTGTACTAAAACCACTTTTAAATCCAGCTTGTTCTCTTGGTTGGTGAAAATCCAAGGTTCTCTGTAGACGAGTTGTAATTATCTTGGTAAAAATTTTATATAAAACTGATAAAAGGCTGATAGGTCTGTAATTTCTAATATCTTCTTTATCACCTTTTTTAAATATTAATATTATTACTGCATTCTTCCAATCATCCGGTACATCTTTATCATTTAGACATTTGGTATATAACTTTGCTAATATTTTTTCTGTTTCTTCACCTGCTTCTTTTAATATATCAATTATAATTCCATCATTACCTGGAGCCTTTCCTTTTTTCATACATTTAATTGCATTTCTCACTTCTTCATTTAAAATTCTGGGCAATTCGGAAGATGTAATAGATATAGGAGGTACTTGTTCTTTATTACTATATAATTCTTGATAAAAATCTTCTACCAATTTCATAATGTCATCCCTCTTTTTAGTAATAATTCCATCTTTTTTCCTTATTGCAGATATAAATTTCCTACCAATACCAAAATGTTGTTTTACATTCTTAAGACTTTTATTTTCTTCTACAGCTTTTCTTGCTAGTTCACAGTTATACTTTCTTATATCATTTTCAACTCTTTTCCGCACCATTTTACAAAATTCGAGATATTCAATTCTTTTTAATGCATCAGTCTTGCATATCTTCATATTCCTTCTTTTCTTCATAAGTTCTCTAGTCTCAGTAGAAATTTTATTAGTCAATTGCTGCTTTTTTCTACCAGCTATCTTTGTTGCAGTTTTTAAAAGTGTATCAGTTATTTTCATATTAATTTCATTCAAATCTGAATCATGTTCAAAATCTACTAATACTTGAAACCGATTTGTAAGTTCTAATTTAAATTCATTAGAATGTTTCTGAAGATTAGGAATATCAACTGTAAATATAGTTTTTCTTAATAATTTTTGTCTCTCTAGTTTTACATTAACATGTATCTTACCCCTTACTAATCGATGATCACTTCCTGTGTTAAATTTATTAAGAACATTACAATCTTGAAATATGTATTTCCTGTTAGTCAAAATATAATCCAATTCTGCTGTACCTTCATTTGGATGCTTCCATGTCCATTTCCTTCTAACATTTTTCTCAAAAAAAGAATTCATAATATAAAGTTTTTCCTTCTCTGCAAACTCCACAAGTCTATGTCCTCTCTCATTTCTATTACCATAACCAAAATTACCTACACCACTTTCATCTTTCATTTGTTTACCAATTCTAGCATTAAAGTCTCCCATAACAATTTTAAAATGTTGTTTACTCTGATCAAAAGCCTTTTGTACATCCATATAAAAATCTTCTACTACTTCATCACTGTGAGAACTTGTTGGGGCATAAACCTGAATTATCTGCATTTGATATCTGCTATTAAGTTGTATAACTAATCTTGCCACTCTGTCTGATACACCATCAATCTCCACAATATTGTTCTTCCACTTTTTATTTATAATGAATCCTACTCCACTTGTATTTCCAATATTTGTGCCTTTATAATAGAGCATATGTCCACTTTTTAAATCAATTGTCTCTTCACCTTTTCTTCTAACTTCACAAAGTCCAATAATATCCCATTTAATATAAGAGAGTTCTTCTTCTAATTCTTGCAATCTTCCTTCACTTGAAAGTGATCTGCAGTTGTAAGTACCTAAATAAAAAGTCGTCATCAAATGGCAGCCTGGGTCCGCCTCCAGGATATTCTTAGTACCCTCTGCCTTCGGCCACCAACCGCTGCCTTGGTTGGTGACTTTACAACCTCCTGGGATTAAGGGCCATGCTTTATTTTTGTCTGTCATAATTGTATAATTGGGAAAAATCTTTATCATTTACACAAACATTCATTCTGCCTTATCAGGCACTGAGAAGAAAGACCATGGTGTTTCTTGATCTTAAACTCAGAGGTAAAAAGCCAATAAACTCACCACGCTGGCTAATGCGTGTTGGTGAGCAGCCCATCCATGTTCGTATACTATATGAATAAACATATAGTAATAACAGCTGCAACGACAAGAACGTATGGAGTGGACATTAGGAATTTGCCCTGCTCGGTTCCTTTAAGGCCTCCAAGAGGAATCAAAGGGTCTCCTTTCAGTTAATAGAAAACTCCTTTCTGCAGCCGGCCATCATAATACTGTTCACCAAATGGCTCACCAGGTTTCACCTCGTATTCCAATCCAGCATGAAAAGTTTGTGGGATGTGATCAGGAACACGTGTAATTTAAAAACTAGAGATCATCTACTGGCCCTGGCTAAACTGTACTCTGATACCTGGGAGCAGATGACACTGGACCATATATCAAATATTGCTACCAAAATCCTGTCCAAACTATAGAGGTGGATGCTGAAGTTGTGCCTTGCTGTAGTAATTGGGGTGACCATGAATGGTGGTCTAAATGCATTGCTGCATCTGACATAAATTTCAGAAATCAGTGGATCCTTTACATTTGCAGATTCATGTCTGTAGGGGACAAGAACACTCCCACAACAGAAATAGTGACATGGTGTGTCCAACAAATCTTGTCCTCAATCATCCAATAGCCAAGGTGTCTTAAATAAATTTGTCTAGCTGCACAATGATTGATGATATGGGCTCCCACAAAATCTAGTCAACTACATTGAGGTGGTCTGGCACAGGTAAATGCTCAGAACTGTATAAGACCTGGTTCCTTGTATGGACAGAGCAATGAAGTGGTACACCTGCGGATCCTTGATTTCAAGTAACACTATGTATCATAGTTCATGTAAACTCTGAAATAAATTTATTTCTTTAAAAAAAAAAAGCGAGGAAGAGTTTTTTGATAACAGAAAAAGTACATATAAAAAAACACTGAAATGTAAGCAAATAAATAGTTTGCAGTAGGTGAGAAAAATACAATTTTATTTAAAAAAAATTATCGATAAAAATAAATACTTCAAAGGCTATTGAAGAAATCCTTTTCTCAATAGTGAACCAGTTAAAAAATGTTTTTTCTTTTGCTTGTATATTATGAAATATACTTGGTTTAATATATATAATAGCTTTAGATAATTCACAACATAGCAAAATCTTCAGCAGTATCTCTTCACAGAAAAACATGGAAGATATTATTTACACCATTATGCACTGGTAGTTATTTAATATAGTTTTTGGACTATTAAGTGATGAAATAGTTTCTCTTGGTTATTGATGGGTTTTATCGGGTTCCTTCCACCACCACCCCCCTCCATTATGTGTGGCCAGTAATTGGACAACCAGTGAGTTTGTTTGTTTTATATATAAAAATAAAATAATGTCCTAAGGTAAAAATGCTTTTAAACAGTCAACTAGAGAAAAACTATAAAAATGGCTCTTTTATTAAGTTTTCCAATTGTATATGATGAGAATTTAAGGACTTCCTATTTTAATTTATTTTCTAGAAAATTATAACTAAATACTAATTTATAATCTGAAAGAAATGTTCTAAAGTTTACCTGTTGTATTTAACATATGCATTAAGATCAGTAATACATTTTTCACTGTGCAGTTTTTTTTTCTGAATAAAGTAGCAAACTTAAGAGCTAAAGGTTGTGGATCAAAGCTGAGCTCTTCACTTCTGATAATCAAAAAATACATGATTTCTAGAGTCATCTATTGTATAGGCATGATTAATCAATCGATATTACATACTTGTACTCACCAAATCAACAGATTAGTTTCTGGCTATTGTCTTGCATTCATGTAAAGTATAGAGATGCTCAACATCTTTACTACCTTTATAATATCCAATCCAATAATTCAAAAGTTTAAGTATTTTTCTGTGGATAAAGGCTGTATCCAGAAATTAGTTTTGAGGATTTGGTTGCCTGTAAGTCCTTATGTCCATTGATTAATTATTAGATGTTTCTAGAATAATGGAATCGATTCCTGTTCTTAATGCAGAACTATGTGTGCAACTAAATAAAGTTTCCAAATTTCATCTAGCTCCAATTTGAACAGTTTTCAGGCACCTCAATGTTTGTATGTCATGAAGCATTTTGGTTTGTCATGAGCATAGTAGTTTCAAAAGCTAAAAGTTTTTGAGTTAATTTCAAACTGAGGAGAGTAACCAAAAAACTTAAATTTAGTCAATCAAATTAATCTGTTGTTTTCTGCTAGCTAATTATTTTAGTATTTGGATGGCAATTTCATGAGTAATAGTAAACTATAGAACTTATTGTATAGTAGTTATTGAACTATATTACTTTATATTCATGTCAGATAGAATTTTAATTTTTTTTTTTTAGTTTATTGAGAATTTTATAAGGCTAGGCTTGCAAGTCTATCACTAACCCTGTTTATAATGTACTAATAAATAGTCAGTTGGTGGTATATGACTATTCTTTATTAGAAAGGGAACATATTTCAGGCAATACAACGTATGGTATCATTTAGACAAGGACATTATTATTGATGACAAGACAAGGACATTATTATTGATGACAATTAGTAGTTTTCTTTTTTGGGAGCAACAACTATACATTTCAGAAGAATGTTCATAACACAGACATATGCATAGTGTCTAGTAATTTTGAAAGCTTTTACATTTTAGTTTTTAAAAAGAAAAAAGGTTTTTTTGGAATGATGAGTCATTTTTTTAATTAAGATAATTTAAGTAATAAATTCACTTCTCTTTGTTGTGTGTTTAGCTGAAAAGAATTTTTTTGTTTAAAAATAAATAAATTGTTTATTATCTTTGTGTTTAATTTTTAAAAGATAACTTGTCTCTAGGTTATATTAAAACTTTTATGAACTTCTAAGATATAAAAAATGAATGAGTTAAACATTTCTGTTGTATTGTTATTATTTCTTAAATTCATCATCATCATTATTAGTAGATACTCATAAATAAGAAATGATTATGGCCATTTAAATTTTAGAAACAAATATCAAAATAAAGTCAAAGAACATAAAAAAGAAAAGATTGCAGTCAGAACTGGTATGTCATTAAAAAAAATTGGAATATGATTGATAAACACACAATTTTATTGTCACAATTAATACAGAGATGATTGGTGACGTAATACGCTTATAATGACTATGTCCAAATTTTAATCCAAATGGCGGGAAAAAATTGAATAAAAAAAGTAAAAAAAAAGTCAGGGTAGAGAATGAGAGAAAATATAGCTATGTTTATGTAACATATACTTTTATATTGAATATATAAGGCATAGGAATGTTGGTGGTGATATATTTAATATATATATATATAAGAATGAATAACACTATACTGGAATTATATAACAAATATTATGACAAATTAACATTCTAATTTATCTTTCAATGCTTCCTAGATTACAAAATCCAAATTATAAGCAGATGAAAAATAGAAATGGTTTTTTATCTGCTGCTAATATTTTAAATCGATAGTAACCAAGAACATTGCAAATAATAGTAGCAAATCTAAATAAGCTTACTATAGTCTACAGATCTTATCAATACATTTTCTGTTTTATATTTGTAATAATAAAATTCATTACTAATCGCTTTACTAACCTTAGAAATCTTTTTAACTGACCATATAAAAAATGAGTTAAATAGAAAGTTTATCAATAAGATATATGATATATAACATAGCTTATTTAAACTTGTTCTTATTGTTTGCATTACTCTTAGTTATTATTTTTAAATAAAATTGATATTAGTCATCATAAAACTAATAACTATGAGTGATTAATACTAATATATTGAATGTAATTTATTTTTCATTATTTAATTTTTCTCTTCTTAATGTAAAAATTTGAATTTAGTCATTTTTTTAAAATATCTATTATTTTTCAATAGTTGATTATTTTTATTTTGATTGTAATACTTTTTATAAGTCCCTATGTAAATTCAAAACTCTAAATATATAACATTGAGAATATATAAAATTATGCAGACGCCAGATTCCTAAAAAATAATTTTAACAAAATAGTGAACAAAGTCTATCCTCTCATATTAACATCAATTGCAGGTTTGTTAAAATGATTATTTAAATATCTGTCTTGTAAATTATAGTTATGTATTTAAATATATTTGTTCTGTGAAAAAGCTTATATATTCTCAACATAACATATTTAATAAGTGTGATTTATATATGATTTTTTAAAAATTCACAGAGGCAAAACTCTTCATACAGTAGCACCACTCAGTGTAAGCCAGAGTAATCAATAGAAGCAGGAAGGTTCGTGCGTAAAATCCCTATCTAATGCCTACCTGCTTGCATTGATTGCTCTGACTTTCACTGAGTGGTGCTACTGTATGAAGAGTTTTGACTCTCTGAAAAACTGCTTGTATAAGCATAAAGAATGGTGATCATGTGATGTTTAATGGTTTTTAAAGATTATTAGAATTCATCTGATTTGTTATTTGAATCTGTAAACTGGTTTGATATTAATAATTGCAAAAATTATCACTGAGATAAAAGTTTCACACTTTAAAAATATTGATATTTAAGTTATCATTTCAGAACCTGGAGATCAAATCCAAGTGGCTATTCCATATCTGACCAATGTTAATATGTTTATAAGTTTATTAAAGTGATTCCTTAGGAATATGACTTGTGAATTGTAATAATGTTTTCAGATTTAATTGTTCCATGAATAAGTTTATATTTTTGAGTATATATATATATTCATATACACAAGGTCGTATATAAGGCATAATGGTAAGATATCTGCTGTAATTTCCACTGACTTAAATTCAAATTGAGGTTGAATAAAACTTGTAAATTTTTTTTAAAGTTCCCAGTCAGTCTTTGGACTTTTCTCTTAGATAGTCTGCAAATAAAAATATGTTCAAAAAGTGAATTTTAAAAAAAGTTTGATATACCCCTTTAGCATATGGATGTTTCCTTATTTAGTTATTATTAGAGACTAGTTGATATTTAGATGTCAAGATACTATATATGCTCATTTATAGCTAATATTTTAGCCATGTTAAAATAAAAATGGAAAACTTCATGATTTCATTAATTAGGAACCTTGATCAGGAATTCCATCAAATTTTTAGTCTTCTATCAGATGTGTTGGAGAAGTTTTTACTCTGCAGTAAGATGTTTAAAGGATACTTTACCATTTTATGCAGATGTAAATTGCATGATAAACAAAAAAAATTTTCCATAATTTTTAATATGCATTAAAAAGTGAACATAAATTATGGAATTAACAAGCACAAATGAATATCACCTTTCTCATTTTTGGTGAAAGGTATATCATATTACAATTAAAGTTTTTTTTTTTTTTAATTTTGTAATCAGTTCATCTATTTTTTATTTTATCAACTCAGGTTATGTTGGATCTTTACTTTTCACTAGGAATAGTTAGTTACCTGTAGTAACAAATTACTTATAAATATTGAATGCTACAGATGGGTTTTCTTAAAATATTCAACTACTTAATAAAAATTTTCAAATTCCAATCAGAGATGAACCAATGGTCATAGAAATGCCAAAGTTGACTTATGTTTTTTATCCATAAATTTTCTACTTTTGTTTTTGAAATTAATTAAATTGCATATATTATACTATTTAAAAACAATTTCATTTACAAATTATCAATTCATCTTTTATGTATTTTAACATACCAAATCAACACAAAAGTTAAAGATTTCTAATTGAAACTTTGGGTGCATGAATGTTATATGACTTTTCTAATAATTAATCATTTGGTGATTTTTGTTTTCAGGCTCTAAATATTTTTTTTATGTTAATCAAACGTGATTTTTTAAAACCCCAATTAATATAATAAAGGAATGATTGATTTTGCAGTTTTATTTTTTATCATATATTGTAGTCTTCCAAGCATATTTTAATTTTAACATTTTCTACATGAAAAAATATTCAATTAGTCCTTCTCTTTTGTCTATGCATGTGTCAAAGGCAAATATTTAAAGTTCTTAATTTTATCCAAGGTTTTCAGTAACTGAAATTTGATATATGCATCTATACACTACTTCATTTATATAAAGTAGGAGAAACTTTTTATAACTTTATTAATATAATGTAGAATTGCCAATTTTATCAAAAAATAGATTTATTGATACTTTTATTAATGTAATCAAGAACTGATTTATTTCATTTTGAATGAAATTATAAACATTTGGACAGTGACTAGATGAATACTAAGCAGTACCTCATTGAAGAATGCTCTATAAATTATTAGATATAATTGAATTATGTTAACTTTTCATTGTTTAAGAATGATTCGCTAAATTTATTTAAATTAGGTGATTAATAAACATTATGAGAAATGTGATATCATAAATCTCAAACCAATATTTTACGTGATAATGTATAAATTAGAGCCTTATTATCTTGGAAGAAAACAATTCTGTCTTAAAACAATGTATCATGCAATAAAATAAGTCATTGAAACTGTTTAATTAATCAGTAACTGTACTGGAATTTCACATAAAAGGTAGTCGCAATGCTAGATGTCTTTTGACATTTGCCAATTATTAACTTTTTCAGTGATTGGGAAAAGGGTAAATAATGATTTGGCCATGTCATATGTGTTTCATCATTTATTATTCCTTTTTTGTATACTAGTGCTATGTCCGTCTTTACATGCTTGCCTACTTGTTTATGAAACTTGAAATGGATTGTTTGGATGATCATTATGTTTTTAGTTGTATGTTGACCTCTACCAGGATTTCGTCCACTGTTACTTTGTATTATATTTTGACTACACTTTTTTATTATTTCCAACAATATCTCTCAATAGTTTTTAATTTCTGACAACAATTATTTTGAATAAATTTTGATTATCAGATCTTTAATGAATCAACACAATTGAAACATTAAAAATTAGGCAGTTTCAGCTAATTTGTTTATTTCTACGAAACTCATATAGGTTCAATATATTTAATAGTATATAAAACTGACACCAACTTTTATTCACAGATTCCATCACATCTTTTTAAAATTCTACTCACAAAGGAAAAGTTTTCATGAGAATAGGCTGACGATTATTGTTTCGTTTGTGTTCTGGATTACTAGATGTGCAATGATATTCTGGCCGAAACTAAAGTCTCCATGGGAGCAATACAAGGAGAAGATTACTGCCATGAAAACTAGAGACTGTCTTATGGTGCCTGCTAAATTGTTTACTGACATATGGGGGCTAATTTCTTAGGATTCAAATATTTCTTATGCCAAATTCTCACATCAAAATTATGATATGTTTACATTGTCGTCCATTCAAGTGCGATTATAGCATTATGCTAAGAGGATTCGGATGTGTGCAGTTTCAGACATTGTTCACCTTCCTACAGGAACCTCATGCTACAGCAGCCAGGCTCCAGTTATAGAGAATGGACACTCAACTCATGGGAGGTGCTTATGCAGTGAGGTGCAGAAGTGGCTCAATTTTTATGATAAGCAAGCATGTGGTCCTCAGCCTAATGAAAGAAAGTATACATCCTGTTTCCATATTCAGGCAACACAGTTGAACAGGGATGGGGGGTGAGCAGGTAGCTTCCACCTTAAGGGTGGTAAGGTAAAACCATTTGTAATATTGTATGTTACTCTTATGACCATTGTTACTAATGTAATAAAAGCCTAAAAACGATTTACTCGCTGACGAAGAAGCTTCCAAATAAACAAACAAATTTTGCTTAAAACTATTAAATGGGCCAAGCGCTTTCGACGTTTGCCCTCATATTCATGGCCGACGAAAGTAATAAATCTTTACGTAGTGTTATTAAATAACAAATATGCAAATGTAAATGCAAATCAGTTTGACCATTTTTTTGAAATGGAAAAACACGTGTCGCGTCTATTGATAGAATTGTTGTCGCAAACAATAAAGTACGCCTCTTTGATCTTTCTTTTACAGTCGTTGGTTTCAGGGCATACAATCCTGGGGTTGCCTGGTTTGAACACATGGCCAGTCTGCTTTTCATGTTCCAGAAATATTGAAAAGTTATCGCTGTTCTTTTTTGCTCTTCTATAGGTATACAAGTGTAATAAAAATAAAAATCTTTTAATAAAAAAAAAGAAAAGGGAAATTTTTTTACATTGCCACACCATTTTCATTTCTCTGCTATATAATGTTCAAAATATGTAGTTAATATGATAGATGTTTCCAATATTTTGTCATCTCTGTTTGTATATTGAACATGGTATTGTATATTGTACCAAGTATACTTTCAACACTTTGCTGACTAATCATGAATATAACACAAATGCATTAAAAGCATACTCAGTACAATAAACCTTACTAGATTTTACATTTAAACTCTGTTTTAGTATTTTTTTACATTATTAATTATAATGATAGAGTATCAAAATGTAATTATATATATGCATATGGCTCTAGTACAACCTAGCCAATACTGCTTCTCTTATTTGAATTGTCGTGAGTCTATTTTATCAGCATTTAAGTCATAATAAAATTAATTTTAAAGTGATATGCTTTCTCATCATTAACACCAACCTCATATTCTTGTTTTAAAAATAAGAATAATCAGTAGACTTTAGCAATCATTGTCACATGACACCTTTCACAGCAATACTGAAGATTGTATTATATTATACTCATATTTTGTATTTTCATAATCAGACCTGGATTATGTTGAACCTTTAACTTTTTTTAAAAAATAGCTAAATATCATTTACTGACCACTATTGAATGGTTATTTGGATCAGCTAATGTGTATCTATCTAAAAGTAAAATCCAAAGCCTCATTTAGGATCTGAAAATTTGTTAAATTTCATCTGGCCTGTATTTGAATCTTTAACTTGTGGGCATGGAAAACTACTGCTTTCTGAGATCCTTCTAAATTTATTTGGAAATCTATTATTACTAAAAAAAGTATAAATTACTTTTTATTATCATCTTAAATACCTAATCAATGTTGTAAAGAAAAGCCTTTTAAGGCTTTGATTGTGAAAGTATATAAGAAACCTGTAAATGTTTAGAGTTATAATTAAATTACTATTATTGTTTTGTTGTTGTTTTTTTAATGAGGTTGCACCTGTGGGATAGATTTTGAATAATTCTGAAATAAAAGCTGTGTTTTAACAAATAAATCCTTTATAGTTATTCTGTAATTATCCAAAAATGGTTGATGATCTAAATATCAATATTGACTTATTTATCAATTCAACCTATGACATAAGCAAACAAGCGTGAGACATGATCATTATCACCATAATACTTGTCCATTACATAAAATTGATGCATCATCATCATCATTTATTAGCATATAATTGGCTTAACAACATAAAGGCTAGATAACTGAATATAATTTCCAATGAATTAAAAATTATGAACATACTTTTCCAAATTTGGTTTATTATAAAGCATTGGTGATATTGTTTGTTATCAAAAATCTAATTTGCAATAAATTAGAAATTTAAATATAATATTATAATTGTTGTGAAGCCAACAAATTATTTTGATTTTATGAATAGTATATTATGTTTAAAATTTTCTACATATAAATATTTATACTTTATAATTCTAATAAAGCATTAAGAAAAACTAAACAAAGAAATAGAATAAAAAAAGGAAAAATATAAGGAGTATAAAAATAAAAAATACAGATGTTCTTCTCTAAGACTTTATTAGAAAGAGGAATGTGAAATTTAATACAGATTTCAATATAAGATATATAATTAGCAGGTGAAAACTACTACACCATTTAACAGCATTCAAGTTGTCTACATCTCTATATTAGATGTATCTTCATAAGGAAATGTAGTATACAGTGAATACAAAATAGTTAGTTACTAATTCATATAAATCTAGACTTTTATAAATACAGTAATTTACAACTTATATAAAGTACATAAACTATTTTTTTTAAAAAGGTATACAGATCACTGCACCCCCTAGTTCTTGGCTGTCTCATATTATGTGAACATTTGTTGTAATATATTATAGGTTTTATTTTCATGTGTTAAAACATATTGTCATGTTTTCCATTGTGATTGATGGTAATATTCTTCTGAAATGGAAAATTTGATTTTCATAAAATTTGACTTCCTTGTAAGCCAATTTTTATTCACTGTTTTCTGGCATTAGCGTTTTATATGCTTATGCTTTAATTAAAAGTTTTACACTAATGTTGCTTAGACTTGATATAGTTTGAATTATTTACACAATGTTTTTTTAGTCAGAAGCACTGCTGTTTGACCTCCTTCTATCTGACTTAAAGTAAATCAACTTCTTAAGTATTGTTTTATGAGGCAACTTTTATAAGGCCAGCGTATTTAGTTGTGAATTGATAGACTTTGTTTTTACTATACAAACTTATTGTAATACATCATCATCATCATTGTCAACCATTATCAATCCACTGCAGGATGAAGTAATATATACTGCCTACAAAATATTTATGCAGTAATGTGTTTTAATAATTTCACTATTGCAGAAGCTTTTTTTAAAATGGTTGGAAGTAATTAACAAACTTTAGGAAATTAAATAGATTCCCACAAGTTTAGACACTCAATAAACTTTTTCTAAAACATCAGTTCACAATTGTTTTCTCTAGTATCATTTCATTTTTAATAGATGTTCTGCAAAATAAAGGGGAAAATATTGAATTATGTTGTTAACTGAACAGGTTCTCATAATAAAATTATTAAGACATGGTATGGGTAGCATATCTTGTAGACACTGTCTATATAATTTGTTACAAAAATTATTGCTTTATTTTTAATAATTGTAAGTACATTAAAAAGCTGTTACTCAAAGCTATAAATATGTAAATGTATTTCGTTACTAAACCATGTACATACACAACATATCCAATGAAAAAGCATTTTGTTTTCTCTCCAAGATGTCTGCAATGTCATGTCTGAATCAGTGCATAAATTTTAAGGTAATTGTTTTTCTGGATCACAAGTTATGATAAAATGTGACTTGTGTTTTCTACCTTCATCGATCATCTTCAACGCTTTCCAGTCATCACAAACATATTATAAACCACTTAAAAATATTTTTGTGTCTCGCAATTTCACTACTATATTATTTTACACATTTCAGTAATGGTTTTATCCAATTTAAGACAAAATTTTATTCTTAAAGGTAATTTATTTTATAACAATTTATACATATTAAGTTAAAAAAATCACATTTACAATCAATTTTTAACATGTTAGATTTAGAAAATCCATTGACATATTTTGATAATTATTATTATTCTTGTATGACTAAACATAATTAATCAAATATATTACTACATTGAAAACAGGTCTTAATATGGTTACAAATTCATATTTTACTTAGATCATAATGGATTCCATGAATTATAAAATCCCTATGACCACATTATAAGTTTTAATCGTTTAATAGGTATTTGAGTCTCTGTAATATTGATTCCATGTATTCAAGGAACTGTTAAACAAAATAATATTTGATTTGGAAAATTGTGGAAAGAGGCTCTTTTTTTTTTTTTTGCTATTCATTATTAAACTTTAAATTGTAATAATTATATTTATAAAGTGCATACTCGTTATTTTAAAATAATATATATTAAGGCTACAACCTTAAAACTATGCACCTGAAAAAATGACAGTAGGGATTTGCAGAGGTCCCTACTGTCGTTTTTTCAGGCTCGTAGTTTTAAGGTTGTAACCTTAATATATATTACTTTATATTAAACTTTAAATAAAAATTTTGCTTAAGAGATTATTGGAAAGGATTAAATTTGATATTGTCATTGAAAAAGGAACAATAATCAATAATATGTAGAAAAGTTTCTTCACTTAATTCACATAATTTGCAGGTTGTGTCAGGATCATCCAGCTGTGAGTGTTGTTGCAATTGGGAATATACCATACAGAAATTGATTCCTGTATGAGTCAGTGATTTATCCAATAATATACTTTCTAATATTTTTATAGATGAGTAGATTTTCTGTTGACATCTTAATTGAAGTTTGGAATGTATTATTGATAGATCTTTGTATAATATTTAAGTTATATCTGATCTCTTACTAAGTAGGCGGGTCTCCATTTTACCAAGTATGATGCTTTTGTCTATTTTATCATATCATAGGTTTGAAAGGAAAATTGATGTCAATAAATAAAGAATCGTAACATATTTGTCAAATGACTTTTACAAATTGACAGAGTGACTCTAACTTCAAGATCATAGCTTCTAGTTGATATTCTTACAGTATTGTATGATAAAAGATTTATTCCTGTTCTCTGTAAATAATTATTTATATATTTATTAATAAAAGCTATTATTATATTGGTTATATAGTATACTAAGAGATCTTTGAAAATATATTTGTTTTAATTTTTGATTTCAAATAGCATTTAACCAGATTGAAAGTTAATAATATTGTCAAAAATTTATTAATGACTTGTTTATTAATTATTAAATTAGTTTGGTCATTCAAGTTCATATTTAAATACTAAGGAATTTAGTTGGTATAGTTGTAAACATCAACGGAATATCTATTCCTGTTAATATTTGCCATACTGAAGATTTGTTTCTTGGATAAAATTGAGTTATTCTTGGAATATTTTTTTAAGCATTTCTGAATAATAAAATTGTTAGAGATTCTTCTGTAATTTCACAATATTATCAATATAGGCAAGTATTTTTTTTTTCCTAAGCGTCAGACAAATATTTCAGGAATTAGAATACAGATCTCAAGAATGAATTGATGTAGATAGCAGGTAAAGGAGAAGAAAGAGGAGATTCTTGGGCAATGCCTTTGTTATCTAAAATATTTGTGAGGAAATTTTTTATTGCTGTTGAGAAATTTTATCTAATTTATCAGTCCATATCTTAGGATTGGATTTTTCAGAAAGATCTCTTTAGTTAAGTAATTAAGATTAATAAACTCAATAGCATTTTTAAAATCAATGTCTACTGTTTTTAAAATTAATCTCTACTGCCATCACATAATTTTAGTACATTATTGCATTGTGGATTAAAGTATGAAACACTCTCACATTTTATGTTTAGCCGAACTACATGCATTGATTCAGAGATAATATGTTTAGCTTTGAGAGCGAACCAATTACCGTTTCATTGGTATGCACTGTGTTCAACAGTTTTGTTTATAATTATTTTAATATATATTTAATTCTAATATAGATCTGTTTCAATTAATTTTCAATTAACTAATTCTTTATCATGTTGTAGTAGTTCTGGTACCTGCTCTGGCTATCATTTAGTATTCAAATCTGGATAGAGCTTGGACACTTTTTAAAGGTGCTGGGAATTTTAAACCTAGTTTAAAATTTTATATATATCACTCTCTAGCTAACACTGGTAATTTTTCGGTATTGATTAATAAATAAATATGTGCTTATTCTTAGTTGGAGGATAAAGGCTGATTTAAAGAGTTTGGGTTGGTTGTATAGTTGTCAATACCCTTATTATTTAAAAAAAAAGATTGCAATACTATGTATACATCCTTTACTATAGTTGATGAAACTGTGATCAATCACCACTTTTTATATATTTTTTATAATATATTTTTAAGTTAGATGAAAAATATTGGTGGAATATCATTGATAATCTGTGTTTTTTTAAACTCAGAGCCCACTGTCAGAAAAGTGAAGTTGGTAAACCTATATTAAATAGAAGTCTGTTTAATAATTAATTTATCATAGTATTTTATTATGTAGATAGCCAATCCACCTTCAGGCTGAACATTGAATGTACATTACATACATCTACCAAAATATACTACATGCATAGTGTAATATATATATATATATATATATGTCTTATGCTCATAACTAATCCATCCAGGTGAAACACATAGTTGAGTATTTTCAAGCAAATTTTGACTCCCCCCCCACCCCTCATAGCTATTTTATTATGGGTCATATATTACACCTTAGAGGGTAAAACAAGAAAAAAAACTGCAAAATCATTATTACCTAGCAAATGATGATGAGATGCACTGTGGCTTCTCCTTTTTCAGAGTCAGGAATCTCTCAGATACCATGCCCAGGAAAACCTGTTAACCACTTTACCTTCCATTTCCATTCCCCACTCTAAGTTTTTCCCATATTTTTCTCTATCCTGCTCCATCCCATTTCCACAACATAATCTTTGTCAACTCCATGACCTTTATAACTAAATCCCCTTTATCTTTTCCCAAACCCAGCATAAAAATCAAGAACCCACCTTCTGCATAATCACTTTGTTTATATTTATTCTCCCACAACTTTATTATTTGTACCCTTTCTGCTTGCAGGCATTTACATTCACTTAACAGATGCCTAATATTTTTTATGCCTTTCTTACACAACTTGCAGACTAAATCACCTATATTTTTCCATTTATGTGTATATTCCCTTGTTGCTAAAAATCCTGTTCAAGCCTTAAATAGTAAACTACTTTCCTTGCTATTATCATAAATTAACTCACACCCAATATTCTGTTTACTTCTATATATATATTTAAACTCTTTTTACTCTCCATACTAGTTCTCCATCTCTCCAACTCCCTATTCTTTATTAATGCATCTATTCTTTTATCCCATTCCTTACCACAAAACAGTCAACAATTCTCCTAACACAATCATCCCACTTTTTGTATAAGTATACCGATATAAATTCTTTATCCAAATCTTCTGCATACCACACTACCGTTCTCACCCATCTTGTTGCCTGCCCTTTACTCATAACCCAATTAAATACTATTTTGGCTATTCTCTTATTATCCATAAACTGCAATCTACTGAACATTTTCATTTTGCTTTTTGCATTTCTCGTGTAAAAACTTGACCATTCCATTTCTTCTTGAATTGCCTCCTTTCCCAGATTCCACACATCTGCATCTCATGCATGTCTTCCTACTTCTCTTTGTATTTTTTCTATGTACTCTAACACCTCTTTACTAACACATAACACATTATTAGCATATGTTAACCCTGCTACTGCCATTCTCATATTTATTATATGAAAACACTGTTCTTTATCATTCTCTTTCTTTTCTTTGCTTCATTTATTATTTTTTTCTCCCACTCATCCAAGCAATTTTTCTGATTACTCAAGATGATCCCTAAATAGTTATACCTATTAACCAGACTTAAATTTATATTCTCCAATAAAAATTCTTTGTCTTCTCTTTCCCCAGTATGTTTTATTTTTCTTCACTAAATTTAGTCTCTATCTCTTTACTTACCCTTGTGCATGTGTTCAGCATAATTTCCATATCTTCCCTTCTTTTTGTGCACAAGAAGACATCATCTGCAAAAAAAAAGACCTGATAATGTATATACTCCCTTGCTACCTATTACTGGTATCTCTATCTATCCCTCTTCCTAGTCCTTCTATGGCTTTCTCCACTTCTCTTAAATACAACAAAAACAAAATAGGTGACATAGGGCATCCTTGCCTTAGTCCCCCCCCATTTTTAACTTTAACTGATTCTATATTTCCTAATTGATACGTATAGTAATTATTTTCATACAATCTCTTAATAAGATCCACTAAAGCTCCATCCATTCCCAAATTTACTAAACTTACCCATAATCTATTTCTATTTACTCCGTCATATACCTTCTCTATATCTATAAAAACCATATATAAGTGTCTACCTGTATTTCTACTCATATCCATAAGTTGTGTAACTACAAATAAACTATCTCCTATATGCCTATCCAATCGAAAACCTCCTTGCATTTCTCCCACTATATTATTTTTTTCCATCCATTTTGTGACCCTTCCAGCCACCATATATGCAAAAACTTTATATAACACTGACATTACTGCTATCGGTCTATAATTACTTAACTTTCTATGATCCTTACCCTTTCCTTTAAATAGTAGCCTTACTCTTGTATTACTCCAACTATCCAGAAAATCTCTCTTCTGTGCCATCTTATTAAAACATGATAATAGGTTTAATTTTGCCCTATGTCCTAAATTCATTACCATCTCTGCTGCCCATCCATCTAAACCTCTTGCCTTTCCACTTTTCAATTTCTTCCCTGCCTCATTCAGTTCATTTTCTGTAAACCTAATATTTCCATTACTATATGCTTTTATGTTTGTTATCACTCTGTCCTTCACATCTAACATCTTTTCTATATCCATTACATACTTATTTAAGATTGTCTCTAATTCTTCTCTAGAGCTACACTCTATTCCCTCATCATCTAGTAATACTATTTCTCTCTCCCCTACATTCCTTCTTTTAATATATTTCCAAAATTTTTTACTCCCATCTCTTCCACTTTTATTAATATCCTCCAATAATTTACTATTTAATTTCATTCTCTCTCTCTATAATTATCTATTTTGGCCAACTTACTTTTTTTAAATACTTTTCCTATTTAACATTAACATCTTTTTCACTTTCTTTGTTTTTAATAGCATACTTGTATTCTCTGTGTGCTTTTTCCCCTTTCTTTTACACTTTTACTAACTTTCATCTTTCTGTTACCTTTATACTTCTGAATATTCTCACCTAAAACCCTATCTGCCACTTTTTTTACTTCACCACTCCAGTCCTTATATTCATCCCCAACCAACTCTTCCATGGTTGCTTCGACTTATTTTATATTTTTATCATTTATTCTCCATCCACATTTTTCATTATCCTTTCTATTTTTATTATTATTTTCCATCACATTACTAACCATTTCTATTATAAAGAAATTATGATCACTATTAATATTCTCTCTTCATTATCAAACACTTTAATTTTCCATACTTTATTCATTCCCTCTTTCTCTACTAATACATAATCTATTGTGTGGAATATATTATTTCTAGACCATGTGTATTATTCCTCATAAATATTTGAAAAATTCCCAGTGCTCAAATTGACTTTCTGACAACAAAATTTCAAAAGCTGTCTATTCTTGCTATCTACACCATCAATTTCTTCAACATGTCCATTCACAT
This sequence comes from Epiperipatus broadwayi, assembly GCA_028023455.1. Classification (NCBI taxonomy): domain Eukaryota; kingdom Metazoa; phylum Onychophora; class Udeonychophora; order Euonychophora; family Peripatidae; genus Epiperipatus; species Epiperipatus broadwayi. The sequence goes on from JAQFVV010000022.1 coordinate 10,359,834, forward strand.
TCCCTTTAACTATTATTTTCTTCCCCCCTTTTTTTTTTTGAAATTCTGTATATCTTTAACTAGGCATTCATATATGCTATTGTTCCATTCTTTTAGTTTGACTATCTCCAATGGCTATATACACTATAGCCACCATTCAATCTTGCCTTTCTAACCTTATCTAAAACCACAAATGCTCTTGATGTGATCCACTGTGTCTTTTTCTTTATTGGAGTCGGGAATCTCTCAGCCACCATACCCAGAGAAACATATTAGCAACCTTATCTTCCCTTTCCATTCCTCACCCTAAGTTTTTCCCATATTCTTCTCTATCCTGCTCCATTCCATTTCTGTATTATCTTTGTCCACTCTATGGTCTTTATATCTAGATCCTCATCTTTTTTTCAAACCCAGCATAAAAACCAAGAACCCACTTTCTGTATAATCATTTTGTTTATATTTATTTTCCCACAACTTCATTATTTATACCCTTTCTGCTTGTAAGCATTTACATTCAATTAACAGATGCCTAATATTTTCCATGTCTTTCTTAAATAACTTGCAGACTAAATCACTCACATTCCTCCATTTTTGTGTATGTTCCCTTGTTGCTAGTGATCCTGTTCAAACCTTAAACAGTAAACTACTTTCCTTGCTGTTATCATAAATTAACTTACATCCAGTATTCTGCTTACTTCTGTATATATTTAAACTCTTTTTATCCTTCATACTAGTTCTTCATCTCTCCAACTCCCTATTTTTTATTAATGCATTAATTTTTCTATCCCATTCTTTGTCACTATAACACTCAACAATTATTATAATACAATCATTCCCATCTTTTGTACAAGTACACTGACATAAAATCTTTATCCAAATCTTCTGCATACCATACTATCTTTCTCACTCATGTGTTGCATGTCTTTTACTCATACCTAATTAAATACTGTTTTAGCTATTCTATTACTATCCATAAATTGCAATCTACCGAACGTTTTCAAACTTGACCATCCCATTTCTCCTTGAATTGCCTCATTGTGATGTCATTTAACAGTACAGTATTTAAGCGCTGCAGTACAGTGACAAACTCAAAAACTAAAGGTTTTTGAATCAATTCTCAAAAGAGTAAAGTTTTAAAAATCTAAATTTTTAATTGAATGAAAGTGTCGTTACTCAATCTGCTATTTTGGATGCTCAATGCTACATGATTTTCCAGACAATCAAGTCTATGACTAAATTGATAAGCTTGATAATTTCTTGTCTTTTACATTTTTCTGAAGAAGCCTTTGACCTGCATTTGCTTAAAGTTGTTTTAATTTTTTATTTGCATGCTTATATATTGAACAATCTCCTTATACTCTTATTTACTAAATAACATAAAACTTATCTCATTTTATCGGAAACTTATTCATTGAAGTTCTTCAAAATAGCTAAACCTATAAATAACAACTTTTTTATATATATAAATGAATTGTTGGATTGCATTTTGTTATTCGATATATCTAAATTTCTATTATCTTTGTTCATATTCATTGAAGTTCTTCAAAATAGCTAAACCTATAAATAACAACTTTTTTTATATATAAATGAATTGTTGGATTGCGTTTTGTTATTCGATATATCTAAATTTCTATTATCTTTGTTCATTCAATTTATTAGCAAAAATTGTGTATTTTTACAGAACAGTAAAAAAAAAAAAAAAAAGTTCTAATTGTTCATTTGTTATAATCAGAGAAGTGTTTTAAAAAGAGTGACTCAATATTTTTTTTCTGGACTGTTAAAAAATTCTAGACATAAAAGAAACAATGTTCTGAACGACTACGTTGTCCAGGGAAAATCACGTGCTACTTGCTACTAATGTGATGTTTGCTGATTCTGTGATTAGTTCATGATGAAACATAATTTTTATTGGCAAATGAAGAATGAAGTCAGTTTTGATTATTATTAAATTTGTACTTCAAATTAAAATGCAATTGATTGTATGTAAATTACAAATTTGCTTTTCTATTATATGTAAGGATATATTATTGGATAACTGATTAAAAATATTCTTGGGAGGTATCTCAGCAGGATCAAAGAAAGGGATCGCTAATTTGGATTGATTTATATTTTGTTAAACAATTTTAAAATATATATATGTTCACTGTCATTATTTTAATTTAAAATATCTTTTCTACATTTTCTGGATGTCTATATTTTATCCTGTATCATTTTATAGACTCTCCGCTAGGTTTTTAGACTTAATAGCATATTAATAAAATAGCGGATTCAAGAACTGAAGATTTGTAGACTGATTTCTAGCTGAGGAAAGTAAAATAGAAAGTTGTTTCATAAGTTGAAGAAACGATTGTCTGTCATTTTACTTCTTGAACATCATGCCTCTGACCAACAGACCATATAATATTTTTTTTAAATATTGGATGTCTCTTGCGAACTCGAACTTTTAAGCTCTCTACAACTATCCACTTTATCTTATACAACTGATACACATGACAACATACCTATGAAAAAGATCACATGGTCACTATCTTATAAGATGGTCACAAGCCAGAAACTAGTCTGGGGATATTGGATGAGTAGGCATTAGATAGGGATTTTATGCACAAGCCTTCTGGCATCCATTGATTACTCTGGTTGGCACAGGGTGGCAATACTGTATGGAGAGTTTTGATTTGTTTTGTATGAAAAAGATATGTGGTCATATGTCTTAATTATATAAAATGTGGTGAATAGCTGTAGGGAACTTGAAAGTCTGAGTTCAAGTCCTATCTAATTATATTAAATTTAGTATAGACAATATACATGTATTTAAATATTATATATATGCAGATTACAGATGAGATGATTATGTATACTAATGTAAATATGAGAGTAGTTGTAGGTCTTAAAAGTGATAATCTGCCATTAACTTTTCGAAAATTATGAAAGGTATTTTAACAGATTGATTTTATACTTAAACAGAATTCTTTCAGTAACTATTGATTAAAAGCAACCATCCAGTGAGTGGAATTGTGATTCAGCACACACAATCATATTGCTGTATTTTATTAGTTATGTAGATTGCTTTTCTATATGAGTGTTAAAATGGTCCTGTAAAAGTCCTAACTTAAAAGTCACTATTTCAGTTCCCTGCATGATTTGGTAGAGTGATGGAGAGCTCAAATCATTTGTTAGTTATTCATTTAATATTTCAATTAATATTTGTCTGAGGCACATATTATAAATGTTTAGATTTCATAATCTAAGTTGTCATAAAATTTATATAGGTCAGAGTAAATTAAGTTTTAATGAAAGAGTTAAAGTACATAAGTGTAAAGTTAAAAATAGATATCATAACTCAGCTTTGTATATTCATGAACGGAATACAGGTCATACAATATTATTTAAAAATGCAGAAGTTATCTTTAATGAAAAAGGTGAATTGAAAAGAGTAAAAAAAAAAAAAAACTTTGATGATAAATTTTTTTGAATCTGAAGCCATCAATCTCACAAAGACTTCCTTTGATGTTAAAGGAAGTTGATTTTTGCAGTGAATGATGAAAAGATTATTTTATTTTGTATACATACATAGTATATTTAGTTGAATATCACTTGAAAAGGTCTAATTTGTTAATAGATGAAACCATGGTTGTGGAATAATTCTAGTAAAATTTTGTTTTTTGGTTACTATTGTAATGTTATATGAATTTCTATTTTATTTATAATTACTAGTATAGCATTAGGCAATTGCTGAATATATATCCACTATTCCATCAACTAGTGCATTTGATCATTGTTGGTAATTTACCATTTCTTGTTTTTCTTAATATAATTAATGCCTTTGAGCATTCCATCATCAGATTTTCAATTGGATGGATGGTTGAAGAGTTGGAGTGTGGAGTGGATTGAAACCTGTCCATTAAAGTATGTGGATTGGCTATCTTAATATATATCTGAGCACTTATAGCATATATGTATAGAGATGGTAATCTGGACCAACTGATGATTGTTGGTTTAGAATGAAATACGTATATTGATGAGTATTTATCTTTTCAATGTATATGTGTTTAGGTGTATCAATGTTATGAGATAGAGTGGAGAGTGGTGGGTTGTGTGAAAGTCTGTGCTCATATACCCTATATATTATCATTTAATATGGAATGCTTCATCATAAATTAACAATTTATAAATAAAAATAGTGTATGTTAAAATAATGAAGCATCTTATTGTATTCGCATTTTTTTTATTTTTAATTAATCATACCTTTTTAAGGAAAATATTAATATTTAATTTATTATCTTATTCAATATAGGCCAGTTAAGTCCATGGATATTTAATTTATAATTATATCAGTCTGTTAATTTTTTCATGTCTGTTTTGATATAACATTCAGTTGTTTTTTAAAAAATAAATTTATTGCTTATGCTTTTAAAAAAAAAAAAAATCTCATTAGAAAAAAAATTATATTTTGAAAATTTCCAAATGAAATATCTTACTATGGTAAAAGTAACCAAGAACTCTGCATCTATAAAAATCTAACAACAACCATATTATAATTGAAATGACATTTTATTTCAGTCAGCACATTGAAACTTATTTGATTATTACAGATTAATCTGGGCTCTTTACCTTCTAACTAAGGATAGCTAGTTATATATTTATTGATTCCTATTGTATAGTGAGCTGTGTTAATTATGGATCATCTACTTGAAAGAAACCAGACTTAAACTTCTAATTATGAATACTAGATGCACTTATTACGGCTCCAAAGAGTTTTTATGAGAATTACTGTAAAATATTTACATTCTCTCAGTATTTTAAATTTTTGTGTTCACCATTATACTAACCTTAATTGAAAGACAGTGTCAGATTTTGTAGAAGTTTGAATATATCTGCCACATCAAAGTGATAGTCTAGTTTTTTATGTCTGTTTCACTATGATTTCATCAAAAATAGCAATCGAATGTTTACTTATATTCTCTGTTTATGTAAGGAATAAACATTGTATTTTTGATGCAGCTCACAAGAAGTTATTTGATTTCTGATCTGGATAAGTCATCATAAAAATACTATTTGTATCTTCTGTGACCTTAATAAACACTTTGAAAAAGTAAAGTTTTAGTGTCAATGCATATTATGTCATCTAGTTCAAAATATAATGCAATACTATTCAGTATCCTACTGCAAAAAAAAATGTCTGCTGCATCATTTAAGATTGTATATTAATTAATCTATCAGATAAATCTGATCTAACTGTTAGTGTAGAGCCTAGAAAAAAAAAAATTTTTTTTAAAATCAAAATAAAAAAAATTAAACCACCAATAATTCGTAAACAAAATCCTGTTAACATAACAGTTCAATAAAATAATTATTAACATAAAATTTGTAATTTTGAATACATTCACTAAAATATCACAAGTTCACCTTCTAGCATCCAGTGATTACTATGGCTTTCACTGAGAGGCACTACAGTATGGAGAGAGTTGCTACTGTTTTAATTTTAAATAAAAATGTATTTATAAAATTGTTATTTTATGATGATTTCCATTCTTTATCATCGAATATTTATTCTAAAACTCACTTTCAATAGATATTAGAGCAGTGTTCATTAACTTTCTTTATAATAAGGAAAATGAATAGTTTTTGTATATATGAGACATTTCAATATTTAATAAGTCCTTTATATGTTTAAAGTGCATAATATAATCACTGGTCTTTCTAAACTTGATTTTATGTAAAGTTGTAAAATTTCTTGCATCACAATACATTTGGTTTTTTTCAGTGATATATAGCTTTATATACATTTATATATCAAAAGAGATATTATTGGGCAGTGGTCTACTACCATGTCATAAATCTATTGGGACTTGGAAATATTTTTTAAGTGTAGTAATCCATTCCAGTGCTTTTTTTTAACCCCCTCTCTTACTATTAATTCAAATTTTGCTGAAAATTTAAATAAACATTAATTTTGCCATTTACAATTTATATACTCTGAAAATACATTTTGTATACTGCATGAATTTATAGTATACATAATAATGTAACACTTTAAAATGCAGAATATACTTATGTTTATATTAGTAGTAAAATTTTAAATAGCAGTAATTAAAACAATAATCAAATCAGTACTTTGTAATTTTGTCCAGTTAAGTTGAAATGTTCAGATTAACAGTAATTTATCACAGTTGAGAATTTACAAAAAAAATTCTGATTTTTTTTTTAAGTTGTCTCCTTAAAGCCATTTCAATTCTTGATTGACAAATGAATATCTAGCCATTTTTAAATAGAGAATAAAGCAAAAAGAATGTCTCACATCAACTGGAAATTCACTGCTCTACAGTGAAGTATAATTCAAAAACAATATTGATACAGATATTTTAAATTTTTAATTATTATTTTATATTACTCATTTATTTTAATTGTCTTGGACCCTACTTGTACACTAGTCCAGTAGTGCACAACCTTTTTACACTTGCTACCCCTTCCTTAGACAAATATTTGACACAACCCATTATTTGTTTTAACCATGTCTAAATTATAAATAGAAGTATGTATGGATATTTATAATAAAACAATAGTAGGTTTAATTCATAAACAAATTTATATTTCCTAATATTCTAATATTAAGACATGATTTGAAGTGAAATTTTTAAAACAAATCTTATATTCACAATATATATATACAAAAACATTTTTTTATTTAAGTGTCATAGCATCGGCCGGGACACGAACCCGCAACCCGGGCAACTGCCTACTAGTGCTGAGTTCTCGACCACCAATGCAAAACAATATGCTTGTATTTAAATATGATATATTTATATATATGTGATTTTTATCTATTTTTAAAAATTAAATTCTTTCAAAATAAGAACTTATTGTTATCCAAAACTTAAGAGAATTTCTTTAAAATTGTAACCCCTGAGAGGTCATGATCCACAGTTTGTGCAACAATACTCTAGTCATCATAAGAACAATAAATCTAAAATATAATACAAAAATCATATATAGTTGGATATATTATACATTTGTAATTTGAAATGATATATGAAAGAGTAATTATTGGCTTTAGATACATAAATTAAAAATAACAATGGAGAAGTTGGGTAAATAAGAGTAGGAATATTGTGGTTGTATTAAAAGATAATAAAGTGAGTATTTATTTTAAAAAACTTAAAGGAGAAATTGTATTGAATGTGATGGCAGTTAATCTATTCCTCAGATAGTTCGTTTTCATACAAGGAATATAATACAGTAGAAGAAAATATTTATGGAGATGTAGTCAGGAGAAACCAAAAAATAAAGAAAGATCTTTGGCAGAATGACCAGAGAGTTATCTGGAAATATTATCAAGAAATGATCAGTAATATTTTAAATAATTTATCTTATTTTTTTAAAAAAAAAAAAAATTAACAATTTAATATAAGTAATTAATTGTATTTATTTAAGTCCACACTATAAGGAATGATAGAAAGAAAAAGAAGATGAAGAAAAATTAAAAATGGTATAAAAATACTGTTAATTGTTTACTGCTCTGGAATTTTGACCACTGGAAATGATAGAAAGTCGCCATGATCCATGGACTTTGAGCTTCAGAAACTGCCATTACACCACTACACCAAACCATATGAATTAGAATTGGATAGATCTGATATATTAAAAATCAACAAGTGAAAATTTGCCACATTGAGTCTTTAGAAAGAAATAACATTGTAGAACAATCATATGCTTTATCGCCTTATAATATCTTTTGACTCTGTCCAAATTCAAATATCATTTTCTATCATTTTACTGGCTTTTCAGTAAATTTCTTGAATCCTATCTTTTTTTATCATTATTTTTGTGCATTTATTTATTCATGAATCTTCTTTTAGTCTTCTGCTATTATCAATTTTATTGTCTATCTTGATATTCTACAATTGTTCAGTCTTTATTCTTGATCATGCCAGATTGTTTTCTTTATGCATTCCTGCATCCATTCTTTCTTAACTTTTATTTTTTCCACTTTCTTGTTACTACTTACTGTTGACCTTGTTAATCTAATATTATGTACTCTTTATACATGGCTAGCTGATTACTTTTTTTAATATTTCAACAATCTAAATAGTTTTGTAAAATGGAATTATTTGTATATTATAAATACATAGTTTACGATTTTATGTAAATAATGAAATTGTATAAAGATGTATTGAGGATATAGGTATGTGTCTACATATTTTTATATTAATGTTTTGATATAAAATAATAAAAACATGTCTTAAATTAAAAAGAAGTTTAACTATTTATATATTTGATATTAAGAGTTTAAATATTATCTGCATTAAAACTATTTTGTTGAATTCTGCAGATGGAGGATTACTTAAATATATGATTTGACTTTATCTTTCTGTCATTTTGACATAGCACTAATCCACTTTCTCACATGCAAACAATGAATCATTTTCCATTTGATCAATTACTTTTGTTTTTAAATTTTTGAAATTTGTTCTGAAATATGTATTGACATCGACTTCATAATACGTTGATATATTATTTATTTTCCTTCATCAAAATGGATGGCGTTAAATTTAGATATTAGTTTCATATTTTATCAACTTTTTTTTTATTCGTGTATATATATATGTTAAATATACATCTTAATAATGTTAGGTGCTTTATTATTCTGTAATGGTTATCCATCTTTAAAAGATTCGCCTTTAAATACTAACTTCAAATCTTTTACTAGCAAATAGATGTAAATAACCTTAACATATTTATTCACAGAAATAAACTATACAAAGAACCAGACAACCAAATATTTCAAACATTGTATAGCTGAACCAATGAATATTTCAAAATTTTTACATGAGTGAAAAACATATGCATTATTTGTTTAGTTATAAGAATTTTTAAAGCATTTGCCATTAAGTTAACATTAAACGCAATCATGAATTTAACTTTTCTCTCAATTTTATTCTTTTATAACTTTTTTTTTTTATGTTTTGTATTGTTAAGGAGAATAAGGAGGAAAGACTTCCTTGACAATACATATTGCTTAAAAAGTTATTATCATAAAGGCAGATTTAACATCAATCACTTTCTAAGCTTTCTGTCTTTTGGTATATTTCCAAGACTCATAATTTATCCTAGTTTTAGATCATTATCATTTCTCTTCCTGTTTTCTACTTCTTTTATCCTTGACAGATCCGTCCAACATATTATTTTTAATTCTTCTATCTTTAAATAAATGCTTGTTTTAAAGCCTTTTCTGCTTTATTTGCCCTGTTACTTTGAATCAAAAAAAAAATCTTTCCTTAGCAGGTAATGATGGAAGTTTTGTCATGTTGACATAATATATCGGTTGTCTAATTACTTATGATGTTGCCTAGTTACTACCAACCTGAATCTAGTTAGAGAATAGATATAATTAATAATCAAATAGCTATACACAATTTTTAAAACTAATTATATAAACCTATAAAGTTGTAATTATAAAATTTATTTAAATGCACATTGATATTTATTGAATATTGAATAGCTTCACGCTCTCAGATCGAACCACTTCAGCTTCACCTATTTAAATAGACAGTAGGTTGAAGTAAGGAAGGGGTTCCCCTCTTTTCTTCCAAAGAATAAGCTTGTGGTTTAAGACCTGTAGAGGTCCCTACTATCGCATTTTTATAGGCATGTTCTTGAGGCTGCAGCCTTAATAAATAAACCTATAAAATAATTATTTAATTCATAAAAAAGTAGATAATGTTTAGGAAAGTTAGTATTGAAAGAAGAGGATTACCAGCACTAAGGTTGACTCCATCATTACAGAATCATCATCAACATCTGCACGATTTGTTATTTTGATGATGGTGATATTATGGATATACTGCTTCCAGATTTTTTTTCTTTTGCTTTTATTACTTAAAACATTAATAAGAAAAACCAAAACTTCAATTAAATAAAATGGCTGATTTGATGAAGAATTATTTATTAATAATTGCAAGTTAAAAGTTGACAAAGTAAAGTTGTAAAATTTTAATATAAATTTATTTTGACTAAAAAAAAAAAAACAGTGTATGAGTATATAAATAAAATAACAAACACTATATTTTAAAACTTTTTGAGTACTTAAGATCTTCAAACTGTAGCATCATAAAGAATAGTAAAATAATTATATTTAAAATTAAACATTAAAATATAATTAAAATCAAATAAATATTTTATTTATTAAAAATTATAATAATCTGTTATAGTAAAACAAATTTGAAGCATTAATAAAACCTATACAAAATTCAATCACATTTTACATATTCTTAAAAATATTACTATATGTTATATAACATCAAAAACACGAGAAAAAAAAAGGTACTACTGTCGCTTTAAGTCCTGTTGTTATAAAAGCAAATAACAAATGATTATAGCAATATTTTAGTAAACCAAAATATTTAATAATTTAAAATGACACCATGCATTTATTCATAAGAAATGAAATCAACAATTCTTGATTAAAATTATACTTGAATGAGAGAAGAGATGGCCAAGTACAATAAGACATTTCAGTCGTTTGTGAATTTCATGTGATATGCAAACTTTATATCATCTTACATTGACAACAAATTTTGAAGTTCATTTTATTTTTATTTTATTTTTAAACTCATAGTTTTGTAGTTAAATGGAGATAAAAGGTGGTTGTTGGAGGTTGCATTAGATCCTAAGATCTAGGTGCAGTGCTCACAGATCCAAAGCTCCTCACTGACGAAGGCCACAAGCCAAAAACTAGTCTGGGAATATTGGATGAGTAGGCACTAGATGGGGATTTTATGCACAAGCCTTCTGGTATTCATTGATTACTCTAGCTTGCTGTGTGTGGCATACGTATAGTGAGTTTTGCCTGTTTTTTAAAAAAAAAAAACATGAATTATATATTTTAATAACTTTTAAAATTTCAATTTATTAAAATGGTGAATGCAAATTTATATTGTTATTAAGTTAATACATTATCACAATGTTTTTTAGTTTTTTTTTTTTTTTCATGTTTACAACTAATTGGTAACCTTGTGCATATGGAGATGATATTTGTCAACGAAGTACTTAATTAGAGCAGAATAAGCATTTTATTATATATTTACTCATCTGTGAAAATATCAGCTTGTTAATATACTATTTACAATAATAAATAATCCAGTGGTTTATTAGTCAAGGACATAAAATAATCTCAAGTAGAACTGTGATTCATAAGCATTAATCTCCAGAGTTTGTCATGCATTATTCTTATTTTAATTAAGTCATTTTATTGCATATTCCCATTATTTAGAAATGTTTTTATTATGTAGTGGTAGAACAGAATTGATGATTCTTTTTAAATTATGCATGGTCTCAAATAAGTTTACTTTTTTATATATAGTTATTATTAAATTATTTATAACAAAGAATTTACTTATTCATTTATTTATAAATAAATTAGTTTTTCATTATTTGCATTAATTTATGATAAACCTTGCTTATTGATAATTTTGCTACATAAGCACATATTGTTTCTTAGTACACTTTATTTTTTAATAATGTACATTATTTTTATAATCTTTGTTGTAGAGATTTTTTTTGTAAGTACATTAGTTGACACTAAATTGAAAATGTTATTAGTAATTGTGACTATAAATCCATTTTCCAGTACAAATTCATACAGAGCTATTGATGCTGATGTTTATATTACACCTTTTTTTTTCACACACGTTGACGACCTTTCTCTCATGTATTGTTGCTATTGCTAAGTGGAAGAGATGAAGAGATATTCTTGTTTCTATTTCAGAATTTCAAAAAAAAGGAATTATTAGTAGGATCAATTCTTTGATTTTTTTTTATTTTGTAATAAATATGAATATTAAATTCATGACTCCATCAGCTTATTTTTTCAGTTGTTAATGGTGACCTCTCTTTTCATTAAATTAATATTTAGATAAATGAATGTGATTGTAGAATTTATTACAGACTGGTCTATTGTTATGTGGCACTTATGGATGTAATTAATTAGGACAATTCTTCATGCTATAAATATGATTTATCTTTTGCATAATGAATTGATATAAACAGCTTTTCTAAGCCATTTTAATCATTTATGTGATTCTTTGTTTGATTACTGCTGCCATATATATAAAAAAAAGTTTTATTACATTTGTTTCATGTAATTTATAATGTTTTCATTATGAGTTCTTTCTATATCAGAAAACATCTTTGAAGATAAATATATATATGCATAAGTTTAGACAAAAGTGAATTAATATAACATACTGTTATAAGGTCACGAGATTGTAGATATTGCTTTGTGCCATTTAATATAGTGATAGAATGGCAGGCTCTAAATTCAACATCCATGGATCATAGCCTCACTCTGTCATTTCTATGCTTGAACACCTTCTGAAACCTCCAACAATAAATCATTCAATTTATTATTATAGAGCTTGCCATGTTCGTAAGCAAGGATTCAAATTTATGTGGAGCACAGAAACTTTTATAGGCAGTTAAAAATGTTATTAAGTAAACTAGTTTTTTTTTAAAAGTAGATAATTCATAGACAACTAAACTAGCCATATAGTTAGTTAGTGTTGATCTGCAAATTGTATCCAATTATTCTTAACTTCAGTTTGGATCAGTCAGTAAATGCTAAAATGTTGACTTGTAAAGAAGAAAAAGCAATTGTAGTATAATGTTTTTTTCCTCTTTATATCTCTAGCCCATGATTTTATTTTAACATAGCATTCCTAAATAAACAAATAATGCTGAATAAAAATATTCAAATAGCAGCGATAGAAAGATTCGTTTGTATGTCGGCATATTTAAATACTTTCAGTTTGCACATTCTTCATGTTTGTCAGCGCGACTGCCTTGCACTTGCAGGCAGTTGCCCGGGTTGCGGGTTCGCGTCCTGGCCGATGCTATGACACTTTAAAAAAAAAAAAGATGTTATTATTAAAGTAGCAGAGAGATTAATTCATAAATGTAACAGTTCTTTTTATACAAAACAAAATTGATTCTATTATAATCTATTGAACATAAAATTAGCAAAACTCTAGAGAATCATTTCTTCTATGCAACCAACTGATATTAATATACGTACACATATGTTTATTTAAAATTTTAATTTTAAATTATTCTCTATAAAATAATACTAGTATTAAAAAAAAAAAGCGTAAGTGAAATTATATCCATCATCCTTTAATAAAATGATTTTATACCTTCTCTCCCCTCCTTTTCTCACTTTAATAAATTTTTAGAGTGAGTTGAGTAGAGAGGGGGGAGGGATGAGTTTAGATTAGCAATTCAAGCAGCAAAGTGACAGACTATCTAAGCTGTCTTTAATCTATTGATACAACCACCAGATGGTCTGCTATCATTATTATTAATGAAAATCACTATATGAGAGTATACTCAAACCCTGACCTTACCCATAATTTTAAATCAGATACAAAAATATAAATATTTTTAAACAGTACTTATTCTCTACAGAGTTATGATCACTGAAGTTCATGATTTTCTTATGGAGAGCTTCATTCATAATATTAAATACATTCTTTATATATATATATTCTTTAAATAGCCAATCACAGGGCAGAGGTTTCTCTAATAGCCTGATATAGAAGAACAGTGAAGGGAAGACATTTTTACCACTTTGGTTAGTGGTGAGAGTCTGAACGTTTTTTTCGTCATTATTTTATCCTCTAGCTAAAAATAACTAGATATCCATTTAACAAATAATTTTGGATAGTTAAGTGGATAACATGTGCTATTTATCTGAAAGAAAACTTCAAAGCTAGATTAGGACCTTTCTATATATATATAAAGAACTTATGCTAGCCATATATCCAAGACTTGTTTATAGCTTGGTGTAGAGAATCAGATAATAAAACTGGTCTCACGATCCACCAAAATACAGTAATATAATTATCAACGAATATATATATATGTAGAGTATTATAATAATATGGGTACTTCACTGTATTTGGTTATTTATAGTTCTAAGGAAGACTTGGTTTAGTTTAATTTGTCATCTAGATTGGAGAATTAATAAAGATATTATATTAAGTGGTTAAAGAAATGATTAATGTTATATATATGCGAATTGCTATAAAAGTGATTAACCAGCAGAATAGCGATTTTTTAAGGCTCGAAAACTCGAAAACAATTTTTTATATTAATATATAGGGTATATGAGCACAGACTTTTACACGACCCACCACTCTCCACTCTATTTCATAACACTGATATACTTGAGCACATATAAGTCGAAAAAATAAATAATCACCAATAGACGTATTTCATGCTAAACCAGCAATTATCAATTGGGCCAAATTATTATCTCCACACATATATGCAGTAAGCGCTCAGATATATATTAAGATAACCAATCTTCGTACTTTAATGGACAGGCTTCAATCCATTCCACATTCCAACTCTTCAACCATCCATCCAATTGAAAATCTGATGATAGAATGTTCAAAGGCCACCCTGAGGCCGAGATTCTCATCACACACATGTTGACTTAAAATCAATATGACCCATCATGTACAGGACATAATCCATTTAATACATATACAGGGATGGGCAGCCAAATACAATCAACTAACCTTAAGAAATTTTATCCTTTTTTAAATATTTGGCTCTTTTTATAATGTTATCAATGACTGAACATAAGAATATACATTTACAACAATAATATCTTAAAATTATTTGCAAAAAGTATGTCAAATATGAAAATATATGTTTGAAATACTTTTATTAAAGTAATCATATGATTAGTTATTCTACTGGTCATGTTTTATATATCAGTGGCCAAATGATACATCGAACATGACTGATCCATTCAATTGTCCAAATAACCAATTTAAGTCTCTTTTTTAAATAATAATAATAAACTTGCAACTACAGATTGGCCATGTAACCATGGCAATCCAAGCTATGTTAAACCCTTATAACTAATCCACAACATATAAAAATTCCTGTAGTCTTATGTAAATAAATAAATCAACTTGCACATACATAAACCTACAACTGCAGATTGCCCATGTAACCACAGCATTCCATGCCATGTAAAACCATTGTAACTTAGCCACAGCATGAAAAAATTATAGTAACCTCATGTAAATCAATAAATCAACTTTTATATAAGTAAACCTGCATCTATGGATCGCTCATGTGACCACAGCAATCTAAATTATGTAAAACCCTTGTAACTAATATCCACAATGTGTAAAAATTCTTGCAATCCTATGTAAACCAATAAATCAACTTTTATATATGTAAATCTAAATTACAGATTGCCCATGAAAACACAATAATCTAAGCTATGTAAAACTTGTAACACTCTAAGTCAAATAAAGTTTATCATTGAAACATAATAATAATGATGATAATGATGGTAGTGGTGAGGAGGCAGTGGCTTTACTCATTTTAGAATTGATGTAAAAACTTTTTTAGCTCTTGAATTTGCAACTCCACCATTGCTTTAAAAATACTTAATAAAATATATTTGTAATACTGATCTAGTAAAATAATGTATACTGCTATTTGTTTTACTTTTTCTAACATGAGAGCATGTAATTGTTTACTGGAAAATTCCAGGTAATTAACAGTAAAAAGCATTTTATTCACAAGTGAAATTTCAACTCATTTTAGTAACTGCTACCAGGCAGGTCCCCAGGTGGTGGATAGGGGAATGGCCCCCAGATATGGGGGTCAGCTGTGAATAAGCATTTAGGCAAATAAGCAGTCCTGAACCAACAGCGGCAATGTTAATAGGGTGTGGGAGATCATAAGGGTGGCTCCTTATGTTTCCAGCTAAATACCACATAAACCCAATGATAACATTGTGCCAAGGCGAGTTCTCTGGCACCATACCCAGAGGCCATGGCCATGGTAATGGAGAAAGCAGCATTATCATTACTGGCCCAAGGCAGAAGATGAAGATATCGGAATGGCTTGGTTCCAGAGATCTATGGGCATGGATGCAGCATCTTTAATGGCCATAGCACTGCAAATACCTAGAAAGATGCTGGTTTCCCATCTGGGGTTGCCCATGATGGGTTGGTGGCAGCAAGGGCATGCGGCTATAAAACCAGGACCTTGCCACTCAAACTACATGATGCGGAAAAATTCAGATAGAGATCTTGCTAGGGCGTACCCTGTAAGCGACGCGTTGGGGCCTCGCCTGACTCCACCGAGAAGCGGACAAGGGCTACCATATCATGAGCGGATATGGTTAAAGAAGATTGCTCAAAGGAAAAGGAGGTTGAGTAGTGAAGGAAGGATGAGGGGTTGTTCGGTCAGGTTGACTGTCGGTACTCTCAATGTTGGCACCATGACTGGGAAAGGTAGTGAGCTTGTGGACATGATGATAAGAAGTGGACATTGTGGCAGTTCAGGAAACAAGGTGGAAAGGCCAAAAGGCAAGGGAACTGGGAAATGGCTTCAAGTTGTTCTATTGTGGTAGTGATTCTAAAAGAAATGGGGTTGGAATTATACTGAGCTCAAATTTGAAACATAGGGTATTGGAAGTTACTCGGTATAATGAAAGGATTATCTCAATGAGAATTGACTTGGAGAGTTGTGTGATTACTGTGATTAGTGCATATGCTCCACAGTCAGGATGTAATGAGGATGAGAAAGATAAGTTTTGGGGTGAGATGGATGATATTTGGGGCTCAATTCAACAAACAGATAAGGTCTTCCTTTGTGGAGATTTGAATGGACATGTGGGCAGAGAAAATGGTGGGTTGGAAATAATCCTGGGAAATCAGGGAATTGGGGAAAGAAATAAAGAGGGAGATAGAATAATTGATTTTGCTGTTTCAATGGATATGGCATTATTGAACACCTTCTTCAAGAAACCCCCAAATCAAAAGATAACTTACATGAGTGGGGACGAGAATCCCAAATTGACTATATTATGTATAGACAAATTGGCCTAAAAGATATACAGGATTGCAAGGTTATTCCAGTAGAAGCTATGGGTCAACAGCACAGACTTTTACTATGTCATGCTAATCTTACAGGAATTAAAATAAATCCTAGAAGAGGAGGTTGATGCCTACAGAAAGCAATTTGTTGATGAATTGATGAAGGTTGAAGACAAAGACGAAGGGGAAGATCTTTGGACAAGTACTGCAAACAACATCTGTGTAATTGGGGATCAAGTTCTTGGCCAAACGTCGGGTGTGATAAAAGAGAATAAAGAGACTTGGTAGTGGAATGCAGTAGTGCAGAAAAAAATTGGGAATAAAAAAATAGCCAAAAAGGAGTGGGACAAAGACGGAGGGGAAAATAGTAGGGTCAAATATAATATAGCAAAGAAAGAAGCAAAGAAAGCTGTTGCCAAAGCCAAGTTTGACGCATACTCAGATTTATATGAAAGTTTAGAGAAAGAAGAAAGAGTTAAGAAGATTTTGCATATTGCAAAACAACGAGATAAGAGTGGTAAAGATACTTACCAAGCAAATAGAATAAAAGACTCTAACAATAAGGTGTTGTGTGGCAAGAATGAAATCATAGCTAGATGGCAGCAATATTATGAGCACCTACTAAATGAAGAAAACTTTCGGATTGACAAGAGATTTGGGACTCCAAATTTGGGCCAAGCTTTAAAGATCAGTAGGGAAGAAGTTAGACAAGCAGTCAGAAGAATGAAATGTGGGAAATCAGTGGGTCCAGATAACATCCCTGTAGAGGTATGAAAGGTAATGGGAGAAGAGGGAATCACCTTTCTGTCCAAACTTTTTAATAACATCATGATCACGGAGAAAATGCCAGATGAATGGAGGAGAAGCATTTTGGTTCCAATCTATAAGAATAAGGGAGATATTCTAGAATGTAGTAATTATCGAGGAATAAAGCTGATGAGCCACACAATGAAAATATGGGAGAGAATAATAGCAAATAGGCTAAGGCAGGAAATAGACATCAGTGAAGAACAGTTTGGTTTTATGCCAGGTAGAGGAACCACAGATGCAATTTTTGCACTGCGGCAACTTATAGAAAAACATAGAGAAGTCAACCAAGAAATTGTTCTAATATTCATTGATTTGGAAAAAGCATTTGATAGAGTACCTAGAGATGAACTTTGGAGATGCCTAAGGAAAAAGCTGGTTCAGGAAAAATACATTCGTCTGATTCAAGATATGTATCAAGGCTGTCAAACCAGTGTGAGATGTAGTTCAGGAGAAACAGACTCATTTCAGGTGAAAGTGGGTGTGCATCAGGGATCAGCCCTGAGTCCCCTACTATTTAATATCGTTATTGATGTTCTAACAGAGGATATTCGTAGGGAAGCACCCTGGAACATGATGTATGCCGATGATATAGTGATTGCAACTCAAAACATCAAGGAAGCTCAGGATAGGATAGAAGAGTGGAGGAAAGCACTGGAGGAAGGAGGAATGAGAATTAACAGAAATAAAACTGAAGTGCTCTTCTGTGGTAATGGTGGAGGAAGCATTTTGTTAGGGGGAAAGAAGTTGCCTGAGGCTGAAAAATTTAAATATCTCGGGGCCTGGATGAATAAAGATGGATCACTGGATGGAGAAGTTGTTGGGAGAACTCAAGCTGGTTGGAATAATTGGAGAAGGGTCTCTGGGATACTCTGCGATAGGAGAATAGGTGCAAGGTTGAAAGGAAAAGTATATAAAACTGTGGTGCGTCCGGCACTGATGTATGGTGCAGAAACATGGCTGATCACTAAGAAAATAGAAGACAAGCAATGTGTAACAGAAATGAGAATGCTTAGGTTTGCCTCGGGCCTCACTAGAAGGGACAAAATGAAAAATGAAGTAATTCGAGAAAATATAAGAGTGAGAATGATCAGTGAAAAAATGAAAGAATCAAAGTTGAGGTGGTTTGGTCATGTTAAGAGAAGAGAAGAAAATTACATTGGAAGGAAGATTTTGGAGATGGAACCACCGGGGAAAAGACCCAGGGGTAGACCTAAGATCAGATGGATTGATCGAGTGAGAAAGGACTTGCAGGAGATGTCACTTAGGGAGGAAATGACTTTAGATCGAGTAGCCTGGAGAAGATTGATCCGCACCAGCGACCCCACTTGATGTGGGATTAATCAAGCTGTGGAAGAAGAAGAAGACTAGTCATAAAAATTATTCTAAGCAATTCCAATAATATGATATATTGAAACTTCTTCATATTTTAAAAACAATGTGTCTGTATGTTTATATTTGAGAGTAAAAAATATATTTGAAAAAAAAAAAGATCATGAATCATTCAAGTTACAAACTAGTGGTCAAAATATCTTAAATGGCAATCTGATAATGAATATGGCTATGTGTGATATTAATTAGTTGTAGCTTCTGATGCTACTTTTTAAATACTTGAATACTAAAAGCATTACGTAAACCTTCTTTGATGGACCCCTAAGTATTTACAATTGCAGGCAATTAACTACACAGAGTGCAAACACTGTTTTTGAAGTGAAATTGCAAAATTACTTTCAACCATTATGTATAACTTATTTCACTTTCATTATTTAAAAAATAAATTTTTTATTTAAATTAATTTTTATTAATTTTTGTCCACTATAAACTATTATTGTTAATAGGACTTGTCAAGTTTACTTTGGCTCCTGGAAATCATATGAATAGTATATTTCCCGAATGGTTTATCACAGGGGTCCCCAACCCTATGCCCATGGGCACCATGCCACCCGCAGACCATTTTATGTGTGCCCGCCGCTATCCTAACATGATAAAAATACAATTTTAATTTTTAAAAATTTCTTATAAATTATTATGTTATATTGTAATCAAATTGTAGGGCATACTATACTTTTACAGCGTAAATAAATATTTTTTTGTACATTATGTGTATTATTAATAATATCCAACTATAAATTTACATTGAAAAAATAAATGGTGCCCACCATCTGGCCAGTATTATAGAATGTGCTCTTAAGTGCAAAAAGGTTGGGGATTCTTGGTTTATCATCTATTTGTTTTTTGTAGCTGTTCAAAAACATATCTGCTTTACTGCTAATTATTCTCTTTTACCATCAACATTTCTAAACATTATACACATTTCCAATGAATTGAATTGTCTTATGATAGATAAAAATTTTAAAACCAAAGTAAAATAATTTCAGTTTGATTATTTGCACTTCAAAAATTCAAGTTCTGATCTGATCAAGTCTCTTGTTTCTTCACTGTTTATGGAATTCTCAAACATCTCCACCAACATCACAATTCAAAGGCATTAATACTTTACCTTTTTTATATATATTCAGCTTCCATATCTACAGAGAGTTATAGGAAACTCCATAATTTATACAATTCTGATCTTGCACATTGCTTTTTTATGCTTTCAGATGACTTAGAATAGCTTTATAAGTTACTCACTAACTGCTTGTTTTCTCCTGGTTGAAACATATATCAAATGTTATACATTTAACAGTCTTTTAAACTTTTCAGAAGGGAAACAACACTAAAATTTGAGACATTTTTACTATGGCTGCCTTTACCAATGTAGGTGTCCATTTTATTAAGTATTATGTTGAATATGACTTTACAATAGGACAAGGTTGGTCTGAATACTCAGATCACATGTTAAGAGCCTAATAAGTATGGAATCTTTGATATTATTGAGAATCAATTCTAATAAATAGGAAGGTCATCTAAAAGAATGCAGATCTGCTGTATAGTCTTCTCAAGGCTGCACAACCATATACTCAGTTACCAAGTCAATTTATGACGTAAGGGTTTATCCTGTTGAGAGAAAAAATCAATTGGCATAAATTATTCTGTTTGTATGTGTAAATATAATTACTGTTGATTTGATGAAAAAAATGAAAATTCTTAAACTTTTTTGTGTGATATTGTATAGAGCACAAATAACTATGCCTCAATAAAAGCTTAAAGTTTCATACCTGCAAATTTCCAATTATTATTAACAACCATGAAATAAAAATTATTTCACAAATGGATTATTGATCTATTTATATTTCTTTATAGATGTCACATGTTAGTGAATAAAACAACAATCTGTATTCTGAAGCTTTCATTTTGAATGTGAATTTCAAAGAATGTATGATAAAAAAGATTGAAAATGCACTATAATTTATCAATAGAGGATTTGCTTTAAAATTCTTCATTATTACTCTAGAGCCATCTAATGTAGGTTTCAACAATCAATGGACTCTAGAGTTGAATGATTAAATAGAATAAATTCTTCTAATGCAAGCATTAAAAGTATGAAACCATCACATTCTAATATCCTTAGACGGAAAAACCTCAAGCTGCTTCAAACCCTCCCTTTCAATCCCACAAGAATCCCATCTTAGTGCAATATTATTCATTGCATACCTCAACCCCCTCCTAGTCAATATTCAGAAACAACTTACAGGTGTCTACATCCCCAGACTTAGGAATTCTTGCCTATATGGATATCTTTATTATCCTACCATCTCAGGGATATCTCAACCTCCTCAATCAAATTCTTAACAACTATACAGTTCAAGCTTTCATTTAATCTACTAAAGTCTACCACATGGAGGATTGCTGCTGGCAAAAAGATTTCAACCAACTTCCTGGAACAACCACAGAACTTCCTAGGAATCCCCTTCCACAAACCTTCATGACCTCACAAATTCAAAATGATATCATAAAATCCATAGACAAGTTAACTACATCACTTGCCAAGGTCTACTTATTACTGTACAGAAAAGTGACATTACTGAATATGGTCCTTTCCCCCAAAATCACTTATTACTTCCCACTTGTTTAACTAACTAAAACCTTCGTAAAGAAAATTAACTCACTATGTTCTCGGTTATTTTGGGGTGGGAAGATGGTTGCCATTAGTCTTGATGGAATGTGTCATCCCAGGTGGCTGAATGGGCTGTCACTCCACTTCCCTAATACCTTTGTTCTCCAGGACTCATAATCTTATATACAAACTGAATGAGGCCATTGACAACTTCTAGGTCTTTATGCCCATCAGCCCCACTGACTGGCCACCCTCTTACAAACAAGATTGGATCTCTTCCTTAACTTTCCATACCCAAAGCCTTTACAATGCTCCTACAAGTGCCTATTACTCCAAAATAAAATACTGGGATGCTTACAAGCTTCAGCACTCACACCCTTGCTCTTCTATCTCTAACCTTTGCACTACAAACAAGAAAATAATATCACTGTTCAAATTTTGGAGACTCGAAGCAAAATTCCTGGACTTCATTATAAAGATAAACCTAGACACGCTGCCCACAAAATCGTTCTTGGTAAATAAAAGAGGATTTAACAACATAGACACTCAATGTCAACTCTGTGGACATGAAATAGAAACTTTTAAACACATCATCAACATTTTCCCCAATCTCAATAGCATCAGACAACTAATCTATACAAACTCTAAAATCAACTATCAAATTATAACCTCAATCAAATGCTGCCTGGGCACCAAAACTTTTGTGTAGATTAGACTCTCTACATTTTTCGCATTCTCAATCTGGCTAGTGCACTACAAGCTTTCCTTTGAAGGTACTCACCTGAATCCATAGCAACTCTTCATCAAAATTTATCAATAAAATCAAAAAAAGGGATGAAGTCCTTTCAACCTGTACTGCCTTCTCCGAGACCTGGGTGTTGTTTGCAGTTCTAATAATACAACAATAATTAATCATCACAGCCTTCAACCTCAACACATGTCCTCAATTAGTTACAATATGTACACTACCTCAATACATTCATTAATCCCAAATGATGCACCAATTAGCCACAAGAATACTACAACACAAGTAGAAGCTATCCCAAACCGATTTTCTGCATCAGCTGTTCAAAACTCCCAAGTTCACACTCCATTTCTAGTAAGAAAAAAATTAATATAAACTTAACCTTGCTTGTAACCATATCTCAATGTATATAATTTTATTAAATAAATTTATTGGAAAAAAAAAAGAAGGGAAATTATGCGATGGTTTAACTGAACTACATATATATTGCTAATTTAAATGTAAACATTAATTTGTAGTAAAGATAGTATTTTGTTTTTAAATGTATTGATTCTAAAATAATTTTGAAGTGAGGTGTTAATTTTGCATTGTCTTTCTATAGTAGTTTAAATTATTTTAAATGATTTCACATTATGATCTGACATTCCATTAGCTTAACATTAACAGTAAGTGATTTTTTTATATATATATTTATGTGTGTATGTACATATTGTATATGCATGTTGAAAAAATGTATAACGTGCATGCATACATATATAAACTCTTAATGGATAAATTATAAAAATATTGAAATAATAGACATTACATCGATATAGAACTTAATTTAATATCATCTAATCGATTTTCATTCTAATATGAACTTTCTAAGGATGAGATTTTTAAAATTATATATATACATACATATATAAAAGATATATTTTGCAGGCTCATCGTGTACGATTTTAATTAGATATTTCAACATTTAGATTTGTTCGCACAAGCTCTCAACTGTGATCAAGTCAAAACGGAATATCTAATTAAAATCTTACATGGATGAACCCACAAAATATGTTTTTATATCTGTACCCTGTGAAAACATTCATCTGAATATACATACATATATGTATATACTTACCATATATTCATTGCAACTAAAAAATTAAAAATGTAAATAATTTATTTTTTATTAATTTACAACTTTTTTTTATATTCAAAATTGGATTGTATCATCGACAACTGATACTGTGAGATGGAAATCATGGATAAAAGAGAATTTGTGCACATATAATTTATTCTATAAATATATATGTTGTGAATATTTCCCAAGAAAAATAAGGTTCAAAATATTTTCATTCTGATTGGAAGTAGATTTTATTTATTGCACACTTTTTTATTTACATTTTACCCCCACCCACATACATAAATCTATATCTATATGAAATTTTAACATTATATTAACAGAATTTGCTATGACAATCATTTCAAAGTATTTATTTAAACATATATATTCACAAGCAAGTACCTGACAAGCAAGTGAAATTATAATTCTAAATGGAATTATAAAATTTAAAAGAGATCTACATTTTTCACATAGTAAAAGTATGGGGGGGACTGGCATAGAATTGAATAGTAAAATTTAAAAAAAGAAATAATAAAAGGAAAAATGCCTTGAATTGATATTAAAAGAAAACAATTCAGTATTATTATATACATATAATAAAGATAAGCAATGGTATGCAGCAAAAATTGGAAAAGAGAAAGATTCAACAAAAATTTCAAAGCATAAAAAAGGGTTATACACTCAAGAAATACATAGGAAGGTCCCATGCAAATTAGGTATGAGATGAAGGCAAGTGATATTCTGTCTTAAATGATGATTACTAAAATAAGTTAAGAATAAATGTTTGTAGGTGAATGAGAAGGATAGCACAATGGAAAGATAGCAATGTTTTAAAATAGTAACAAATTGAGAAGGAAAAAAAAAATTTTATTGAAACACCACCACTTGATTGAGGTCTGAATTAGCAGGGCAATGATTCTGGGCATCATTTTTTGAAAGGTGCTGAAAACGGAAAAACTAATAATCAAATGGGATTTTTTTTTCTTCTAAGAATATATCCTACAATGAATTAAAAATGCAGTATTTATTTTTCTCTCTTAATATCCAAGATAAACAAAATATTTATGATTGTTTTGATATTTTTTTTAACTGTCAACATTTTTATATTGTAAATTAAGCACGGGGAGGGGGTAGGTGCTAACTTTTACCTTCAATTTATCATCTTGAGCGATCAGATTATAATGGATTTTTTTTTCATTTTGTTTGATTATATATTTTTTTCAATTATGGTTGTATTAGGATTAAATTTTAAATAAAATTAATTTTCATGTTATTTTTCAATGTTTAGCTGTGGGTTGTTTTTTATATAAACAAACATATGCGTTTTAATATATATAATATTCCTTTTTTGTTTAGATAAAACTAATCTTTCAATTAATTATTGTTTTTAAAAAACTTGAGGAAAGCAAAATTTTTTATATTTTTAATATTTTTGGGCAGTTGCCAAATTTTTTTCCAGAACCCTGTTTTGAAGTGTTTTTTTAACCAATAAATTATTTGTAAAAAGCTATGACTAGTATAGATTATTAATTATTTGAATATGGTGCAATAATTATTTAAATATTTAGATCGTTTTACTATACTTATTTTTTTTTCATATTTTTAAATTTACATATTTAAAATATACTACTCTAGTGATAAAATTTCGAACTACATCTTTCCAAAAAATATTAATGAAGAAATTACCATATTTGATAATTTGAGACTTTCTTTGTTTATCTTCAGTGATCAACTGGAAAATTACTCTCTACATTATATTTAATTGGTAGTATCCTTGTAGATATATTTATACTATTATAAACATCCAGTTATAGTTTTCCACACAATGAGTAACCTAATTCTTTCTAGATTGGCCACATTTCCTTATTAGAATTAATTTTGTATTTAAGGTTTAACAGTAAATTTTTTACTAATCTGGCACATTTTCTCTTGTTTCTGATTTAGTGTAATTATTTAATAATCAATCTATTTTTATTGTTTTCTTTTAATCTCTTAAAATGATTTTCCCATGTAAAAATCAAATTAAAATGTTGAGGCTGATTTTTTTTTTAAAAAAAGAAAAAAGAATTTAATTAATAGTTTATTTCAGTATTTTAATGCTGGAGAAGCAATAAATAGAAATACCAATAATATATATATATAATCCCTATTTTCTTTATTGTCTGAATGGTGAATGTATATTTGTCTGTAAGGCTGTCACATGTCAAATTCACAACCAATTGAAAAAACATTATGCCATTAATAAACTATTGTAACACTGTCAAATTCACATATCAAATATAAGAGGTAATGACAGCCTTTCAGGCTGGCTACATTTCTCACATTTATTTATATAATATTAAAATCTTTTGTTTAATTTATATTAAACCTTAAAAAAATGTTTGCTAAAGCAATAAATTTAAAAAAAATTATTACAAAAAGGTCAGCCTTTTCCAGCTGTCATTTTTGTATTCTGCCATTAATAAAATGGAATTTTTAGAGTTGTCCCTAGCACTATCAAATTCACATATCAAATATAACAGATATATCTAAAATTTTCAATTTATATGTTTAAAATTTTTAATTTTAATTTAGCTTTATTAATAGTTTTATGGACTAGTCCTTTGCCTGAGTACAAAAAACTATTAGTAAAGATAAATGTATTAGTAATACGTTGCCGGGTACATTCCACACTTTTTTTTTTCAATTGTGAATTTCTCACATTTATTTATATAATGTTAAATCTTTTGTTTAATTTACATTAAATCTTTTTAAAAATTTGTTAAAGCAACCAATTAAAAAAAATTACAAATATTATATTTAATAATACATAATTTTTATTATGAAGAATTTAATATGAAGGAAGTTATGCTGTCAAATTCACATATCAAAATGACAACCTTTCAAAAGGCTATGTATATCTGGTATTGATATAAATTTGATAAAGTAACTATTTTCAAGCACTTCACACGCTTTTAATTTTATTGATTATAGTTTAGTATGTAAAAATTTTCTATCATCGCCACTATATATATATATATGTGTGTGTGTAGAATACATATACTCATACAGATAACACATTAATCTAATACTTACATATCTTGTTTAATTTAAATGTTGTCATTATTTGTAATTGTTTAAATAAATAAATATATATATATCTCTATACTACCTTAGACAAGCTAGGAAATATTAACCATCCTTTACTACTTATTGATAAGAAATTATAGACAACTGACATGAAGTTGTACAAGATCGTGGATTTCTTTGTATTTTCATAAATTTTGGTATATTTCTTTAGTTAACATTATATTTCTATATATAAGTAATTACTATTGTCAGGATTTTGGAATAAACTTGTTCTGTATATATATATACATAACTGCTATGTAAATGATGAAGCAACTAGGCAGTAGAATATGTCAATTAAATGAAAACATTTATTCATCATTTACCATTACTCGTCACTCTCGTAAACATCATTCACTGCAGCATCTGAACATTTAAAGCATTAACTTTGGTGACCCTTTATAGTATTGTGTTTGTTTTTTAGATCTAGTTATTTTTTGAAAATTCTAAATTTCTTTAAATTAGTTTTTAAAGTTAATTTTTATTTTGATTATCTAGATACTCTGAAATATCAAAAGCATTTTGACGAATCTACCTAGTTTTATTTCTTTTTGTAGAAAATTATTATAAGGACTAATGAAAAACAAAAAAATATCTTGTTTAATATTTAATTAATAAACACTAAACACAAGCCAAGAATTGAGAAAATTAAAAGACAGTGAAGAATCATTAATGTTAGGCTACTCCAAAAATGTATAAAACAAAGCTTCTCAATAATTCTATATATACAGGGCTTTATATGCTTCATCTGTTCTTAGCTAAAACTAAAATACACTTATATTAAAGACAGAAAGTTTGACTGGCTATTTAACCATAACATAGCAGTATATATATATATTGTGCCCTTGTCTGTAGGTCATAGTAGGGTAGAAAGGTCAATTACTAAAAAAATTTTAAATTTTAAGTTATGCTTGTATGATATATTAATAATAGTAAGATAATTAAATTTTATAATACAGTTTAAAGCTGAAAATACCTGGTATATAAAAATGTAATAAATTATTTTAAAAGAAAACAGTTAAATAAAGCTTAATTATATCCTTGTTTATGGTTGTAAAAGCTGGCCATATAAAATAATACAGCTATAAATAGTTTAAAAGTATAATAATAATTTGAATATAATATTTTAAAACTAATAAATTAAATAAATGCTATATGTAGTGTTATAATTGTATTTAATAATCAAAATTAATAGAGTATATTTTAAAATAAACTTTAGGATGGTGAGAATTATATTTAGTTCTACAAGTTTTAATTATTTTCCAAATTTTTATAAAATATATCAGTTTTGGTAATTTAGACCGAGACGTAAATAAAAAATCATTTGATAAAGTTAGTAAACACGTGACTGTATATTATATACCTTCACACACACGCTTGTTAAAATAATAATAAAGTTTGTGAATTTGAAACTAGATATAATTGCCATCGATCATTAAAGTAAAAGTTAAAATATTAAATATTGTTTTAATAATTATTTTAAAAGTTTAAATAATTTTATAAAACTATAATTGAATTTAAAAATACTAGTCTAAATAATATTTTGAGACATGACGTCATCAATTCTTTATTTTAAACGTCTATTCTGTTATCAAACTAAAATGGATAAATTTGTTCGCGCTAAAATAAAGTCATTAACCAATCAACGGAGGTAAATTAGCAGACAAAATATAAGAATTATACGAAGCGGGGGGAGAAGTAATGTGTAAGTGAAAGAGAAAGTAACACATTTTATAGCTGATAACACCGTAGCTGGAAAAGTGATATAAATTTAAAATTTAGTATTTATTTTAAAAGTTCTTCTGTAACATATAATATATTTTGACTGTATCGACATGGATTGCTAATTTTAAAAGTTATCTTACCAGGGAATTTTATTCAAGTTTAAACCAAAAACCTACAGTAGAGATGGAAGTACAAGGAAAAATACCTAAAAATATTGCTGAAGGAAAAATATTTGGAAATTGTCTTAATACAGCTTTATTTATGCTCAACCAGAAACGTATTATTGTCACTCAGAGAAATATAAATGGGACACTATATGAGAACCTAAAAGAGAAGTTACTTGCCGTCAGGAAAAAATTATGACGCACCAATTTTACAAGGCTAATTTAAAGTTATTTATTCTTCTCTATGGAAAAATTTAATATGCGTTTTATTATAAAGAAAAATAATGATGAAGAAAAATGTTTATCTTTTAAAGGGAAAACATTATTAAAAAATATAATACAAAAATTTTAAAATAAAGAAAAGTAAAGAAGAATATAAAAGTGCTATTATGTATTTTATGGAAAGGAACCGAAAAACTTTATCTAATAAGAAGAGTTAAAAAATATTATAACGTATTCAATGGAAGAAAAGGCTTGATTTGAAAAATATATTATTAAATTACTTAATAAAAAATGGATCCATGGAAATAGAAATATTATTGAAGATTTAACTAAAAGTACCTAGAAGATGCATCGGGAAAAGTCGCGCGGGAAAATACTAGCAGACAATAGTAGAAGAGAATATCATGAATTAATAATTGTATACAATATTGTGAAAACCAAGGATTGTCGTCTATGAATATTTATTAAACAGAGTAGTAATTGTTTTACTTTAAAATAGAACATTAAGTGACTGAAGAAGAAATAAAATATTTTTTTTTGCTTTAATATGAACGATTCAAGAAAGTTTGATGAAGAAGTATCGTAAATATAATTTAAATATTTTTTACTAATTTATTTTAAAATATAAAATGCTATGTGAGATTAGGGAAAACATATAAACATAAATTTAATAATAATGAGATTTAAATATAATAGCTTAATGGAATGATAGAAATATTGTTTTAAAAATAAAGTGTATGTATGGAAGTTTAATATCTACAAGAATCAATGGGATGGTGAAGCCTACAGAACACGATCGAGAAGATAAAGATCGTTTTGGTAATTTTGATATTTATTCATAATGCATAATGTAAATTTTTTTTAGATCATCTATTGATTAAGAATGATGTGTGAAAGTTTAAATTCTATGTACGCATTTTATACAACATTAAAACATATTATGAGATAGGAGTAATTTTAAATATGCATGCAATAAGTTATTTAAAGTATAATTAATAATATAAGTTAACAGAACAATTGTGTGATTCTTTTGAACTTTCATGTTGTAAAGTATTCAGATATTTTAAAATAGTTTGTATATGATAAATATACGAGAAAAGTAGTAAAAGATTTTCTTAAAGAACAGCGGTATAGTTTTGAAATAAATGAATTTTATTATTGTTAGAAATGCAGATAGGAATTTGTCGATGTACTGTATAGAAAAATCTTGAGAAATAAGATCGGATAGTGACTTGGTAGTACTAGTGTAGAGGAAACCAAGATGATGTTTTGTTAAGAAATAAGAAAAATAAAGTATTTGGATCATAGTTAGTTTGTGTGATTTCAGTATAGCTAACTAAGCCCTATCACTGAACACATATATTTTGGACAGTGTTTTTGCGTATCTTTTAAACTTTTTGATGTTATATAAAGCTGAAGAAATAGCTTTAGCATCACTCCTATAATAGAGGTGGGTAGACAGATAAAGGTCACTCCTCTATGGTGTTTTTTAATTCACTGTGCCATTATTGTCAAGGTTTATGACGGATAATATTCTAGTTATATTTTTGATCCTGTGCATCTATTTTCGCTATCCTTGTTTCGTGAATCTGCATCGTCAGAAAGATATTTTCAAAGAAATAATGAATAAAATAGAACTGAGGATATATTATCGTTCAAGTAAGAATAGTTTATTTACTGGAATGTGTTAGAATTGTGTAACTTTAAAAGTGAAAGTACAAAATATCATAAAGAGAGAAAGAATCATATGATACAGTTTAAAATCAATTCGGAAATGAATATAAGATTTTTTAAAAGAGAAATCTAAACAAAGTTTTTTTTAAAGTGATAATAAAATTTTAATGTTTTAAATAATTTTTAGAAAATAAATATTGCATATTTAATAAGAAATAATTCAATAATGTGTAATAGACATATATTTGTGCATGGTATGTTAATAGTTGTAATTACCATCCGAAGTAAGGCTTGAATGAGTATATTAGATTAATAAACATCGGATAATGAACAATTAAACCTAATACCGAATGTAGAAGAATGTTTGAAGTAGTAGGATTCCATACAACCAATATAAAACTAGAATTTTGTTGTTTTTTGTAGAATGTTTACTATGAATGTAAAATTTGTAAAAATATAAATTTAATAATAGTAGGGATACAAAGTGTTAATAATAATTATATGATAAATACATTTTGTAACAAGCTAAACTATAATAAGAAATCCAATAATAATAATACTGTATTTTCTTAAGCATTTAAAAGATAAGAGTTAACTAGAAAAAATAAGTAGAAGTTTGATTTCATTTTTATAAACTAGTAAAATAATTTTGTGATAGGAGAGTAAGGATATCCATGTACATAATGTAAAATATTGTTATTTGTTTATGTTATTAATAAACTTTGTTGTAAATTTATTTTAAAGCTTTGTGTCTTCGTTGTTATTTCTCCACATGGATGCATGATATCACAATACACTTATAATTGCAACAGACATATATAGTTGTTTGCACAAAAGGTAAACATAAAAGTGTTATAAATAATTTTGAAAATTTATTTGTATGATAAAATTAAAAGATCATAATTATATCATTTATTGGTCATAAGTTGGTTGCCACAATATTACATTAAAATATATGCTATTGTTGCCACACGTATTCTGTTGTCAGATTATTAAAATACTACCACGCACGTAATTATTTATTTATTTAGGAAGTAATAATACTTATATTATACTATTGTTGTTATTATTATTATTTATTATTGTTAGTTACTGCGTAGTGAATTTATGACATAAAATTCCCTTTTCATAGTTTACTACCGTAATTTTAAATCAGTTAAAATACAATTTATGAACCTGAGATTTTATTTTATTTTATTTATTCTATTTATTTACTTAATTTTATTTAATTGAGCTAGATTCTTATTACAAAGAATATTAAGACATGATTATTATTTTAGTCGTAGTGAAAAGAGCTTAGAAAGTCGTAAGAATACTATAAGTTAGTTATTTAGTATAGTAAAAGGGGGAATAGTGTTCTTATGCCATTGAGATAGTATCATGTGGATAATATCTCAATGTAGTCTATCTCGTTCCCCGTATCGTCACTCCATGTCTCATGAAAATAATAGATATTTGTTAATTCAATTTTTGAAATATAACTGTATTTGTATTTTAAAAATTAGAGCTAGTAATCATTTTAATTAATGCTGGATATTTCATTTATTTATTTCGTTTAACTGAGCTAGAACCCGTAAAAAATCATAAACAGTATATAAATAAAAAAAATTTTTTGGAGTGGACGATCGAAGAGAGCGGTGGGGGAGAGGTTAGAATATATATCATTTTATTCATTAAGACTTAACAGTTCTGGTTTAATTTTTATATTATAAAATGACATGACTTTTTAATAATGTAATCAGTTTATCTAAAAACAAAAATATTTTATTACAATTTTTATACAAATATACATTTAGGAATAATACAAGAATAATTTTGAAAATAAATAAAGTTTTTACAATGTCTTAGGTAATCAAAAAAAAAAAAAAGATGATAAATATTATTACAATTTTACTCACTTAAAAAAAGACATATTTTCCTTCTCACATCATTTATAAAAAGTTAAAAATGAAATATAAATTGTATTTATTATTAAATATTATACATGTACATAAATTTTAAATAAAATATTTATACATTAATTATACTAAGGATGTTCATTGAAATTGCTTAGTTCTTGCATATATTAATGTTTTTTACCATGCATATGCAATTATTTTTGGAATACAAGAGAAATCATGTATTGACTAAAACTGTAACTACAATGCAAATAAAGCTCATAAGCTACAACAAGCAGACACAAGGTCAAGTACTTTATGAGGAAAGTGTTAGAAGAGTAATAAAACCACTATAAGGCCAATTATAGTCACAAATGTTGGGTTAAAGATAGAACAACCTTCATCTTTACAGGGTTTTGATTTTCAGCATAGCTGAGATGAGAAGCACTACGCGCTTAGTATTGCATAAGTCTCATGCATACAGACATACATTTTGAAAAAAAAAATTAAAATTCCACCTCATGGAAATTTATAGTGGAAATCAACTCAGAAAAATTACAAATTTTGTAAAAATATACTGAAAAATAAAAATAATCCCCACTGATCACCTACCCCCACGTAAAAGAAGTATATGGATGCAATAACAATTAACTATTGTCTTCAAAAGCATCAAAACCTCTAGCTCCATGTTTGATGAAAAAATATTCTACTGGAGTTCTTACCAATTAGTTCATTCTGGTAAATCTGGGACACAGAATCTTCTTCCAGTTGGAATCCCTTGTCTCATAAGGCTGACCAAGTTCCTGAAATTGGAACCAAAGTTTATGGATTTTTTGGTTAAGGTCAACCTTGGAGCTTTGCCTAGTGGGATATTTCTTTGTAATCAGAGGGGCCACAACATTGATACCATATGTATGCTTTGTAGAAGATTTGATAAGTCTATGAACACATACTCTATCAGTGTGAATGGTGGACTCAGCTATGAAATATCGCCCTACAGAGCATTACAGGATACAACTCTACAAATGTCCACCTTAATGATGCATTCAAAAATGGAAATTTTGGCTCCATCCACCTGGCCACTTTCACAAATTTTGTCATATGGAAGATTAGATGTAAGGCATTATTTAATAGTGAGTCAGCCAGTTCCATCGAAGACCGTTTCCTAAAGTTACTATATAAAGCTAAAGAAAGTGATCTAAGAACCTGGAGTCAATTAAATATTTAGCAATAGCCATGTGCGTAATTTATTCAGGACACACAAACTTTACATGCCATGGGATTTATATGCCAACTTAGATCAGTAGCATAAAATTTTACTTTTAATCCTATACTCATTATCTAATTTAATAACAACTCAGTCTTTAAATGTGTCTTGATGTAATCCACACTCATGCCACAGTTATGACTAATGGTTTTCTGTTTACAGTGATATGGTATTTGCACAATGAATGTTTAGTTTTCCAATATAATGTCATACTATGAATTAATTGAGTTTTTATCATTAAAAATGTGAGATGTTGAAAGTTACTCACTTCATATTATCACTTGTTAATATCCATTGCTCATCTCATATTCAATTTAATATATGCCATTTGTTAAACAAACATGATTTCACAAGTTATTTTATACAATGTTCTGGTATTCAATCTCATTATTAGTCTATATTTAATTCTTCATGATTCATACTTACCTGTAATACAAGACTGATCACACCTGATTGTAAACAAGAACTCTTTATTACATTGTATA
This sequence comes from Epiperipatus broadwayi, assembly GCA_028023455.1. Classification (NCBI taxonomy): domain Eukaryota; kingdom Metazoa; phylum Onychophora; class Udeonychophora; order Euonychophora; family Peripatidae; genus Epiperipatus; species Epiperipatus broadwayi. The sequence goes on from JAQFVV010000022.1 coordinate 10,393,884, forward strand.
TTTACCTTTTTGTGCAAATAAAGATTATTTTGAAAAAAATAAAAATTTTAAAAATAACTATTTTTATAATTATATGATATTTTATTTATTTGTTGGCAAATAACTTTTTTATTTATTATTTGAAAATTTTCAAGTCATTTCAAATTATGCTAAATTTATCATCAAATAAATGTGATACATAGGTTAATAAATTTGAATCAGTTCTAAACATTGTGCATATTACATTTTTACTATGAATGTCCTAATAATGCATATAAAACTGTATTACTCATGATCATTGAAACTGAGATCTTATTAAATTTCTTTACATTTAATTCAAAGAGCATCTATCTATTTTTTTAAAATACACATTTTATATATTTACATATATAATAGAAATCATTTTTATTTTTTTAAAATTAAAATCAATAAAAGCATTATCTAAAAACTTCTATTATTCAAAAACACATTTGCCCAAAATCTAATATTATGGTCTATTGAGCATAAATGATGTGAAACATTAAATTCCGATGATATAATGAATAATTTTGCAAAATAAAAGGCAAATAAAAAAGGGTAGCTGCAATCTAATAATTGTACTTCATTATAAATTATTGATACCAGCATTTGGAAAAAAGTTTGCTTTATAATTTTATTTGAATACATTTCTGCTGATCTAAATGGTGCACAAAATAAAGTAAAATTCTTTAATTTCAGTTAGATGATTTCAGCAGTATCGACTTTTGTCATTGGCCTCATAAAGTCTAGACGTGTCCTCTATTGCAAAAACCATTTTAAATTGAAACATATCTCTATACAAAACCAATAAACAAACAAAAACAAGCCCATAAAAATAACCCAAGTAATTATAATAGTTATAGCAAATTCTTGCAGATTTATAAATGAATGAATCTGAAAATAGAAAAAATGTCAGAATAAAATTTCTCCAAGACACAAAGTTAAAGAATTTAAGATGAGTGAACCATAATATTCAAATCAGATTATGATAAGAAATCAGTGTTTATGTGAACAGATTGATTATTAAATTATTTTACTTGCAAATGTCTGATCACTTTGTTAGATTCACATAATTAAAACTGTGTTTATATTGATTGTGCAGAGATATATATTTATAAACAATTTTTTTTCCTAGAACTCAGGCAATTGTAATGTAGCATGAATTAATTGTTTGTTAAAGTTGGAATCATCATATCAAAGGAAGTGAAGTAAATTGATAAAAAATATATTTATTTGATAAAATTTGATTCTTAGAAATAATATATTTATTGGGTCAACCAAATGTTTTATATGTTGCTTCATTTTTTTTGGTAAGTTTTATTTCCTAATTATTAAATACCTAAATATTTATTTACTGATTAAAAATCATTAAAAATTTTCAACTATTTGAATTCCAAATAAGTCATGAGTATAGAGGAAGATGTGCTCACCATTACACCTTAATGTGTGTATATATAATGCTATTATTCTTCAATACCTGTTTTCCTTCAAAGTTATATGCATAATCTTATAATTAATAAATACAGTAAACTAAATATATATAAAGTACAACTTAAAAAAAAAAATTTCTTTATTTTTTTTTTTTTATATTGACCTGGAAGTCCTTTCAACAAGTTTCATAGACTTTGTCAGCTTTCAACAAGTTTCATAGTCTTTGTCAACTAACACTAATTCTTTTTTTAAGGTATTTTTAAACACACTTTCAAAATCTAACCTTCCCACAATTCATTGATTTTTATGTTTGCTGCTGTCTATTATTATGATTATAAAAAAACCAATGTTGAAACATTATTATTTCTATTACAATTTTGTTTAGTTTTTTGATCTCTTTTTAATAGCTGCAAGTGTTCTTTAGTACTTTTCTTCAATGTATATTTTGATTTCCCTATATATACTCTACCACATTTGCATCTCCATTTATATATGGTGCAATCTTGATTTAAGAATGAGGTTCTAGATTTTGAATTATTTATTATTTTATTTAGTCCAGGTGGTGCATAAAATGCAATTTCACATATATCTTTATATACTTCCCTTATAAAATTCACTTGTTCATTTGAAATATATAATATTGACATCCATGTCTTTTTATTAGTAGTAGAATCAATTTTATTATTTATATTGTTTAATAATATTGACATCCATATCTTTTTATTAGTAGTAGAATCAACCTTATTATTTATATTTTTATATTTCCTATTAAAATTTTTAATAGTATTATATACAAGATGATAATTATATCCAACATTTAATAATTCATTCATATAAATTTCAATATTTTTACCTTTATCCAATGTATATTTACAGAGATTGTTGTTTCTAAACAAAAAGGACTCTGCAATATAAAATAATTGTAGAATGATGAGAAGACAATTTATTATGTTTAATAACTGAATATTATATGATATTTAAGAAACTAATCATTTGCTTATTTATTAATTTAGATAGTGGAGATTTATCTCTACTAAAGTCAGTTATGCGATTTTTGATAAATTAATGGATATCAAAAGGCAATATTTACAAACTTCCATCTCCAAATTCTGATTATTTATCATTTCTTAAGTTGGGGGGGGGGGTACTATTTATTATTGCCTCATTCAATATGACAAAGAATGGATAGAAGAATAGATACATTAATAAAAAATAGGGAGTTGGAGAGATGGAGAACTAAATATATATAGAAATAAACAGAATATTAGGTGTGAATTAATTTATGATAATAGCAAGAAAAGAAGTTTACTGTTTAAGGCTTGAACAGGATTATTAGCAACAAGGGAATATACACATAGTAAATGGAGGAATTTTTAGTCTGCAAGTTATGTAAGGAAGGCATGGCATCTTTAATTGAATTTAAATGATTACAAGCAGAAAAGTGATATTGTGGAAAAAATAAATACAGACCAAGTGATTATACAGAAAGTGGATTATTGGTCTGTACGTTGGGGTTGGATAAAGATTGAGGGGGATATAGATACAAAGGCCATGGAGTGGACAAAGATGATGTTGTGGAGGAAAGAAAAGAATATGGGAAAAACTTAGGGTGGGAAGGGAAGGTAGCTAATAGGTTTTTCTTGGATGTATTGTTTAAGATATTCCTGACTTTGATAAAGGAGTAGCCATATCACATCACATCAATATTTAAATATTTGGCTAGAGTACTGATAAAAATGTTGTCTGTTTAATGTAAATTAATTCAGGATGAGTAATATGATAATTAATTTTTGTTATATATCTATATATATAAATAGAAAAAATTATTTTTGCCAATTTTGATCCATCTTATAATAATTGAGACCCTCTTCGTAATGAATCCTTAAAATAATTTGCTATCAATGTTCTTGTAAAAATGAAATATAAACATCATATGTTCAGGATATAGACAAACTAGATAGTTTTGACATATTGTGGAGCTTGCTACTATGATTATGAAAAGTATGCTGGAAATTGCGATAAGGGATAGATAAATATGAAAAAAAAAAAAGATCGATTATCTGAAAAAAGGGAAATAGTTATGAATGATTTAAAAAAGTAACAGAGAATTGTGGGATTAATGATCAGTTGATATGAAGATAATGATATTAATACCATAATAAAACAAAAGCAGTTCTTTACTTTAGCGCCATCTTCAATAAGTTTGAGTAATCAGTGATTACCAGATGAGAGTGGATTTACATCACCATCTCTATACACAGATTTATGGTTTTTGCCTTTAACAATGAGGCTTGAAATTCAAAGTTGGAAGTAGTGCAGTTATACATCTAACAACAATCTTTAACTCCATTTTACTATCAAACTAAAAATCTGAAATTCACTACATCCTAAAGTTCTGAATCTAAGACAACTATCTTGAACAGTTATATAGATCTGATTCTTGAATAGTAACACTATATTTTGTACTCTTAGTTCTTATTAACTTTGTACCATTATTTTTTTAATTTAAACCATCAAACATCACATGATCAAAATTCTTTATGTTTACACAAGCTGTTTTTTACAGAGGCAATACTCTCCATACAGTAGTGCCACTCAGTACAAGTCAAATTAATCAATGGATTCAGGAACATTTGTGCATAAAATCCCTATCTATTGCCTACTCATCCAATATCCCAAGACTAGTTTTTAGCTTATGGTTTTCATCTTTGAGGGGTCTTGGATCTGAGAGCACTTTTCTTAGATCTTAGGATCTAATGCAACCCTCTAGCAGCCACCTTTTACTTTTTTTAGCTAACTATAAAGCTTTGAATCCAATAGGATTATGGTGACTATGATTATTAAAGAAAACACCAAAAAGTATGGATGCTGAACTGAGTTCAGATTTATACAATTATACAAGCTAATGAGCTTAGCTTGAAAACATTATTGTGTTTTCATTTTGGACTCAAAGCTTTATAATTAGCCAAAAAAGTAAAAGGTGGCTGCTGGAGGGATGCATTAGATTCTAAGATGTAGGTGCAGTGCTCTCAGATCCAAGGCTCCTCACTGATGAAAGCCACAAGCTAGAAACTAATCTGGGGATATTGGATGAATATGCACTAGATAGGGATTTTGGGCTCAAACCTTTTTGCATCTATTGATTACTTTGGCTTGCACTGAGTGGCACTACTATATGGAGAGTTTTGCCTCTGTGAATTTTTTAATTCATATGGCATGTGATAAAACAAGCATAGCTCTCTACTGTAGTTCCATTTGACAACTGTTAATTATTGCCATTTGATAATTACTGATTATTCAAGCTTATTATATAGGGCATTATTAGATTATAGAGTTCGTCATTGTCTTATTTAGTGTATAAGCTAAACAATTAAATAATGTATTATTAACATTTCTACCCAGATAAAAGAAATTTCTGCAGTTAATAAATAACTAAGAGTAATAAAAAATATATAATTTTTAACCTGGAATCATTTTTATATAATTGTTCAAGTAGAATTGACTTTTATTCAGTTCATTAGGGTGGTTTACTTGATTAATAAAAATAGAATTAAAAGGGCTTGCTAGATACAAATATGCATTGCTACCGACTTTGAAACCTAAATTTCATTAGTAAAGGCAAACTGGTCTGGGGAATTATTCACAAGTACCTTAAAGATGAATTATTATCTATCAAAGTAATAATTAATTAGTCAAAATTATCATAGATGACCCAAGTGTATAGAGCTACTTTTATTTTGTCATATATTTTATAGGCTAAAGAATTAAATGATTCGTTATGATAATTTCTCTTAAGATTATTCTTAATCCCAATCCTTTTCGATCGAAGATTTTGGAATCATAAACCTGCTGCAGCAGATTATTTAATAACTGAGATTAAAATAATGTTAATTGTTGTGATATATAAATACACTTTTAATGCGATCGAATCGTTTTGTTGTTTTTTTACACGCACACACATTCTTTTTTAAATCATAGAATTATTTATTCAATATTTTAATTAATTATCATTCTTGATTTGTGCTATTAATATTATATTATAAATAAAGTGCTGAATAAACTTTGGAAAAAAAAATTGTTTGACTCATCTGAAATGTTTTAGATTAGCTTGAGCATTATAGATAGTCAATTTACTCTAGAGCTATTATTTTTTTTGTTTCAAGAGACCAATCATTTCTTGCCGTGTGACCCATGAAGTAGTGGTAAAGATTAAAAGAATAATATAAAAAACAATGATGTTTTAATTACAGTCAGTTTTGTAGCTTTGATATGTATAACATTTTTTAAAAATATATAAAATGTAAATAATAAACTTAGTATTTACGTGATTTATTATTATTATTTTTTATTTCATGTCGTCTCTTGATTAAACAAACAGTTGAATGGATAGTTACTCGGGAGATCGTGTGATATTAAAATATCAAAAATGACAACTTATATCTAAAAATCTGTAGAGTTATTAATTGTATTATGGATATATTTTTAATTATTATTAACAAAATATTATAAAGGAAACTGCAGAAAATTACAACAAAGGGTTAGAATTAGTAGTTTTATTAAATCTTTCAATTCTCTTAGTGTAGCCACATATTCGATATTCATTAACTTTATGGTCTATGGTTTGTCTACATGTACATAGAACAATGTCTGTCTGTTAAATTCCATTTATGAAGTAGATGAGGGCAACAACTATGTGATATTCTGAGTTTTTTGATAACATTCTGATAGTTTCTAGGAAAATTAAATTTGGATGACTTAACTGTTAGTTAGATCAGGAAAAAAAAAATTGTTTGGAACCTCATTCAGAAAGAGAATCTTAATTTGAGAGAAATCTTAGGTGGCAAAATTATTTTCTGTGAAGCAACTTAATTTTCTGATAATTGTTGAAGGAATATATGCAAAATCTTTGATCAGATATTTGAATAATAATTACTTGCTTGGGAGATGTTGTTCAAACAACTGAAATTATAGATCAAATTTGATTCACAACTTTTAACTCTGCCAATACATCATTTGCACAGGATTGTGTGTTTAATGATTATGAGAAATAAATATTTATTGAATTTTGGAAGAGAAATGTACATTACTGTTTGTTTGATCAACATTTGAGTGATCTTTTGGTGTAATAATTAGTCGATTTCCCACTCATACTTATTATCTGAGACTTCAACTCCAGAGTAAAATTTACACACATTTTTTTTCTGCCAGCTGAAAATTTTTCATTCAAACTTAGAATTAGTTTAGGTAGCCAGATTATATTTATCTAATATTGATTAATAGATACTGACTGTGGGGTTTTTTTTAATGGGAAAGTAAGATGTCTGGATAATTTGGATCTATGAATATTGTAGATCTATGGGCACTAATCTCACACTTGAGTTTTAATAGCCTTATGAAGTAATGATTGGCATGCCTATTTTTGGGAGTTAAATCCTGATGGAAACTGGAATTTTTTTAATGCTATCTCATTAAATAAACTCAAGATTTGTCAGGTAGCTTGATCTTAGCCTACTATCAAATACCTACTGTTAAATGGGTATATATATATGGTTGAAAGTAAATTTACAGGAATCAGAATTTATCTCTTGACTATTGATGCATGGTCATTATGCGGTCATGATGGTATGATGAACTTTAAATAATAGCAGTGAACGGATTATCTGTCTATGAATACTGTACTGGTGGTTAGTCCTTATTTTTGTTTACTATCTATTTGATATCTATATCAGATCTAGAACTCAAAATAATAAATGTGGACTACCCAAGCTATTATTTATGTTTGTTTATTTTTGGTTGTAGTTGTTCATTGCTTTATCCCAGCATTTTGTATTTATTACATGTTAATAATACAAAGATCTTCATTATTTTATGATGGACAGCATCAGAACTTTTTAAAATTTTGTATTAAGTTGTCAGAATAATTTTTAAAAGGTTGATAGGTAATGACCAATTTTATCAGTGATAATTAACAGTCAAAGGCTTGATTATCACATCTATATATGATCCATTCTATCTTTTACAAAGTCTTGTGTTTGGAAAGAAGAGTATTCAATTTAAATAGTGTTCCAACTGTAAAGCACATGTGCCATGGTTTAAGCTATGTTATTATTTATAATTTATATAAAAACATCGCGCTATGTAAATAAAATGTTTACATATGTTTACCTTTCAAAATAATAATGACTTATTATAAATTGTTAAAATTTCACAAGCGTCATTAATAAAATCATATGATTAATAATGTAAAGTAATTAATCAAAATCTTCACGCTCTCAGTTCCAAATGTTTCAGATTGGCCTAGACATATAGCTTGGGTGAAAAAGATAGAGTGATCCATTCTATCTTTTAAAAAGACTTTATCTTGTGTTTGGAAAGGAGAGTATTCAATTTAAATAGTGTTCCATCTGTAAAGCGCATATGCTGTGGTTTAAGCTACGTTATTATTTATTTTATAATTGTTAAATTTATCTTCAACAGAAAATACTTGTTACAAATTTGAGATCTGTTGATTCGAACTTTGTTATGAATAGAGAAGCATGTTGTAATACTGAAATGCATTTACTGTATTTATTTGACAACCAAATAAAAATCATAGATCACAAAGCTTCTGGTCATAGTTAGAGAATCTGCCTGTAATATCTATAACCTGAGGTTCAAAACTCATGTGGAACTAGGAAAATTTAAAACAGCTGAATAGGTTAGCAAAGCTATGATTTTTTTTAACATAACCAACTTATTTAACTATACAATAATCAGGCAAGAAAATGGATGTCTGGCTGGTTTTAGTTGGAATGTAAAGAACCCAGCTTAATCTAGGTTGATTAGATACATTTTTATATGCTGGCTATATTATGATCCATCTTTCATCATTGATGATAAACTTATCATGCATCTATAGGCATTGAGTCTATGCACAAATTTAAGCTTTAAATATTAGGCAGCAGAATAGAGTATCTGAATGACAATAATTCATTGATGATAATTGTTGTTTAATATCACTTATCGCTTTAATAATGATTTTTTTATAATCTCAATTCTATAGCTGTATTATCACACTTAATGTCAAATAATAAAGGTAAATCAAATCAATATTTCATTGAATTTAATGAGTGGAATTTTCTACGGAATTGCGCATAAGTTGAAGTTGATTTTATATGTATGTGTGTGTTGTTTTGTCTGAAAAATTCCTAAATAGGAGTAATTATTATACTTGGTGGTATTAAAGTTAAATTAGAAAGAAGGAAATAGCAATCATTATGTAAATTAAATGTAAAAAAATAGTTTCAGATAAACTCATTATTGAATTGTAAAATTAGTGTAATCATCAAATGTTTTTTTTTTTATCCAAGGGAACTTACACCATTCGAGAACTACTATCATGAAAAATAGAATGGCAGTCGTGAGAGCTCAAGATCCATGGATTGCATTTCTAGTGCTCAAACTTCTTATGAAGTTTTGAACAGTAAGCCATTCAAATATTTCATCTAATGAAGTTTTATTTAGTGGTAATGTATGGACTAAAGTCAAAATCCATGTGTCATGTTTCAGTTTTATCACTTTTAGTGCTCTTTTTATGAATCCCCAAGCAATAAATCATTCAGTTATTTGTTATCAAAAGTAATAATAAGCTTTCTGTGCACGATGTGGTTATTTGATAATATTTAAGTGGTATTAGTGTAATTATATATTGAATTTTTATTTCTTTTCTGGAAAATGGCAATCAGGAAAAGATATTGGATAGTAAATTGTTGAATAATAAGGGAGTGGGAATCTTGTAAAAATAATGTTTATAAACTTTAATTATAATCACAACACTTAGAATATAGTTATATACTGTCATATAATGTTATGTGTCTCTTAATTAATGTATTTATTGTCCTAAATAGTTTAATGTAAGTTATAGAGTATTGGATTTTAGAGCTCAAAGTCCATAGAATATGGCTCAAGGTCTGTTATTTTGAACTCCTGAACAATGAATTATTTGATTATGAACAATAAACCATTTGATTATCTCTACATATAAACATCCTTTATATAAAATCAAATTACATTAATTAAAAACTTAAAATTGAAAAATTAATTAAATTTTTTATTATTTCACAAGGATTTTTATTTGAGCTTCTAATAAGGATATAACTGTTAATAATTTTTTAATTTGGTCTAGTTATTTAACAGTAAATTTTGGTAAACTGATTAATAAAAAAATCAATGTTAAGTATTTTTATATCAATTATATATATATATATAAAACTAAGAAGAGAAAAACATTCTCCCTCAAACTATGTTTTAATAGCACTCTGTATATTGAATAAAGGATCAAGAATACAATGCACCTCCTTATTTTTGGAGCCTTTGATGTTTATAAACTTACTTTTACCAATGAAAACTAATAAATTATCCAGATAAAATGTGATATTAATAATTTAAATTAATAACTAATGATATAAAGATTGAGATAAATAGTTATTCTTGACCCTTTATTCTACACACAAAGTGCTATTTATTTATAGTCTGAATGAGGGTATATTCTTTCTCTTAATTATATATACATTAGAATATGCTAATTTCATATTTACATCGATATATGCACTTTTACTCTGGTTAATGATGGAATTTCATGTAAAGATTTGTCATTGTTCATTTAGATTTACAATCAATTTGCTATTACAGACATTAAAAATTTGCTATTACAGACATTAAAAATTTTGTAACATTTTTAAAAAAACAATAATCATTTTTCAAAATGGCAGCCATTTTATAAGATTGTGATATTTTAGGGTAATGACTGCATTAAAGCTATATCATCCAAAAATAAAATAGTGAAATTCATACTAAAATTATATTTATCCTAGTACAAATAGCATTGGCAATTTAAACGTTAAATTGAAAAATTCCTAATGAAAAATATATTTACATAAATATATTTGATCTATTAGTTTAAACAATGTGAATGTATATATATATTTTATGTGTGTTAAAAGAAATTAAAAAAAGAGAAGGAATGTAAAGGGTAAAATAAAAAACAAAAGGGAAACTACTTTGTATTTGTAAAATTAAAACAAACCATTACTGCAAGGCCATCTGCAAATAATTTCGTCGTAACTAAATAAATAAAAGTGGTTTGGCCAGTGGATTCAGACACAGAATCCTGGCTCATTTCAAATAAATTAAAAGCTGGTTTACATGATCACCTTATTTTAGTAGTTACATTAGTTAAAAGGGTGTTGTGTGATTAGGAAAAATAATTGTGTCCATTAAATCTTCCTGAATTGTTTAACGAAACAAATCTAATAGATAGGATATAATTTGGTCACCGAGTACATGTAGTTAACTCATAAAAAACCTTAATAGAGCAGTGGATGTTATAGTATAATAGAGAATTTATTCATTATACAACATACAATATTATGTGTTGGTTGTAGAATTAAAATATGATTAATATACTTTATCCAATTTTCATCCAATCCCCTTGCAAAACAATAAGTGCTTTAAATTTATGACTTACTCAAAATAAAGATTTTCATCACTAATGACTACGAAGTAAGTAAATGCCACTTTCATTCAGTGCAGTAAGTAATCAAAAACATATTTTGATAATGTAAAAAATGAAGTGTTAGCTAAAATATATTCACTCAATTAATTTCATGGATTAAAATTGTTAAGAATATTATTTTCCCTTCAGAAAAATATGGTCATCATAATTGTAAAATACAATCATCATAACTATAAGTTATTTTGAGACTAAAAATGATTTATTGCATTATGCAATTAATAATCAACTTTAAATGATCAATATTTATTAAACATAAATTTAAAATATCATTTATTTGCTCAATTTTAAATCAATAATCTCTTAATTTATTTCTGATATATTCAAGATATATCATGAACATAAACTTCAGTATCTGCAATAAAAAAAAAACATTTAAAATTTACATTATTTAAACTGCAGTAATTACCTGCACATTATATTTCTTTATCTACTTCTTATTTAATTTTTATTGCATTTATATAAATAAATTTGTGATCTGCTGCTTTGTAAAAATAAATTAATAATAACAGCTCTGCAGAAAATAAAGTTTTATTGGTTTGATATTATAAAAATAAAAAATTTTGATAATAGAATATAAAGTGCATCAAAAATAAAATTTGAAATGTATAATGTATTAAGTTGTTGGTTTTTTTTTTAATTTTAAAATGTACATTTCATTTAATTTTTGTTTTTCTTCATGCTTTATTTTAGTTTAATGAATTTATGATTTAGAAAATATTTTCTGGATAAATAAGGAATAAAATGGGAATTGTGAATTTAAAAAAATTATAATTTTTTATTTTTTAAAAAAATTATGACTACTGACATATTTTTATGCAGTATATTTAAACATAAATTACTATTTTTTAAAAAAATAATATACTTCTAATTATATAGAAGTAACCACCTCTCCTCACTAGTACTGTTAAATAGTGATATTAAAACTGTAAGGATCGCCATTTAATGGTGCTAGTGAGGTGGGATGATTTCCTTCTATATAATTACAATCTAAACACTGTGTTTGAAAAATTAACTGATTATTCAATAATATACTTAGTAAAATATTTACTCATTAACATTTTTTTTTTCACTTTAAGCTTTATTTTTTTTTTTTATCAGATTTTTATATAATTTGAAATTAAGGTAGAAAATTATTTTTTCTTCATAAGAATTTATGCACGGAAAGGAATGATATTAAAAGAAAAATTAAGGAAGCTTGTTTTATCACCAGCGAAGCCAAATCAATAAATAGAAGAGACACTTGTTTTGCCATTTCCAAAAAATGGATAGTATATGAGGCAATTTGCACACATTTGCATATAACATTAATAATCTGAAAAGACTATGAATATGGAGCAACAAGGGCTCTGAAAGCACTAAGTCTGCAAATTGTAATATATATATATATATAAAGCCTACAAATTATTACATAAAAAAAATTTTCACTGCAACGTATCAACGTATTATTAATAAGAATTTATTACAAATGCCTGCTTTTTATATGAGATTTTGGGGAGCCAATTTAGCTCACTGTCTGGAGTAAAGGTGTATAAGTACATATTATAAGTGATATTTTAAAATTTTTGATATTTTTATTCTAATTTTTAGATTGCAATTTAATTATCTAAAAATAGAGAAAAATAATAATGAAAGTTGATTTTTTTTTTTTAACTGAGACATTTTAATTCATTAATATTATTACAAGTATAAAATACATAGTAAATAAGTTACACCATTTGCAAGCTATAAAAGTTCTTTACATTGGTATGTGCTACTAACCTGTGTGCTATTACAAACAGTTGAATGCAATTGGAAAATTTACATTTTTCTAAAGACATTCAATATTTAATATTAGATGATGGAAATAATCCAACATATAAATACAACTAAAATGTCATCATTATAAACTTTCAGGCAAACAAAAAGTAGTCTTCATGACATAATTGAATAGTTTGTTATTTAGAAGCTCACATGAAATTTGATCACCAGAAGTTAGAGTTGAGCTGTAGTATTTGCCACTTTACCAATGCTAAATTATGCAGGGCAATTTTAATAATGAAAATGATTAATATATATATACTAAGTCGGGAAATTTAAGGTTTGTTGTTGATCTTTCTAAAATTAAGTAATTGAATTGGTTTATTGCTCACAGTTCAATAAAAGCTTGAACACTGAACATGACAGAGCTGGGTCATGGTGATCCATTAATCTTGAACTCCAGAGATGTATTCTACCACTGCACTAAACCATGCAAAGTGGTCTTACTATTTATAGCAAACATTAATCCACCACTACTGGATATAAATATAATTAATGCAATAGGAAAAGAAAGAAGTTCCTTTTTGGCAGATTGATTCATAGCATGCAAAGACTTGCAGAATGATTTAAATCTAACCAACTTTATCAACATCAAATATAAGGATTTGAACAGACAAATAAATAGAGAGGCATACTCATGGGTGGAAGTGTCAACTTCCAGATAATATATGTTCTTCAATCTTATATGAAATTTATTTTCAAATTATTGAATGACATAATACCAACACAACATACTTAAGTAGAAGACTAAATGAGAATTTGAAGACTTTATGTATATGTTGTAGGCCTAAAGATGAGACTTTTTTTGCATTTGTTTAAAGATGCAATGCATTTAAGTAGATAAGAAAAAAAGTATTCCATATTCCAATTATAAATTTGAAAAGATTAGGGCTACAAGACATTAAAAATTTTCATTTGCATAATACAATGGTTTTTTTTCATGCACACTTTAAAGACAATATGGTCACTAAGGTGTGGTATGATATTTGACAATAAAAAGTACAACTGGCTAAGGAAGTTAGAAAAAGAATGGGATAAATATTTTAACCAATGCTTAAAATATCTACCAAAAAGGATGACGGAAATAATTTGGACAATCACAGGATCCCCATTGTAAGAAATATGGGAATAAAATTCTTATTTAATTAAGAATGGTCATACAAGAAGTGAAAAACATATAAGATCATGAGTGTGAAAACAGTATTGAAGAAAGTGAAATGTAAAATCAAAAATTGTATTTAAATAACTGTATATATAGAGAGAAAAAAAGTATAAATATTTTTTTTATTTCTGTTAATAAAGATTTTACTTAAAAATTAAAAAAAAAAAAAAATCAACACTTAGAAAATGTATGTATCCATTTTTAACATATTTAAAAAATGTAAATCTCTAAAAAAAATCCTATTGTAAGTAAATTTGGAAAACGTGATACTGTTATAGAATTAATGCTAGTGAGTTGACAGTCTATTAGTGTAGTGTAATAAAACCTAGTAGTCGAATACTGTTTATAATGAAAAAATTTAAGGTATTATTTTAAAATCTAAGAATCCTTAATGTATTATTTTATGGATTATATGATATAGAATAATATGATTTGTGTATTATTTGGTGAGATGAAAAGCTTTGCGTATTAATATATGTTATTTTATTATGTAAGAAATTTCATCATTTAGAGCTCTTATAAAGAGCAAAACTGATCAAAATTTCTGAAAGGCAAAGATAAGCTATTGATGATATCAGATGCTTTCATATTGTTTGTCATAATGTTTTAGGCTAAAAGATTTTTTTAGCACAAGCTTAACTCTTATGTATTGAATATATAAACGCATCATATATATTTATACACATAAAATGTCCGTTAATTATAAACTATTGTAAAAACAATAAAAGTAATAGATAAAACGGTAATTAATTATTATATACAGTCTTTCAATCCGCAGAAGTACTTTTGGTTAATTCCTTAAACCTCCTCAATTTCTGAACAGCATGAAATACATATATTGGAGATCATTTGTATGTGGTCATGTGTATAAGATGGATTGGATAGCTGTAGGAAGCTTGAAAGTAAGTTCAAGTCCCTTATAATTACATTGTTTAGTATAGATAATATTTATAACAACTGTTTCTTGTTGCATTGCCAAATGTATACCATATAATACTAAGTCAACCATTCACTTTACTACTGTTGCACAATGCTTTATTTACCACCTTTTTTTACAGTTTACAGTTTCGATTGCCCCAGAAATCTTTTTCAGAACTTTATATATCCTAGCCTCAACTTTAAATTCAAATTCTTAAAGTTTGCATTTTATAAAGTTCTGAAGAAGAATTTGAATTTAGAGTTGAGGCTAGGAGATATAAAGTTCTGAAGAAGATTGCTGGAGCAATCGCAACTGTAAACTGTAAAAAAGGGTGGTACATTGCATAGCAGTAGTAAAGTGAATGGACAATTTAGTATTATGTTATATATATATTAATTTTACTTATTCACATTACTGAAAGGTTGTCTATTTAAGAAGCATAATTGTAAAGCTATCAAAAAATTTCTGAAAACCATCATAAAATGCATGATTTTTAATTATTTTCTTTTTCTTTTTTATTTGCTTTGGAACTTCTGCAATTATGAACATTTTATTGAAGCAGTTGTAAAACTTTGGTGTGTTATTAATATAAAACATAGCATTTAGATTTTTCCTGGAGAAAAATGAGATCATCCTTTAAAAACAAAGACTTCTAAAATACCCAACTGAGAGAGAGGGAGAGGGGGGGAGTTAGTAAAGCTAGAGATTAAACAATGGGTTCTTTTTTGAAATAAAATTTGTCACTGCATCATTAAATATTGATAGCTTTTGATAAGTTTCTAATATTTATAAATATAACATTTACAAAAAAAAATTAGGTAGAGTAAGTCTGAATACATTTAAACATTGGGATGCTATGACCAAGTAATAATACATGATCACCATTAATGATTATGTAATGGTTTTATGCATGTAGATATATGGCATTATGATTAAGCAATTATATAATCCCCATAGGCAATAGAATAATAAGTTTGGAAGGTCTAGCAATAGGATATTAAGATTATAACATTCTATCTCTAATTAACATCATTTAATTGATGATATTGATAGATGATATATTTGACAATTTAGAAGATGAAATTTATATTTCAATCAAATGATGTTCAACAGACTTCATGCTATAATGATTAACACTTTCCTCTATTATATCTGTGGCTTGAGGTTTGATTTTAGGCCTAAGTAAATCTTTGAATTTTTTTAGATTACAAGAAGGTTTATCTTTTTTTTTTCAGGCAGTTGATTCATAGACAATTTTGCTACCACTTGATATTGGTCAGAAAATGGGCATCTATGTATTATTAGAGATAATAAAGGTTCCAGTAAATATGGAATAATCACATGAGTTCAATTCACTGACAATAAAAAAAAATATGAATGTAATATTGTTACAGCTGTCATCACTGGTGAGAGAGAGATGTCATATTCCTGTGACTGCTGATTCTATGGGTTACTTACGTTTAATACTTGAATATCATTAGTAATAATGTTAAGGTTTAAGTATTTAGAATAGAATATTTCAGCATAATAGTAAGGACTTTATACCATAAAGGTTAGCATATTTGCTTGTCATATCTACTATTTTATCTGAATTCTGTTCAAGTTAGTTTTTAAGAAAATGTTTTTTAAGTCATAAAGTCTTTGGACTTTTTTTTTTTTTTTTAGCTAGATATCCTTTGCTAACCCAGATATAGTGTTCAATTAATGGAATTCTAGCTGTTATTAACTAGATGATTATGGTCCCATATTAATATAAATTGTCCAGATGGGAGTTGTTATACTGATACAGGAAGGGATCCTATTTTGGGGGATTTAGTTTATTATTCATATTATCTTAATAATACTTGATCATCATTGGAATATGCAACACCTTTTAATAAGAATAGCCTTTTCACATTTATGAACATTATTAAACAGCCAGTTGTATTAGCCAAGAGCTGATTAGTTGAAAAAGATCTAAAAAGTTTGCTTGGAATTCTCAGCTGTATAAAAAAATCTCACATTCATTCTTTACATTAATCACATGAGCAACTTTTTTGAGCAGTAGGTTGTATAAGACATTCATCATCATAAATCTGGCCACTCTGTTAAAAGAAGATTTATATAACTAAATTTATTTTTCTAACCTTAAATTTTCATTTCAATAGTGTTGACATAAGATTACAATTTATGAATGAACTGATTTTCATTTTAAGGTCATTAAAGTGAGTGGTTAATATCTATGAGAAATTCAAGATCATTAAATACTCTTGTTAGAGACAAGTTTACTTTTTTCCAAAAAAGGTTGCACACTTTTTCTCTGAGCCTATAGAAATGTTTGAAACATTTTCTTATTGTTTAATCAACAAACTGCACAAAAGATTACCAGATCTCCATACTCACATTTATGTTCTTTTAAAAATTATTTAAACTAGTGATGATTAAGTGATGGAATTTTATAATATTATGTTTCAAATAATGACACATCTAAAATTTTCAAATTTCATTGACTCACATGCAAATTTTTTTGTTGGATCATGAAATGAAATCTTGGGAAGTTGTTGAAGCCATAAGATAGGATTATTAAGAAATAACATTTTTTTTAAAAAGTACATTCCTTTATGCACTTCACTTTTAAAGAATGTGATGAATTGGTCATCAATCCTGCCTGTTAATAAATATGACATACAAATATCTGTGGATATTGTTGCTTGCTCTTCTGAATTAGCTGTACAAATCATATTCCTGAAATCACTTATTTACCCCAAGCTTTGATTGAGAAAAAAGTGTAAATGAATGAGTAAGTATGAATAAAATCTACAAAATTTTAATAAACTTATTTTATTGGTATCTATTGAAATAAAAAGACCACTTGGAAAATTATAAAGAACTGGAAAGTTTTTATATCTAATAAAGATCATATACATACTAATATTATAGTACAAGTCTCATTATTCTCACATCTTTAAAAGACAGATTTCATGTGTTACATACTGGATATGAATGAATATATGAGACATTTTCTGAAGATTTATATATATGACAAATATTACCTTTTTTCAACTTATATTAATGATGGTTTTCCAATTTGAAATGCCTCAACATTATTGATAAATTAAATAGACTCTGAGTGAATATGAAAGGCATCAACTTTAAAAAGCAGAAAGGTAAAAGATCTTTAATTAATCTACTTCAGAGTAAAACATCTTTAATAGCTCCTCATAGATCACTAGGCTTTCTAATTATCAGATGGTGAGAACAGTTTTACATCAATTGTTTCTCTTCTTTTTTTTAATGACATTTATTTATTTATTAGTTTACATAACAAAAAAGAAAACATTGACTGTTACATGATTGTTGTTGAGATATACATAGGGAGAGAAAACTATGAAATTAAAGGGGAAAAAAACATACAATTGTCTTCTATGACATAAATACGCATCTTCCTAGCTGTTAAAAAACCAAAGTCAGGTTCACGAATGTCATGTGAGAGGTTGTAGAGATCAGATAAGTTCATCAGTGTATGACCAGGTGGGATTGAAGATCTCAGTCAGCATTAACAGCTGTAATCCAGTGCAGTTTGTGAAAAAATCCATTGTTTCTCTTTCAATAAAGAGTTCAAGCAATAGCTGAATTGGTTATAGTTATATTATCTGGGTGAAAAATGCTAAGCCTGATCTAATACATTTTCAAGTTTATCTAGCTTGTATGTTAGAGAATTGCTCTATCATTTTATCCTAAGCTAAATAAATGGAAATCATTCATGAAAACCTAGTTATATTGTCTTGTGTAGTCTATTGAATTTGCTTATTGAAGTTGCAGCTATAGCATACATATATGTATGGAATACATTTAAGCTCCACATTATGTATTTGTTTAAAGTGGATTGTGAACTACAGAGGTGGTGATAATTAAATGCTTGGAATTTTATAGAATTATGTTTTAAATAATGATGCACCTAATATTCTCAACATCAAATTGAGAGCCCTTTCAACATTTCAATAAATTTTCAGACTGTACTAAAAGAATCACTGCTTTTTTTAAGATTCTTATTATTTGATTAGGAACCCTTTCATCATATTCTTGTGATTATTCAAATAATGAAGAGAGGGGGAAAAAAATAAAGCAAATTAAAGAATGGCTATATAATCTAATTCATGAATCATAAATGTGCCATATATATATATCATTTTCTGTTTATTCATCTGGCAGCTTGTGATGTTAGCTTTTTTTGAAATACTTTTAGTAACTTGCCTAATTGTTTTTCTCCATTATATTTTATATTCATCCATATTTTATAAATAGTAATAGAATATCTTCTTGCTATTCTCATTATTTGAATTTAATTTTCTGATTGACAAAATGTGCAATTTTCTGTCCGATAGACACTTAATTATCTAATATTAATCAGTAAATGGTTTTTGTTTTACTTGAACTTCCCAAATATAGTGAGTACAGTCTTCTCCTTTATTCTTTTATTGTGATGTACTGTTGGAGTTGTCTTTGCATTACAATGGACTATTTATAGAGTTATTTTTATTTTCATAATAAATTTCAATTTATGTTCTAAATTTCATAAAAATCATTATAAAAATGAACATTGATAATAAAGAATAATATAATAATATTATTAAAAATGAAATAGCATTAACTAAAATCATCATGTTTACCATCATTTAATAGTTATTAATCTGCATGTTGTAAGAACAAATATTTTTATTTATTCCTATACCAAAGTAGTATTCAGTTTTGTTGAAATGTTATCCTGAATCACATACAATCTTGGATACATATCATCATCTAATATTTTATTTTGAGGTTCTTCATAATACTTTAGTCTTCTATGATAAGATCAAGGATCTGTAGGTTATTTTTTGGAGTGGTTGCAATCAGTGATTACTCTGATTATTTGTTTCATTAAATTTATTCACCAAGCATTTACACATTTTCAAGTGGTAGTTTCGTTTGTAATATTCATTTATAAATTTATGCTGCCACTTTTCTAAGCAAATACTTAGTAAAATAGAATTCTTTAAGTTTTACACCATTGCTATATTAATTCATTACTGTCATAAATTCACACACAGAGAAAGATAAAAAGAACAGTATAAAAAAATGTTCCAACTACAGCATTATATTTTTCTATTTTTTCCACATCTTTTTTAGTTTTATTTTGACCTTCTGTGGATTTGGAGACATCAGAAGGAATACAATTTTATTTGTCTCCCATGATTTTTTTTAATTTGGTGCATTTTTTCTTTCCTACATTAATTTTAAATCCATAGTAAAATATTGTTGTTGGGCCTATCTTTGTCCTTACTATAATATCTGAACTGATGTGAAGATTAAACTGTCTTTTTGATACCATTAGTGGGGCTATGTCAGAAAGATATCTTGTTAGATGAGTAGAAATGAACACTTGAATTAAAAGATAATGAACCACAATTCCTGTGTTCTTGGGATAATGGCATCTCTACTACTGGTGTTATATTTATATATATACACACCCACACAGTATCTATTATTTTGCAATCAGATTATTACCCTCATCTAAGCAACCCAGATTTTACCCTTTAGCTAAGAATAGATAGATACCCATTTACTGATCATTACTGAATTTCCAGCTAACTTGATTATAGGTTGTCTATCTGAAAATATATATATTGTATAAGTCTATTTGTGTTCTGAGAAACGTCAAAGTTCATTTAGGTCACACTTGAAACCCAGATCATAGATATTTGAAGACAGATATACTAAACTCTCTACCCAAACATTTTAAGGTACTATATGGGAAACCTATTAATTCTGAGAGAACTAACTGTTAATGATTATGACGTTAATGGTGCTATATTCGAATAATAACTATTTAAAATACTGTATTTTGGGAAATCCTTTTCTAAATTTCTTATGGCATGTGTTCTTAAAAAATAATTTCTCAAATATTTCTCATTTAATAAATAAAGTCGTCTTGTTTCTGAAAATTTTGCAAATATGTGTATGTGAGTTTAGCATTGAAACTGTCAGAGTCATGCGTAGTGATTGGTTTTATTTAACAAATAATTATTTATTCGAAGGCAGATTTTTTTTTTTTTTACTTGTGAACGTGGTTTCTTTTTTCTGATCTTTTTTTTTTTTTAGTCAGTTGATCATTTATTTATTTTGTCATTGTTTGATTCAAATCTAATTATTCTTTTTTCGAAAGGTTATTTAATTTAATTCAATTATTAAAAACACATCACTAGTGAGAAGAAAAAATAATGATATTGTTGATGTTGCTTTAGTTTAACGAGTTATCGTTGAATTTATTACCTACCGTTTTATAGTTTTTTCTATGAAAGTAAGTTATTGTTATTTTTCTGCCGTTATAAAACAAAAATTTCTTTATCATATATCAACTTTTAAATTTCTCTTTTTATAATTTTCAACAGGTAGGTTTTACTAATTTCCTTTCAAAGTTTGCTTTTGGTTGTTTTTTTTTCATAAAAAATTGTCGTAGTAATTTACTTCCTCGTTAACCAATTTGTTATTTTTTGCGCAAATTATGATTAAAAAGAGATTTTAATTGGCTATCTGAAAACAGTAATTTTATTAGTCACAACAAAATCAATTACATTTATGAGCTTGAATATATACAATAAATCTTGTATTGTTATTGTTTATAATTTGAATTAAAAATTATACTGTATATAATGTTCAATCAGCGGGCATATAAGTCAGTATCCTATAATAGTGAATAAATTTCATGGCTTATTTGATCTTTTTTAGGGAGAGGTAGCTCTGTGTGATTCGGTGGAGTGATAAAGCGGTTGACTCTGGAAGTCAGCGAATCTTGGTGCATGGCCAAGCCCAACCATTTCCACTAATCAAACTTTTTAGATACTCAAACTTTTTATGACCTCCCAAGCAACAAACCATTTGATTATTACTATTATTTAGGGAGGAATTTTCTCATTAGACAAATTTTAGGAAGAGACACTCACTGGTTGTTTCTGAAATATTTATAGTGTTATATAAATATGCGGATATATGTCTACCATACATACCTAATATTGCAAGAGAACTAGTTAAAAAATTACAGAATGAATTCACAGTAGGTTTTCGAACCCCTCCCAACACCAATAGAATTATTAACAATTCTAAGGACAAAATTGACCTACAATCAACACCACATGTGGTGAACAAAATGGCATGCCCTCAGGCAAACTATGGAGCAGTATACTATGGTGAGACTCGGGCCACTATAAACAATAGAGTGGCTCAACACAAACACTTATACAAAAGAGTATTAAGCAGAAATGAAGGTAGCTCAGTGTTTGTGGACCACCAAAAAGCGGCTAATCATGAATTTGAACCTGCAAGTGCTAGAATAATTTCCACTGAAAGAAATCATGTCAAAAGGAAGGTTAAAGAAGCATGGTATATAGCAAGAGATATGAAGGCAATAAACAGGAAGGATACATTCTTGTTGATACTGGTGTCTTCAATATTTTACAACCATACACTTCCATACAAAAGATATGTCAACTTAAACTTTCTAAGGTAAGCTTTACTTTTATTCTTAAAGCTTAAATAATCATTTCCTCAATGATTTTAATGCCTCATTAAAATCCAGCATGATGGAAGGAAATCAATCTCCAAACATAGATAATAAAGAGAATAATCAATCTGCAAGCACATTTAATAAAGATGGTAACTTATATAAAGAATTTTCCTCAACTATAACAAAAATTAGTTCACTCAAAAATATTACTTTTACTGTTGATAAAAAAAAATTTTAATTTCCCTAATCTCCGAATAATACCTATCTCTACTATAACTGAATCCACTGAGAATATAATAATTAAAAATAATAACACACCAATATTACTTTACTCTTAACCTGTAAATAATACTTCTAATAAAAATTACTCATACACTAAAACATTACAAGAAAATAATACAGAACTTGAAGTGAACATAATCTGGTCATATGAAAATATTACCGATCTTTTCAATGTAGATGAAGGGCAAAACAATTCATTTCTATCACTGGATCAATAAATCAATTTAAAATCACTACATAACAATACAATGAATATTTTAAGAAATTCATTTTGACCATCCCCCCACAAGTTCTTAAATCTTTTTAAAAATTTCACAATAACAAAATGTTAATTATTGCAATTACTAATGCTAATATTCAAATAACTAAATTTCTTACAGATGAATTTTATGATTAAAAAAAAAAAAATTATGGAGTCTGATATAGAAGATCCTCAACACCTCAATAATAGATACATAGTAATTGAATTCCACACTAGTTTTCAAAAGGAATTTTTTTTAAATGTCACTTTAATGGACAGAAAAATCTTATGCCTGTGGTCTTACTTCTATGAAAATATGGAACCAATCTAATTTCCTATATCTGCTGGATTAGAAAGCTGTTGTACCTGTACTAACAAACACAGGATTATATAATATTATCCTCAATGAAAATATCTTTCCAGCAGATATTCCAAAACTTCATTCCACTGATTCATCACTTCTAATAATAACATTTAAATGATACATCCACAATGCTTTCTCTGCAAAGCCAGAAAACATATCATTAAAGTCTATCCATGCAGGTTCTGTAAACTCTGGATTAAAAATGCACAAAACACATCAATGTGCTAAATCGACACTATTGCATGCAAAAAGCAATGCCAACATATCTAGACCAACTGAAATATAGACATACAAACTCATCACCCGTAGATGAAAATTCAAGCAACATCACCAAAACAACACAACTAACCAAACCATTATATCTGCAGATCAAGAGCATAAAGAAAACATCCTCACTGAATCAATGATAATTGTCTCAAACAGCAAACTGGATACTAAATCTAAGAGAATACCACCCTCTATAGATGACAACCAGACTTCAACCGATGAAAACTTTTTTAAAATAATTACAAAACCTAAGCAAACTCATGGGAAAATAAAGTAAAGACAACAAAACTCTTGCATCCAGTCAAACCACTAAGTTAAAACCATAAATGCCTACAATATCAATTAAAACTAGATCTACAATTCTTTTCTTTGCACCAGCAAATATATATATATATATAAAGCTCAATTAACACTTCAACAAACAAACTCTAACATAACTAAGAATAAACATTTAATTAGGCAAACATTAAATAGTATATCAATCCTATCTCCAGAGCAATTAAATCTTTGCTTAAATGATGAGACCTATAAAAGTGGCCATACTTCTCAACATAGAAAAAGAATGTCACAAACTCTAACTTAACAAACAATTCTCAAGAATGGAATTACAGTCATAACAATGAATCTTAATAACAAATGGCTAAACTTGTAGTTCTTGACCACTATTAGATTTATAAAAATGGTCATTAACAAAGCAAATTTAAACAATTACATTTAATAAATCAAATTCCATTTTGGTTACAATACATACATCCCAAAATAACTGTATAATAGGCATCAAACCACATGGCTCAATCTTTTCCCCACCTTCCCTAAGAATTGAAATGCCCTATGAACTTCATCGAACTAATGTAAAGAGCATCAACTCCCCTCAATGCTTATTTGCAATTAATAACTGGATTATACAATACTCTCCTCACATTTACTTCTTATCTGAAACTAAATACTCAATCAATAACAAGATAGATCCTCAAAAATATTTTGGAAAATTTAGTTACCAACAACTCTCCAAATTTCCAACACATCTGGTGCATGGATAGAAATTATAATCCTCCATGCTGCACCCTTCTTATCCTTTAAGATCTTATTTCTTGACCAAACATGATTATCTCCACATTCTATCACCCTGATTTGACCATAAACAGTATCAACCTACATCTTTAGAACTGATGCTTTACCAAATAATCTCTCAGATAAATTTAACTCTATCCTCAGATCCCTACCCTACCATTCTTATGTGAGACTTCAACATGCCATACTCTGAATTTATCTCTAAATATCATTATCTCATTAATAAAAAATTAATAAGTGCTGAAGATTTCTTCCCTAACAATACCATTTCATTTTATATGCCAAAACATGCAACTCTTATAGATCTACTCTTTTATTCACTGGATCTACATTTCATTATTAATCCTCCTTCATTTCAACCTATCAGTTTTTCTGACCATCTAGTTCTTATTGAACTAAATATTAGCTCTAACATCATTGTAACAATATGACTACACTTCTCCTAAAGATTGCTTCACCAGATATTATTTCTGAAATATACATCCTCTTCCAAAAAATTAATCTTCTCTCATTACATCCCACTAGAGGCTTGGCTTGTTTTCATCAATACTATAAATCAGTTATTAACACTATTCAAGCAAAAACAAATCACCCACAGTCTTAATCAAAAAGCTTGACAAGGTATACCAAAAACAAAAAAGTTACTTCATGTGATCCTGCATCTATTTCTTCTATTATCCATCTTAAGCAACAATACAAAAAAAAAAACCAACTACTAACTGCTGATTATTTCTCAACTAAAAGTACAAAACTGTTTTTAGCTCAACCTTATAACTGGTCCAGAGGATACATACATTGGGCTCTTTCATACAAAGAAAAAAGTTACCTTTCATTTATAATAAAAAATAATCAAATGGTCATGGGCCAGTAGATGCTTACCTTACCACTCTATCATTTTAAAGCCAAATTTAAATTGTGTGCCTTCCCTTATATTGACACCCATTTTTTTGGATTCAATAATTCTAATCACCAAAGTATGAAAAATGATATTACACTTAAGCTCACTTCATTTCCAGATAACATACACCCTGGCCCACATGCAATCCCCAGATTTACACTTACTCACCTAAGCTTCTTTACCATTCCCATAATACTAAACCTACTCAATAATCTCTCAAAGCAGGTCTATCAAATTGAACAACTGTATCCCATCTCCTTAATTTTTTTTTTTTAATTCTTCCATGCTCTCCAAATAACCTTGCGCCCATCTCCATGATTCCAGTTTTCTATCTGTTTTTAACAGCTTGTAAAAACACAGGAAATGGTGATCATGTGTAAATGTAGGATCATGTGAGTAGAACAGCTGAGTTGATGATGATTTGCACTCACTTTTGATTATTCAAATATAATAAACTACTGTACAAGATTACCATTGCATCAAATCTGTTGCCAAGATGAAACAGTTTATTTCAAGATATTTTTGATGTTATTCCATATTTTGATGATATATTAGTTATTTGCAGAGACAGAAACTGAATTAGATACACACATGTTAAAAGTTTATACACAGTTGGATAAAATAGATGCAAAGTTAAGTGTTCTGATATGCAAATGTTTGGCAGAGAAAGCAGTGCACATTTGAAACAGGTGCTAAAAAAACTTCATATAGTGATATTAACAAATTTTAACCAATGCTATAATCCATCAACATTTCACTCAAAATGTGACTAAAAAGATACCAGCTAAAATGTTATTGCACTGAAAATGCCAAACCAATCTATCTATACTAATATCTGTCTACACTAATGTCTATACTAATACTGAGACAAAGTGTCATGGATGAGGAAAGCTATAACATTTCTGATGCCATCTGGATACACAATACGTTAAAGAGAAAATGATTTCTGGGTGTAATAACCAGTGTGTTTTAAGACTGTTAAGGAAAATGAAAGCTATAAATGGTAGAAAATTAAGAAGGCACATAAATCATTCAAACTGAGTGTTAGCGTTAATTCAAAATTAAGTGATACTACTGCCATAAAAGAAGGAAATACAGATGTAGTGCAGAGCTGCAAATTTTAACTTTAAATAATAAGAATCACTTATCTGAGAAAAATGATTCATTGAATGAATTAGTGATAACCCTTCAAAACACAACATGTACATTAAAAAAAGGCTTATTTAATACTTTAAATATGTTAAATATAGCAAAATAGTATGCTGATCATGCTTTCAATTAATTAAAATAGTCATATTCATAATTATTTTTATCCAAGAGAATTTGTTTTTAAGAGTTAAATCCAATACACCTTTTTAAAAAAAACAAAGACCTATTTAGTCCATAGGTGGAGCTCTTACTAGAAAGCATCCTCCTCACAGTTTGCACAGAATGGCTCTGAAAAGTTGGTTTTGCAGCAGTGAAAGATGCCTTTTATACTTATTTGGGCCTTTAAAGACCTTATTTGCTGCTAATGTACTCCTTCATTCACTAAATCTCAGTTTTAGTGCATTTTTAACATAATTTCCCTATGTCTACTTTGTGCTTATCAGCATTTAACTACCTCATCCCCCCCCCCTGTTTTGTGGGTGATTTAACTGTTTCATGGACCATAAAGGGTTTATTCCCTCCTAGTCTCTTAAATATTTCTTTTACTCCTATTTCCTTGTCACTCAGAACTTGGTTTATAAAGTTTTTTGTATGTTGTTCTAGTTATTTAGGCTATTTTTAACTATCCTTTTTTTTTTCAGACACCCCCTTCTCTGGGGTCTCTAACCGCCTAAAATTCCACTCAATCTTCTCATTACTCAACTAAAATTATTAATAACAAGTTTTCCAGTGTTTTTGTTGCTTTTACATCATTATACTTAATTTTTCCATTTCAAAATTGTTTTCTTCATATTACTTATCAATCTTTCAAATGGTTTAAAGATGGCCACTGCCCCTAGCGGAAAAAAATGTGCAGAGACCTAAACTACATGAACTAATACCTTCAAAATTACCCAAATTTTATCCAAATCAAATTTCAAACAAAACTTAACTAAAAACATCATTCTTGCCCTCTGGATTTTTTTCCCTTTCAGGTTGTGGTTTGCTCAAAAAGAGCAAATGACCAATCATAATGCCACTCCAAGTACAATGGGAAAAACTACTCATCTACAAAGGACAAAAATCAGCCTGTTGCATCTAAGCATAACACAGAAATCTCCTCATCCATCCCTGAAACCTCCAAAGACTTAACATATAGCAATTCCTCCAAAGTTAATGTTACATATGGATCCTCCTATCAATCCACCTGGGCAACCAAGCCTATCAATATTGCTCCTTGCCAAAGTCTCTTCTTTGCCTGGACTATACACCCTTTCCATATCCCCCTCCCATTTCATATGTATTCTCTTCCCCTTCACCATATTGTACTTGAATTTCATTTTACTATGTAATCATCTCTTTGTAAATCTTTTTTAACTGTTGTGTATTTTGTCCTTTTGATGAATAAAAGCTTTCATCACAGAGAGAAAATAAAGCCCTATTTTTACTGAAACAATAAAAAAAAGTTGTTGTTTTTTTAAAAAAAAAAAAAAAAGAAAAGATGTGATAAATTCAATATAAGACGAAATGTCTGAATACTCTTTGTGAATAAATTATATAAATAAATAAATGTTTTATTTTAACAGGCCCAATTTTAAAATGCTCAAGACCCTATGGGATAATTTGCTAATCTTATTTTACAATTCATTGAAATTTCTTTATCTTCTTATAAAACAATAATTGAATAAATTATATGTTTATAAATGAATAAATAACTTCTTTTTTTTCTGTTGCATGACATTGTCTTTGTAATATTCAAAATTGAATGGAAAATAAGATTTCCAGAAACATTGTTTCAGTTATTGATATACGCAAAGGATTCATATATAAATATGTTCTCTATTTTTAATGAAATAAATAGAATATTTCTTTTTCAATTGAGTAACATATAAAAAGTTTTAATGTAAAATTTTTTTTTAAGTATTTACTTCTCTAAAATTAGTTAATTTTTAATTCAGTAAACAAACATTTATTTTACTGTTATCAGGCTGTTTTTTCCTTAATCATTATATTGTATTGTATAAAAGTGATAAAATAATTTCTACAATAATATGTAGATAATTATCAAATATTACTGCAATAAATTTTAGTCTAAAACAATATTTATTACTTTGCTAAGTCAGGCTTTGGATAGGGTGTATATCTTTGACAAAGCATGACTAAAGTGAATATTAACAAATTTATTAGCATATCCTCAGGTGTATAAACATACATTAAACTAGTCACTGATTGTAATAAATTTACATGTGTAAATATTTATTTAGAAGACATGCTAAATAGTTATTTGGATTGTGGAGGAGCAATGTTGGAAGGAGAGTAATAAAGTGTATAAGATTTGCAGATAATATGGCACTTATCACTGAGAAGGAAGAGGGGCTTCAGAATATGGTGCATAAATTGGAAGAAGGATGTATGGTATATGGAATGAAGATTAATATTGAAAAGACTAAGTGTTTATGGATATGGAGAAATGCAAAAATACTGCAAATTGGAATCCGTGATAACATGGTTCAATAGGTGAAAGGATTTAGATATTTGGGTAGTTGGTTGAGTTAGGATGGAAGAAGTGAAGATGAAGTTAGAAGAATAGCATTGGCAAAAAAGACATTTGTGAAGAGAAAGAAGATATTTTGTGAACCATTGGAAAGAATTAAGGAAGAGATTGATTAAATGTTATGTGTAGAGTGTATTAATGTATGGTTGTAAGACATGGACACTGAGTAATAGAATTAAGAACTGATTGGAAGCCTTTGAGATGTGGACATAGAGGATAATGCAAAAAATCAGTTGGATGAGTAAAATAACAAATGAAGAAGTTTAGAGTAAATGAGGAAAGAAGATTAATTGAGAATATCTGAGAGAGAAAGAGAAACTAGATTTGACATATATTAAGAAGAAATTATAGTTTAATGAAAAATGTTTTGGAGAGAATGGTTAGTAGAAATAAAAAGAAAGGATGGAAGAAATTGACATTGTTGGATGATATAAGAGATGGGAAGTCATATGTGGAATTGAAGAAATGAGCAAGGAAAAGAATGGAATAAAAAAATGGATGAATTGTTGTTGCAACTACTCTCTGGACCTATCTATTGGATAGAAAGAATACTATTGATTGAAATTGACATAGCAGTTGCTATGTGACTGGATTAAATTACCAGTGCTTATTAAGAGGAGTGCTATTGGCTCTTATATTTATGGAGTTCTTAGAATTAATTATGTGCCATGCTTCTTTTACTTTTCATTTATTATTATTGTTTTCTAGGCAAATAATTTTAGCATCAGCAGATTTAAAGGAATGACCATATTTTTTATCATGGTCTACAAATACTAAGCTATAAGCACTGTTGCATTTGTTATATAAAACTAAAACTTCACGGAACCTATATTGTGAATGTATGTATGTATGTATGTATGTATGTATGTATGTATGTAAAGTTCTGTGCCTAAGGGCAAATAGAATGATTATGCAATAGAATAAATACTATTAGGAATTTTAAACTTCTCTCTCCATATTATAATATATAAAATTAAAAGCATGTGAAGTGGATGAAAGAGAAGCTATAGAGAGTGCAAAAAATATTAAACGCTAAGCGCTTTTGAGGCCGTTTGCCTCATATTCATAGCGATAATGCGAAATACCAAGTATTAACTCTTGGTTGTCATCAATGCTAGTTTGCATATTGCTGCTTTCTTAATCCAATTTATTCTAGCATCTTGATTTTCTGAATATATGAGATAACTCACTCCACAAAACCAATGTTTTGTGTATGCATGTTGTGAGTTTTTGTCTAAAGGCAAGTAGACTACTTATTATAACTAAATGATAACCCTTCATTATCAGATACAGCTCATCATGCTGATGATTTATATTTTAAATTATACATAAAATAAGTGCAGTTATGCATTCATAAAATATAATTGCCAGTGTTTGCTTATCATAATTTTGTTTTGTTTTTTTTTAAAAAAAACTTGATTAAATGAATTTTATTCAAATTTGGTTTTTAACAAAATAAAATTTAAAAAAAAAATGATTACTATTTTTGCTACAGTGTTTTTTTTTTCCGTATTATCTTTTCATAATTTATAACTTTATGGCAAATTTTTAAAGTCTGTTAAAAATATTAAGCTAATAGAAGACAACTGTAACCAGTCCTTCCCTCTTGGGGTTTCAAGAAGCAATCACTCCAGTGTTTGCAAACAAAACTTAAACCCCATGAGGCACCACAAAATAATGAGAACCACAATTTAGATGAAAAAAAGTGTAATTATTGTTTTAATTATGTTTATTAAACTATAACTCTTTATTTGCATAATTACCTGAAACAAAGAACCGTCTTAATTTGAAAAATTTAAACAATTGCCAAAGAATGTGTTAATGGACAAATGTTTTTTTCTGCCTGAACATTTATGATATATATATTTTTAAAAATTATATATACAATATTTTTTTTAAAAATCAGTCTCACCCTTCAATCTTAAGAATTAGTAAACAATGGGGTAAAAGGATGGAAAGAATTCCCAATAAGCATTGGATTAAAGCAATCTCTTTACTTAAATTAAAATCATTCTGAAAATCCTCAAATGTTAAAAATTGCTATTATTATATTTATGGGATGCTTTAATCTGAGAAAGTAATTTAGTCAAAATGAATGTTAAGGGTTATTTGTTTAATTTTGCTATGTCTAACAACAAAACTTCCCAAATTGGTCGATATCGACCCTCTAAGGCCGATTTGAATTTTCTAGAGGTCGATAGTTTCAGTATAAAAAAATTGGGGGTCTATGACAGCAAAAATTGACCCCCTTGCTACTGCTATTTGTTTATTACTTCAAAATATTTACGATTCTATTAGATACTTAATTAAGAAGTAAAATAAATTCAAAAAAACACTTTTTTGATAAAAACACATTACATACCAAACTTGTGAATGAAAAGAGTCACACGTAAGGACACATGAAAGTACATGTAGCACAAACATATCCTGTGCATTGTCTTATCGAATGCATCAAAGCAAATGCGGACATGAAAAACCCATGGCCACACTTGCTTGCTGTGGGACGAGATGATATTTGATATTAGCAGAATCTATCAGTCTTGTATGGTCATGCTTTCATAAAACACAATAAATTGGTTCTTTTGATGTGATATGTACTTATTTGTGATTTGAACTTGGAATATAATTACTTATTGAAGAGCAGTACTATGAAAAAGAAAATCAGAGGTCACAGTTTATTTATTCAAGTTTGAAGAAAAATCTTCTCTTTCAAGTAAGTACATACTTTATTGTTTTCTTTTTATCACAGGAGTTGTCAAAATTGTTTGTTAATAAAAAAGTATTTCTTATGATAATAATATGACTGAACCAAAAAAAATTGCAGTCAGTACAGCTTAAACTATTTGGAAGCTAGGATTTGTCCCATCATTATCAAACAAACATTTACCAATATACTTTATACGATAGTAGATCACTTGAACAGAATTCACCCTGACAAAAAAAAAAGATTTGTCATACTTTCAATCACTTAAAGATAAAATTCTGAAAAGAACTACAATAGATAATATGTTTGTTTCATCATCGAAGCAAAATTATGATGGACTAAGGGCATCACACAACATATTCCTATTCATCGCAAAGTCTGGCAAGCTGCACACGTAGGGGAAAAACTGATTCTACCAGTCATTGTGGAGGTATAGAACACTGTATTCCACAAACCTGCACAAGATGTTATAAAAAGTATTTCTTTGAGCAATAATACAGTTCAAAGATGTATCAACAAAATGAGTCACAATGTTGAAAACTGTTTGTGTAATTATTTGCAAAATAAAAAAAACTTTCCCCCCTGCAATTAGATGAGTCACCATTACCTGGTAATGAAGCTTTGTTGATGGTGTACATTTGTTTTATTCAAGATCAGGAAGTGCATGAAGAACTGCTTTTTGCTAGAACTGTAGAAACTGACACCAGAGGCAAATTGAGTTTTAATTTAATGGAACTATTTTTCAGGGAAAAAGCAATTCCATTGACAAATATAATATCTGTTGCGACAGATAGAACACCAGCTATGGTTGGTCATTATTGCAATTTCTTAAGTTACCTGAAACAACACTTACCTGAAGTGCTTGCAGGTCACCGTTTAATCCATAGACAACATTTAGTAACCAAGAACCTTAGCAACAAATTGCATCAATTGCTTCAGTTTGTTATAACAGCTGTGAATAAAATATGAAGTAACGTTTTGAACACTAGACTTTTCACTCAATTATGGGAGAAAAGCAATGAAGATTTCTATTGATTGGTTCTCCATACTGAAGTCTGCTGGCTTTCAAAAGGTTCATGTTTGGTGAGATGTTTTACACTTTTTTAATCTGTATTTAGAGTTTTTGGAAGATAAGGATTCCAATTTGAAAGAAAATTTACTTAAGAGTAAAACAGTTATTGCTTATTTAATCTGACTTATTTGGCAAATTTAATGATGTTAATTTATCACTGCAAGAAGACAATTTGAATCTCATCAAAGCAAAATCAATCAAGATCTGAGCTTTCCCAGTTCCCCAACCTATCTAAGATAGGCACAATTCAAAAAGAAAACATCTTGCTGTACATCAATTACTCGAAGGCTCTTCACTTAGATATCAAGGCTAGGTTCAAAAATATTCTTTTATTGGCAATATCAGACTGGATAATAAAACCCATATCCTACTGCAAGATAAGCTGATAACCATCACTGTGAGTGAGGATCTCAAGGTACAATAGGGTTATCAAAAGTTTTGGCTGCAACAAGATATTCCACTTCTGTACCTGGCTTTATAGACTATTGTACAAAAATATTTGCTGGCATTTTCATTGTTATCTCTGGTAGAGAGAGGCTTCAGTGTAGTTCTAAACCTGCTTCAGAACAGATATCGATTGCATATCACTGAACATGGAGATTTGAAAATGCAACTGCCTAATTTAAAACCAGACATAGATAAATTATTGACAGATCACCAGGTGCACCCATCTCATTAAATTCAGTTTTCCAAGCTAATTTATTTGGTATTCTTATTTTTATAATGCTGATTAAAATCTTTCATTGTTGTAATTTTGTTGATGTTCAATTCTGTCTGAATATGATTGATTTTTTTTCATTTCATTTTTATGTTTAATAAAGTATTTTCAATATTTGTACTTATTTTGAATTGACATATTTATTTCATAAATGTCAAAAATTAAAAAAAAAATTATGCTTGTATTTTTTGCTTTAATTTTCACTAGTGTAGGTTTCAATATTAAATGTTGCACAAGATAATGCCATAATCCGTAGTCCTTTCATCTTTTTCAATCATTAATTACAAATGATTAAAATGAAAAGTTTGATATCTAGTGAAATATTTAATATCAAGTACTGTACAAATTTATTAATTTGAACAAGTAAAGTAAATGACTAGGGGGTTGATGGTTTTAAAAGTTTTTGGTAAAGGGGTCTGGGGCTGAAAAAAAGTTTGGGAACTCTTGGTCTACAATCATGTGTTGTTGTATTTTAAAAAAAGTAAGAACTTTTCATGAATGGATGGAAATGAGATATATACATATAGTAGACATTCTTAAAAGAATATGGCCATATCAACTCCAAGGGGGAGAGGGACTGCTCTGAAAATGAGTTTTGTGATGACTACACACACTAATCTATAATCTACCAATGTATCCATATATAGAACATATTGGTCCATTTTTTTCTGCTTATTTGATATTTTGCAATAGTGTTTTTAATTTCTTCAGCAGAAAACTTTTCTTTGTGAAATATTTCAGCATCATGTCTAATGGGAGCTCTCCAACATATTCTATCCTCTGCAATATCTTCCCAATAGAAATAAATCAATATTTTATTTCTTCAGAATATTTTTGAAATAATCCTCAAAATGAAATCAGGGACTACCTCTTCCATAAAAACCATACTCAGATTCATTATAAAACATTCTTTTAGGAAATTTTGTATTATTTATTTGTTTTACATGTCTAAACCAATGAAAGTGTACTTTTACAATAATGAGCTTTATATCCAGCAAGTTGAAGAGTATATTGATTGATTTTGTAATCTTGCTATTACATTTTTAAAGTTGTCTAAAATGACAATAAATCAACTAAAATAACAGTTGAAGCTAAATATATGTCTACATATATTTGCTTCATTTTTAAGCAATTAACAAAAATTTTTGTTGGGTATATGTGGGCATGAATGGACCACATAAACTGCATTTAAACATAACAAATTTGATTCACTTTAATTTTAGTTTTAATCACATCATTTAATATATATTGTTCAAGTATTGAATACATATATTTAATAAGTAACAGCTATTAATTAATATCATATGTGTTTTTAAAAACATTTTCTTTAAAAAGGTAATTATGTTTATTTTAGGTACATAAATATTTAGTCAATTTCTTTTTCTGATTTATATCCATTTTATTAAAAGAAAAATCATCTCTTTTGTTTTATTTTAAACTCAAAAACTTTTAATTTGGTTAGCAGAATATTTTATTTTGTGTTAATTTTGTTATCTCTAACATAAAAGTTTTAATTTGGTAAAATCATGTACAAAACTACTCAAACATAATCATTGAAATGATAAGTAATCAACAGGTATCTAGAAAATTGAATTGGTTAAGCGATGAAAATAAAAATGTTTAGTAAAAATAAAAAAATGTATTAAAGATCACATAACCTGGTTAAATGTCATTATTGGCAATAACAATTTTTCTTAATACTTTTAATCAGAGAAATTCTAAGAGAATTTTAATTAAAAAATATGTTGGAAACCTTTTCTTCACATTTAGTACAAAATCCTAGTAAAATGCTTTTAGAGGCCTTCATATCAGTCACCACTGGATGCTCTGAGGAAAAACCAAAGCATAGATGAATAAAAGCAATTGATCTGATGCAATCAGTTTCTTGGGTGGGCCAGCATTCTGACATAAAGTCCATCCATCTCATTGTTATTAGGAAGCCAGTCATTTACTTGTTGTTTTTAAAAAAATACCTGCCTTAGTAATGTAGAAGAAAAGTCACATCATCGAATAATCTTTATTAGAGATTACTGAAGAAATACCATGATAAATATTTTTGCCATCACTTGAAGAGTTTTCCAATTATTAGCCTGATATCTGCTATAACTTAGGTTTTAACTAAGTTATTAAAGATAACAAATATTCCCTAAACTAAGAAATTCCACTAGCAACATAAAGTGTTTCAAAAATGTCCTCATAAGTGAATTAAAATGCTCTGCAAATTAAAATGTTTAGAATCATAAAGCTCTATCTGAAAAAAAGAAGAAATATACCAAAAAAAATTCTACAATGGATAATAATCTCTAGAGAAGCTATATGATCTACTCATCAACATACCTATATTTAAACTCCGAACTTGGGTACAGAAGTGATCAATCATTTTTGGACTATCACCATAGACTGCTATGGAAAAAAGTCGTAATTTATTTACCTATTTTGTTTCTATTGATTTAACTTCCCTGCACTCTGACAGATTTCTTTGTTTTCACTTGCTATAAGCTTGTGACATTCATTTTAATGTTAAACCATTATTATTTATCAGAATATATTAACCTTCAAATTTATTTATTAAGCACATAAGATATATGTAAATAAAAAGAAAGGATTTCACCATATCATATATGTGCCTTAATAAGTTATATAAGAGTTCAATATCATGTTGAATCAAACCCAAACACAAGATGACTTTATAAAGATAAGAGCTGCTGTCTTATCTTTAACCTAAATTCTTATTTATATAGGCAAATCTGAAACTTCTTGGTTTGAGAGTGTGAAAATGTTATTCTGTTCACTTTTACACATATTATTTTCTTTCATACATTAACATATGCAAAAAATTTTGATTTACTATGAGTCAATATTAATAATTAATAGAAACTATGTAACATTCAAATTTTTTTATTAGGCACATAGAATGTATGTAATTAAAGAGAAAGGATTTTATCTTTTTACATATGCATCTTAATAATTTATGTAAATTTGAATGTTACATAATTTCTATTAATTCTTAATATTGACTTGTAGTAAATCGAAAAATTTCATGTGTGTTAATGTATGAAATAAAATAAAATGTAAAAGTGAACAGAGTAATATATACTCTCAAACCAAGATGCTTTAGATTGACCTATATAATTAAGAATTTAGATTACAGATAAGATGGTCACTTTTATCTTTATAAAGTCTCTATCTTGTGTTTGGGTTTGATATTGTTGAGCTATTATATAAATTATTAAAGCACATATGTGAAATGGTGAAATTCTTTCTCTTTAATTACATAGTTTCTATTACTTCTTAATATTGACTCATAGTAAATTGAAAGATTTCATGTATGTTAATGTATGAAAGAAAATAATGGGTGTAAAAGTGAACAGAGAAACATCTTCATGCTCTCAAACCAAGATTCTTCAGATTGGCCTATATAATTAAGCATTTAGGTTTAAAATAAGACAGTCACTTTTATTTTTATTAAATCTATTTTGTGTTTGAGAATTTCCTCTGTACTCAACATGATATCATTGAACTATTATATAAATTATTAAGGTGCATATGTGAAAAGGTGAGATCC
Organism: Epiperipatus broadwayi; assembly: GCA_028023455.1. Classification (NCBI taxonomy): domain Eukaryota; kingdom Metazoa; phylum Onychophora; class Udeonychophora; order Euonychophora; family Peripatidae; genus Epiperipatus; species Epiperipatus broadwayi. The sequence continues at coordinate 10,431,126 of JAQFVV010000022.1, forward strand.
TTTCTCTTTATTATCAGAATATAATAAATTTGACCTCATATGATAGATATTATTGTTTAAAAATTAAATAAATTTTAAAAAATCACATTTGATTTTTAGAATTATTTTAAAAATTAGATTTAATCAGAATAAAGCACTATTTTGTCATTCAAATTATGGGAGAGGTAGGGTGAATTTGCAAATTGAATGAAATATTCTTTGATTAATGTTTGTTTTTAAAATCTGAATGAATAATAATTATTAATATCTAGTAAATCTATCACCTTATGATTTAAAAGTTTAAAATTTTTAAATAATTTTTACAATATTGCTATATTTTTCTTTCAGATTGTTAGTGATAACATTTACCAAAAAGGTTATATTTTCTGCGATGGTAATTTCCATGGTAATGTTAGTTAAAAATATGTAATCTTTTATATTTAAAAATAAAACATTTCTATAGAAAATAAATATGTAATAATATATATATTTTTTTAATTTATAATAATTATTACACAATTACTATGGAAAATAATCATAAAAATTTCAAAAAATCAAGTTTTAATTATTCGTAATATTTTCTCGAAATAATATCACAGAGTTACTGCAAAGTTTGAGACTGCCAAGAATACAATGAGTGCTCATCATTATGGAGCTTACCATACTTTGAAATTCTCACTTTTTTAATTGTCCTGACATCTTTAGAATTTTTTTGAAATTAAAATAGTAGGAAAAAAATGCAAATTTTAAAGTTTGAAAAAAAAAAAAAGGTTTGCAAAATCTTTCAGTAGAAGGCAAAAAATGCAAATTCAATTTCTTGACTTCTGGATTAATAAAATATTGGTCTTATAAACAGAAGAGTTGTTGCTTAATTTTTATATAAGTATATATATTTCTGTAATTTTACTTTATATTAGGCTTGTAATTTTCTTTTTTTAGTGTTAGAATATGTCTAATTAGTCCCCTATATTTTATGAATACATTTTCTATCTACTATATTATGTAAGGCCCGATGTTGGGCACTATCTTCTAAACAAAAAATTATGTAACAGCCAAATCTGCAGCCCGGCAACATTAATCCTGAGAACTAGGAAATGACCATTCGACTTATATGTGTGTATGCAACATATATAAAACATTACTACAAACAATACAAAGCCAAATATCATTACCTACAACTTCAGAGAAATCTTCACATGGCTATAGCACTTTTTGTAAACATCTCTTTTTTATATACATTCCATTAGATCAGGCAGATACAAGAGATTCTAAATTAAACTATAAAAACTATTAACACATTATATTATGGTAAACAGTTTAAGATTCTGAGATAAGTATTTTATATTTATTCATATTATAACAAACAAACAGTAACAACAAAAAAGAAAATAACATTATAAATGTATTTCATCTGCAAGTACAAAAAGTTTAAGATACATTCTTGGGATTTGAATTCAGGATAATTATTTAAATAGTGTTTAGGATAAATTGAACACATGCTTAATTGAAACCTTAATACTCTAAGGTAAACATTGACATTAATTCAATGTTAAATATAAGTTAATGCTGTCCCTCTTAAACAAATTTAATTGAATTAATTTTATAAAATTATCATTATTGAAGACTGAGAATTATCACTATAATTGTTATCTCATTCTACGTAGCATTATTTTCTATTTTATAATTATTAATGTACTTTATAAAATCAATAATTTAATATTATGTTGTGGACTATGGGTGTGAGACATGGACATTAGTTATGTTTTCTCACACATTCCAATGATTCCAGGATGGATACTGTGGTTCTACCTAGGAATATTTTAATACATAAACAATTAAATGCACAATACTAAAAGATATAAATAATTCATTAATATACTCAGCTGTAAGAAAGTGTGGCTGGTTAATATATATATACACAGCATGCCAGCCTTTGCATTGACATATAAAAGAAAAAAAACACATCAGGTATACAACTATAAGCATCCAGAAAGAAATATTAGTCTATTTAAAGAATTAACACTGGAATATGTGTACAGCCTAGCAAAAACATATTAATGGAAATCCTTTATTAAATCTTAAGGGAATGGCCTGGATTTTAAAGATTTGCATATTTCACACATGGAATTGCATTCTCACACTTCACATAATCAGTCGCATGCACATATAAATGCGAGCTTAACATATATTCTGAGGAATTCCTCTCTCAACTATAATATAGAATTAATTTTAATTAAAATAATTAAACAATCTAGATAGACTCCAGGTCTATACAAAGATTATTAACATCAATTCATACACTCTTTATAATATTATAGATTTGCAATTTGATATAAATTGCTAGATAATAATTTACAAAATTTAAACTAATTTGTATTTATTACAATTGATTAAATGAATTTTTTAAAATACTTAGAAAGTCTATTATGTGGTTAATGTAAAAAGTTTTATTTAAATAAATTGATTGCATATATTAAAACAAAATCTAGAATGATCAATACATGTCTGAATTTTTTTTTTTTTTTAATGCATCAAAAAGAATAAATGAATGAAGAAAATGGTAATGTACAAAAAATAGAAAAAATAATTATGTTTACTACTAAATCTAGGATTAAAGAAATAAAATAATTTTAATCTAATAAAAAAAATGAATAATTGCCATATATAATGAGCCAAAACCCATAATAGTTGAGACGTAATTTTCTTATGAGCTTAAATTCAGTACTTTTTGTAAGCTTGTTAAATAAAAGTTGAAACGGATTTGGATTAAAGAGCATGAAGCTATATATTAGATATGGGCAGTTTTTCAGTCAATTCTGAAATATTTTTCATAAAAAATTAAGGTAATCAGGTAAGTGTCATTATAGAGAAAAATAGAATTGTGCTCATGCTAGTTTTTAAAACATAATTTAAACATGGCAATCCATGTACATAAGTGGCACTTTACCTCTTTATTTGAATGCTTGAATATGACTTACTTTATGGTCATAATTATTAAGGAGTAAACCTTCGATAATGTGCTGTTTTTAAAATATCATAAATTTCTTTGTACTCACATGTCAATAAAAGTTTTAAAAGCTTAAGTGAATCACTTAAGCTTAGAGTGTACCTATATATATACCACCTCTTACTGACTGTGCTTATGTAAGGGCTTGAATCTACTGTGTCTGAAGTTATAATCTATTATTGAGTTGTATAAATTTAGTTAACCTATCACAAGAAAAAGACAGTCTCATTTAAATCTATTATTATAAGGTGTTGAAACTTTGTAATTATTAAAGAGGAACTATAGTGCACTGTTTGTTAAATATAAGTTTTCAACAACTTTAGACTATCCTATATATATAAGCTAATTACAAAAGTGTTATTTCTGTGAATAACAGAGTGACAGCTAAAATAATTTCACTTACAATTTAACCGTTACATTATATTTTATTTTTCGTTTTTCTATTGTTCTTTAAAGGCAATTTAAATGCATTTATTTTATTAAAAATAAAATAGCATGATTAATTTGTAGAAGTGGAAGTATATGTGCATATATATAAATATTTGTTATTTCTATTAATGGTATTGTTTTTGTAATTGTTTTGTTTTGCAATATATATATACAGTTTTCAAAAACTATTATATTTTAATGTCAACTTGTATTGTTTTACATTTTTCTGGTGTTTTGCATGCATTTTTATTGTATGGAATGCATAAATTTGTTTTCCTGCATGGTTTAGTGCAGAGATAGAAGGGTGGATTCCGAAGATGATGGGACATTGATTGCAGTTCCTTCTCTTTCACCTTCAGTGCTTGAATTTCTTATGAACTCCCAAAGCAAAAATCAACTATGATCATATATGTTGAATTAAATATTTCCATGGATTGTTATTATAATAAAGAATAGAAATGAGATCATATCCATGTAAGCAGAAATAACTTTTTAGCTTTTGATATTGCAAGAAACTATCAATTACTACTAATTGATAATCTCTGAGTCTAGACAAGTTTTCTCATTAATCTCTAATAGTTCTAATGTTGGAGGTTTTTAATTGATATATATATATATAATACAGAAAAATCACAATGTGAATGTATATATGTAATATCAAAACAATACTTAATATTGAAGTGGGAGTATCTGTTATTTTCTGTAACAGCATTTACTACTTAAAAATTATTTTAATGTTGTATATATATATTCACCATTATTTTTTATACCACCATTATTCTTCATGTTATTACCATTAACATAATTACTATTTTTAGCATTAGTCTTACTGATTTTGTTTTTTTCCTGCCCACCATCAGTTTCAATTTGCTTATTTATCATATTTTTCTTTATCCTATTCATATTATTTTATTATTTTCATTATTAATACTACTACTATTTATTTTCATTTAAATTTTTATTATCATCCTCATTACTCACTTAAGCAATTTTATTTGTATTATTATTATTATTATTTACTTCTTATTGTTTTTAATCAATATTACCTATCAGTATTGTTTTTTCATCACTGCTGAGTTTAATATCTCTATTACTACTATTATCATCTTTAATCTTATCATTATTTCTAACTACATTAATGTCTTTATGAATCGACAGCATCTTTTGTCATCCTATATTTGTATTATTTCTGATTATTCTGAGCTACATTACCTGATGAGTGTAATTATTACTATTATTATCATGACTTCTGCTCTTATTATTATTTTATTTAAAGTAGAAAAAGTCTCATATATATATTTTGTAGAATGAATTTGAAATTTTAATTTGTCTTAATTTTATTTTTATCATATCCTTTCATTGTTAATGTGATTTTCATCTATAAATCATTATCTTTTCATTTTTCCCTTTATGTTCAAGGAAATGTGATTTGGTATTGTGAATCTCTAATTTATTTAATGGATAATTTATCATATAATTATGACACATACAAGCAAAAAATGCACTATTGAAACAATGTTAGGAGAACAAGGTTGCGACAGAAGGGAAAAAATATATCAAATAAATTAATAAAGGAAAGGCAGATGTACATTTAGAAATTGCATTTTTTTTCTTTGTGTGTGTGTGCACATATTACTTTAACCAATTTTTAGATATGTATGCCATATTCCCTATCCTTTAAAGGCAAGATAGAATAACTAATCAATAACTCTTGTTGATCATCATTGCTCGAAGTTATCGTTGTTCGACAGTCCTTAATGCAATTTATTCTAGCATCTTAATATTTAAACTGCTTCATAAACTTCAACAATCCTATACATCATTAATAAGCTACATTTGTAAATGTAAATTGTTTTGAAAAATGATTACAAAGGAGAAACTCGTTAAAAACAAAAGGAGAAAAGTTTTTATTTTTTCAGTATTTTTTAAGAAAGACTTAATTTATCATTACAGTTTTTTAAATCCATTCAACTTTTCTTAAAAAAATTAAATTATTTCTTTCGTTTTTTTATGTCCCAATTAATTAAAAACAACAAAATGCTAATTAAAATTTACAAGTTTATCATTTTAATTAAGTTTTCATTATTTTTTTATATATATAATTACAAAATATTTTTAATTTCTAAAAAGATATTTACATTTATTTTCATATGAACTAACTATTCTTGCATATGGTCTTGTTTTAATTACGATTTGATCTTATTTTTGTTTTATTAATTAAATAGTATTTGCAATTTAATATTTAAATATATATAATATATTTTATCTTTCAACAGTAATTTTATTGGACTTTATAAAAGAATTATTATACATAGCAATTAGCAGTAAAATGTGACAAGATAACTTTTACATATATTTAATGAATATAATAAAGTTATATTGACAAAATAGTAAAGTATAGGAGGATGGAGGGGAGGGGGGTTAACCACTTAATGTTCCAGTATCTGAGAAGAAAAGACCTATTTATAGACTTATTCATAATGTACCAGGTATGTTCATCCACAAAGGCATACAACAAATGTTGGTCATATGTAAATATACATTTAGGGTACCAAAAGGCAAGCAAAATATAAAAATTGTTAAGATGAATAACAAGAAATAAATTCTGGGAAAAGTTATCAGTTATAATGAAGTTGACCCAGGATGTAGTGTGCGGCTATCATTTTACCTATCCCTAAGTAGTCTGTGATGCAGTACACTGATTTAGTATGAGATTTGTTATTTCATCACCTTAGTGAAGCATCAAATGTGTCAGATCTATTTGCATAAAGGATTATCTATACCTTAGCAAAGATAAGGTTGGTAAAACATTAAGATTTAATTTAATCAAAAATATCAAACTATTTTGTCTCTAGTGGCTGCACTTTCAAGTATCTTAAAAAATACTGTTGGAGGTAGATAAAGAAGTTTAAACACCTTCCAATATTGATGATTTTATAGATATTATCAAAAAATACTTAATCATGTATCTTTTTGTTTAATTGATTGTAATTACAAAATTACTTACAACTGACAAAAATTTCTTCAAACCATGCTATGTATTATCTATACATTTATTTCATTTTTAGATTTGCCTTTATAAATAAATTTTCACCTTACTAATAGAATACATATGTAAATTAAATTGTGTTTTTAATAGCAATAATAATAAATACCATATGGGATAAAGCTAAACATTACATTTTTCTTATTAAATTATTGCATTAGAAACTAAATATTTTTCCTAATATTTTACATTTTAACTACAGAATATTTTTAATTATTTATTTGTTGTTTGACTAATATAAATGGCCATTATTTATTTATATGTAAATAATTTATTTATTCACCCATTAATAAATTATCATTATTCATAACCATTTCATAAGCTAGTTTGCTTTTAAGCATCACATGATCACCATCATGTGAATTGAGTTCAGACCCATATGACTATATAAGCTATTGAGCTTAGATTGAAAATATTGTGTTTTCAATTTCATTCTCATAGTTTTGTAGTGAAGTAGAGATAAAACATGGCTGCTGGAGGGTTGCATTAGATCCTAAGATCTAGGTGCAGTGCTCTCAGATCCAAGGCTCCTCACTGATGAAGGCCACAAGCCAGAAAACTAGTCTGGAGATATTGGATGAGTAGGCACTAGATAGGGATTTTATGCACCAGCCTTCTGGCATCCATTGATTACTTTGGTTAGCACAAGGTGGCACTACTATATGGAGAGTTTTTGCCTGTTTACTAGTTTGCTATTCTGACTCCAAAAGAAAAAAAAAGATAGAAAGAGAAAGAATAAAAAAATTAGAAAACAAAAATAGTAATAAAAAAAGATTATTATGCTATAATTAAAGAATGGAAATGTGGTAGCATAAAAACCTACAATCTCATTGTTACATGCCTGAAAACAGTAAAGTAAAAAAAAAAAAGAATGCAAAAGAATAATGATTAATTTAGAAATAAATATTTACTGAAGATAATGCTAAAAGAAGTTTTTTTAAAAAAAATATTTGCAAGGTTTATTTTGAAATTTATTATATCTTGATGCTATTAAAAACAAGTAGAATGATTTGGGAATGAAAATTAAGTTTAAAAAAAGGATAATACTTATAAAAAAATAAAACAAAAACCTAAATTAAACTAAATTATTGAAGCTATATTTTGAAATCTTGTCATTATAGCTGTTATAAATATTATATGACCAATAAATATGGATGGATTGCTCATATCAACCAGCACTTTATGATTACTAGCTTTTATGTCTGAGATTAAGACCTAAAAACATGTTTTATTTTTAACTGAAATATATCAGTTGGATTTTTTTAAAAGCAAAATAAATATGTGAATGATTATTCTTTTTTATAATTATAATCATCGTAAATAAAACTAAATTATGGTTGTTGTACGTCATCAGCCAAGGCAGCAATTGGTGATTGAAAATAAAGATCTCCTATTTGGAAACCTAGGTTGTAATTCATGGATGACCTTTTAATTATCTATCTACAACTATAGATCACTTTCAGGTAATTAAATTTTGCATGAATTAGAACTAATAAATATTTGATGAGTTATTGTCAGATTTTGTAAAATTAGATGAAAAGCAAAAAGTCAATAGATTTGAAAAGAGAATTTACTTTACTATAAAGACACAAATATTGAGAGTATTGGTGGAATAGGATTTATTACAATTGTTGAAAAATATTGGTATATCGAATAGAATGATAAAATTAGTTATTCAACTTAATGGAAGATAGTAATGTAGATAATAGAGGTTTATGCTCCAATAAGTTCATATTTTAATGAAGAAGTGGAGAATTTATATTTTGATATTCAGCATGTTTTGATAAGCCTGAATGACATTTTAGAATTGTCAATTAGAAAATAATTAAGAGATGAAAGGACTGTGGGTAAGGAGACAGAGTTGAAAGAGAAAAAAGACTTATGAAATTTGTAACAAAAGCAAATCTGTTATGACTTTTATTTTTTGAGAAAAGCCCTAGGCAGAAATAGACATGGAAGCATCCAAATGAAGTTATAGTTGAATTGGATTGTGATTTGATTAACTAAAAATATGTATTGCAAGACTGTAATGTGCATATTAGATTCAACTAGGGAAATGATCATCAATTGGAAAGATATAGGATATGTGATAATGTGAAACTAGGGAAATTAAAGTTTTTAAGAAAGACAATATTAATAGTTGATATTTATAACCTAAATAAATATTCCAATGAAATTAAACTAGAACTTGTAAATTGTTTTAAAATACTAATAGTCTCTGATGATAACCCAGAAATTAATTCAATAAGAAGGTAAATGATATTTTACTGATGTCACCAACACAGGTAGTCAAAAAAAAAAAAAAAAAAGCAATTCACCAGTAAATTTTTCACTGAGATAAGACAATATATAAATAAAAGAAGAAATGTGGAAATATTTTTAAATGATTCATTAAGAAAAATTTATTATCTGAAATTCTGTAAAATAATACAAAAAATTGTTAATGATTAAAATGAAATGCAACTATGAATTGGCAAAAAAAGCAATAAAAGAAAATAGAAGTCCTACCAATATAATACATCTTGGTAGTCAAAGGAAAGTTAGATAGCATTGTTACTAAAAGAAAGAATAACATCATGAATGGTGTAGAAGAGATATAAAAAACTACATAATAATAAAAAAGAAAACATTTAACAAATCTATGAAGAATAGAAAAGCTCTGGAAAATAATTGGATTATTATTAATATCTTAAAATAAGCCAGTGAAAAAATAAGAAAAATTGCTGGTAAAGCTAAATACCACATGTCTAAATCATAATGATATACTAGGTGATTAGAAGAATGTAGCAATGATATTGATATTTAAGAAAGGTAATAAAGAAGATATTACAAATTTCATACCTATCAGTTTTCTGTATAAGAGCATTACCTATAAATTCTATATAAGATCTTTTTAAGATCATTACAAGTCATCAAAAGAATTTTGAACTCAAAATCAAAAGGATAAGCTGAATTTAAAAGGGATTATTAAATAGATTTCATCTAAATATTAAGAAGGATTAGTATGACTTTTCATTATGCTTTGTATTGATGGATTATGAAAAGAAACATTTGATTTTAGATGCACTTCTTTAATGATTAATCCTTTGAAACATCAAGATATATATTCAGGATATTATCAAATTCTGAAGAAAATATGTCACAGTGCAATGGCACTAATTAAATTATATAGTGACACTAGGAAAATTATCACTGATAAGGATACACTGCAGAGTAAGTCCATATCCAAAACTTTTTATTGTAGTTTTATATTAAGTATTTTATGGATTAAAATTGGAAGTTAAGAGATTAAAAATAAATGGAGATTATTTAAATCATGTGAATTTTTCAGATGGTGGTATTTTTTTCAAAAAATGTTTCAGATTTTCAGGAAATATTTCAAGAATTATCAGATTAAATCAAAGAAACATGATTGAAGTTGAGTGTTACAAAAACTAAAATAATATTCAATAGCTTTTTGTTAGGAATAAAATAAAGAACAGGCAAAACTCACTATATGTATTGCCACACACAGCAAACTAGAGTAACCAATGGATTGCCAGAAGGCTTGCGCATAAAATCCCCATCTAGTGCCTACTCATCCAATATCCCCAGACTAGTTTCTGGCTTGTGGCCCTCATCAGTGAGGAGCCTTGGATCTTAGTTATACAAAAGCATAAGAAGTGTTTGGTGGTCATGTGATGTTTATTGGCTTAAGAAAATAAAGACTGTTAAAAATGAATTGAAAAAAAATTGATGACTATGAATATCTTAATCAGTGTGTTAATACAGGTAAAAATATAGTACATGAAATTAACCACAGAATTAATCTTGACTAGAGTGCTTTTGGTAAAATTAAGTTAGCATTGAAGGAGTTTGATCATTGGTTTTGGAAAAAAGGATTTTAAGAGATGTATTTCCCTAAGTTTATATTCAGATCTGAGACTTGGTGCTTAACAAAAGTGTAAAACAAAAACTTTGGATGACATCACAAAATGTGGATATATATATATTAGAAGTAACTAGAAGAGAGTGAAAATGAAATACATGAGTGGAAGAATAAGCAAGTATTCACTAACATCTGTGAAAGATTTAAAAAATTGAAATGGAATTGGACTAGACATAATAAAAAAATTATAATAGATAGACAGTTGATATCTCAAAGTGAATTCCAAGGAATATAAAAGATGTCAAAAAGTGCCATATGTCAGATGGATGAATGAGATAAGGAGGAGAAACTATGAATTAAAAATCTTGATTAAACTTAAAGGGACCTTCATTCTTTAATCCATTGAAACTTGTTGAAAATGATAATGATGATACTTCAAGGCATTATGATAATTCACAGAATAAGAGATAGAAAAAAAATGTTAATGTGCTTTTTAGATAAATAAAATCATTGATGGCATGTCAGAATATACTTCATCACATTTATTTATAAATGCATATATGCAAGCCTGCTACAAGAGAGTATACAAGATATGCATAAGAAGGAATGCCAAATTAAGTTTTAAAAATACGTTTTGGTACTATCTATATCTGTTCATTTATGTCAGATATTATGTCTTTTAAAATAATTGCTTTACCTGAATACATAGATAATGTTTTGAAAACTTTAAGGACTGCCATGTCTTTATATTGTGAGACAAAATATAGATATGTTAAACAATATCATCAAAAATGTGTTCAGACTTAAACAATTACACAATTATTTACATATTATCAATTATTAATGCAATAGACTTTAAAAATAACGACATCATGAAGAATCTAAGATGAGACATGAAACTCCAATATACATTATGGAAAAAGAAAAGAAAAATTTATTGTAAATTATTATCTCTGTGTTAGATATAGTTTTGGATTTGACTTGCTTAAATTTGCATCTATCAAACAATATGTAACATTATCTATAGATATATTCATCACAATACGCCCTGCTATACCAAAGAAAGCATTATATGACTTTCTCCTCTTGCTTTCAGCATCTGAAGGCAGCATTCATTTGTTTTATTTACTTTATTCTAGAGATATCTATTATTGGTTTGAGTAATCAGTAGGTAGCAGATGTAGCACAACTATCTGGTATCTATTGATTCCTTATAATATATGGCCCTAGACTAAAGTAAATAAAGCAAATTATTGTCCAAAATTTCAGGTTTGATTAATTGGGAACAGAATATTAATCCATTAGCAGGAGTATTTTGTCATTGCTTACTACTTTTTTTACAATAATTTATTTTGTAATATTTTAAACAGCATTAAACTGTTGCACATGCGCTTTGGGTTTTAACTATAAAATGAATGAATACAAACACTTCAAACATGTGTGTTTGAAGTGTTTGTATTCATTCATTTTATAGTTAAAACCCAAAGCACATGTGCAACAGTTTAAGTGTTTGTATTCATTCATTTTATAGTTAAAACCCAAAGTGCATGTGCAACAGTTTAATGCTGTTTAAAATATTACAGTTTGTAAAACATCGCGCTATATAAAATAATTGACTTGTTTAAATAATTTATTCTAGAATTTCACTCTTAAAATAATTTCCTAAACCTTAAAGACATACATCATTAAAGTAAATACAAGTAAATTGAGATTGTTATGATATTAGTATTGTTTAAGTGTTGACAGTTTTCATGTATTTATGAAAAAATTAATATAAAAAGTTGTACATAAAGACAAATAGAGTTTTATTTACTATATTATGTTTAAGGGCTATGTGTACATATATAAACATTTACAAAAAGGTAAATACAAATACAGCCAGTCCTTGACTTTTGTAGATGGATCATTTCACTGAATGATTCACTATAAAAATTGACAACTATCTGTATTTTGTATTCTACCAAATACTTAAAAAAAAATGTGTTAGATCATATGGTACTTATGTATTAGAGCTACTGTAACATTTTACATATGTGTGGTTTTGCTGATAAATTTCTAACCTTGCAATCTGGATCAAATAAACCTTGCGACTCATCAAATAATGCGTACACCAGAATTTCCGACAAACTTAAGTGATAAATTTGTGCACAAAAATAATAAAAACACATGACAATACTAAATAAAAACAAGTAGTTGTCAGTTTTTGTTTCATCATGGCAATTGAGGATAGAACAGTGGCAACTCTGATGGAAGTGATCAACCAAAATGTGGAAGAGGGCTTGATAATTTATTCCAAATGCCGTAAAGCATGTAAAACTGAGGAACTACAATCTTCCGGCACCTCTATTCATATTCGATGGAATTTATGTCACAGAGACTGCACAAAGAAGATTATACTTTCCTTTGCATTCTGGACAATATCCATTTTGATAAAAGTTTACTAATTTCTTTTTTTTTTAGTTGGACACATTTCTCGATGAAGATTGCATGCAGGCATTATATCACATAAACATCTGTGGTTTAATTCTCCATTTTGTAATACCTGATTCAGATATAGAGCTTTTTTTTTATCTGCCCATTTTTTAATTTTTTGCTATAGTTAATAGATGTAGTATTTTTTTTCTTTGCTTCACTATCCATTTTGTAATTAATGCATTTATTATTTTGGATTTATGATTAAAATTTGGCTAATGCTGATTGCTACTAAGGAGGATGCGCTTATAATGATGTAATAGTGTTCAGAGACCTTCTGCAGAAAGACACATGATTGGTTTCATCATGACAATTCTATTACATATACATGCTAAGAATGTTTTGATTTTAAGTAAGTGATTAGATGTACTAATATTTTTCTTTTGTTTATGTAGTATTTTTTTTTGTTAATTTGCTTTAGTGTCCATTTTGTAATGCTGCTGTCTCTGTAATGGCAGAATGTCATATCTTTCTCTGGGGGGGGGGGGGTGCAATGGCAGGATGCTGTATTAAAAACTCACAACTGCCTGTTTTTATTTAGTATCATGTGTTATTATTTTTGTGTACAAATTTATACTTTTTGTATGATTAAAAGTGTACTTTTACAGGTTTATGTATTAGTCTGGGGAGTTAATGTTATGGATTAGAGCTGCTGTGACATTTCACTTACATATCAGTCTGCCAATATCTTTCTAAACCTTATGAAAATGTTATGAAATAATGAGTACATGGGATCCATTTTTACAAATTTATCACTTGAGTTTGTCAGAAGTTCCCATATACATATTCGTAAGCACTAATAGACAAAGAACTTTATATATATATATATGTGCTAGCAAATCTTGTACAGTTTTTAATATTAAATACTTTATGTCAAGCATAGGTGTAGCTGCCTCCCAAGCAACCGGCTTGGGTTCGCTTCCCGGTCAACGCTTTGACATATAAAAAAAAATACTTTAACTATAACATGCTGCATAGTACTATATGCTTCATTGTACAAAATAATAATAGGGCATAGCAAAGATCATGAACTATTGAAAATAAACTTGCTTTGTATTGAAAGTCTGTGAAAGAAATAGTTTCCCTGCATTTGGCAATTTTTCGTTTTGCTTACTTAGTGTTATTTGAATCTAAAAATATCAAGCAATAAATAAATACCTCAAAGAATTCTGTAAAAAAAAAAAAAGTTCAATATATTTCCTTCAAACACATTGTCAAAATATATTTTTATGAAAAATTAATGGCAAAATTTTTATGTATATAAATTTTTAAACAATGTGACATTACGATGTAGTTAAAAAAAAAAGTGATTAGTCTTCCTAATTAATTTCCAAGAAGGCCTGTTTTAAAGTAATGCACATATTGGGGGGGGGGGGGGTAAAAGAATTTTCATGGGTGTAAATACTGTTAGATCAAAAGAATTAAATTATATCAGTCAAAGCTCGCTCCACCTTGTACACATAATTCTTTATTTTTTTTAAAAAATAGCTGAATAATTAGGCAATCGAATACCTAAAGTATATTACCTAAACTATACAGTTATTTTTGTTCAAACCTAATTTCTTAATACAATTGCTTCTGAATTTCATAGTTACATTTCTACATTTCAATGAGCATATCGAATAAATAATTAAAATTAGTACAATAAAGAAAAAAGGTATGATAATTATCCTTTTGAAATAAAAAGAAAAATTAATCTGATTAAAGTATTTAATATATAATTTAAAATTAAGAAAAACACTTAAATTAAGTAAAAATTCTAATTATCTCAAAACTTCTTTTACTCAGATTAAAAAAGTAATCAATTAAATAAATATTTAATTTCAGCAGTAGCAGCAAACAGACACTTGCGAATGTGTATCGCTATTCCAACCCCATGAAAAGTAAAAAAAAATTTGGTAGAAGAGACAGTAGTACTTGCTGGTTTATTATTCTGTTTATTTAATATTTTGCAGTTATGTCCTTTGACCTTTTTCTTGATAAACTTTTCTTTCTGAAAGACTTCAGCACCCTTTATTGTATTCTAGATTCAGTCAAACCCATCCAATGAAATCAATCAATTTTGTATATCTTTAGAGTGATTTTGAGATAAGTAAGAGCGACTATTAGATATTTAATGATGTTTTATATAGTAAATACCCACCACCACCAAGAATTTCTGCACATCTTTTCTAAGTCGTATCATTATTGCTAGCGTTGAGTACAGATTTTCTTTTTTTTTAATCTGTGTAAGTGATAATGTAAAAATGAAGTGACTTTCAAATTAAAAAAAATAGTATCATCTAATATAGTTTGTATTTTTATTCATTATTATAAAATACACAATGCGTCTTTAATAAAAGCTGCTAATTTTAATAGCTGGACTTTTTTTCCACAATCCACTACCTCCCTCTTGTCAAGTTCTTTCTTCTTGTAACTTTTGTATAGTGTGATTTTTTTTCTCTCAGTTCACTAACATAACAGACCTTATGACCTTGCAAGCATTCATAAGTGGTCTTCTGTAAAGTGAAATCAAATCTAGAGCTTATTAATCATTGAAGAAATCTGTCAAAGAAGGGTTAGTCTGTAAGTTTAAAATGGTGAATTTCAAGACTGATCAGGTTCTGATTAACAAAAAAGTACAGTAGTTTTTCATTTGAACTCTTTGTAAGAGGTATCTGAGACTCATTATTTCTCTGCTCACTGGATCATTTAAATTTGCAGAAATATTATATAGTGCCTCGACGTTGACTCCTAAGGATTCATATTGAAGAACCTTCCTGTACACTGACCTCTTATCTGTTTGGTTATTTATTAATATAAGAACTAAATGAAAAATAATATTTCACAGACACACATGCAAAACAATTTATTTTATTATATAGTTAGAAAATTTGGCTCAGTGGTCATTATTCTTTAAATTTACATGCGTTAATCTGATAATTGGGTTAGCAAAAGATACGTACCCATCCTGTTAAAAAAAAGATAATCAAAGTTTATATACTAATCTCTTATTGAGAAGTTAAAAGAAAACAAAGATATCATTAATTAAAGTGTTAATTGATGCTAATAGTTAAAACACTGGCAACCAGAAACTCTTAATAGTTCTAACACATAATTAATAAAAGTTGTTAAGCATTTCATAATATATTAAAAGTTGTTAAGCATTTCATAATATATTAATTTGATCATCAAAAGACTTTTTTTTTATGTATGTGTTTTAAAAAAAATTATGTTTGTATGAACCATACCTTTATTAAGAGTCTCACTTCCTCAATAATATGCAAATGTGTATCTAAATATAATGTCTTTTAACTTCACTATTGACGAGGACTCATTCTTTCAACCTATATTAATCGACTTAAAAAAATTTTTTTTGACCTTCAATTTAATGAGTTGAACATAATTATAAATGTTAACATACTAAAATAAATTATCTAAGAAGTATCAATCAATGACAAAATACCACCTATAATAATCAAATATTATATGTATATGTGATATATATATTACTGTTTATGGGCAGAGAAAGTATGAAGTGATTAGTAAGTAAAGCATTATTATGTCATCTCAATATATATATACGTATTAAATATATATAATATTCAAATATAAGTATATTATATATACTAAACTTAATATGATTAGAAGGGACTTGAGCTTCATGGTCCTTCATACTCATCAAATTACTAACCCGTGTTTGAACCTTATATTTCCTCCCACTCCTATATTTATGTATATTTATTTTATATATGTGTTTGATATGTGCACCTAAAAGATTATAAAATTTAGCTCTTAATATTTTTTTTTACTATTTGTTATTAATTCTTGTATTAAAATCAAAATATATTAGATGCAGCTTACTAACACTATATTAATTTTACCAATATTGTTTTTAAGTTGTAAAAAAAAAATAACTTTTGTTTAAATTTGTTAAAAACTATATTTTTCTTTTAAAAATCCAAGATGTTGTATGCAACTGTTAATTGTCCAAAAATAACTAAAAGGGTGGAAATTTTATATTATCTAATTTTGGGAAAGGATGTTTAATTAAAATGGACTAAAAGTAAAAGGGAAATCCAATTAAGAAGTTATACTATTGCCATTAATATTTTTTAGCAAATCTATTTTTACTCTGGAAATAGATTTGACTATATTTTTAGACAAATTATCTAACGGTTGCATCTCCAAAACAATAGGTGAAGGAAATGAAATTAAAAAAGGAATACTAAAAGCATTCCTCACATACCTGAAGACTGTATATAATGGGCTGATTTTTGACTACCGGGAAGAGAACTAATTTGTAGAAAAGCTGTTGCCAAAGAACTCCACGCTATTTTTTTTTCAAAAATGTTGGAAAAGTAGAAAACTAATCATCTTTCTTGTCTTTGATGGTCAATCTCACCTCAAATAATCATCTCACTGATGCCCCAAAATATGATCTAAGAACGGAGGAATGCCTAACAGAAACTTGCTATTAAAATGATTTCAATCCTATTAATTTTGCCATGCTTGAGCCGAACTGTCAAAATGGACTCTTTAACATAGCAAAGTAATTAACCCAAGAACAGCCTATGAACTTTACATCTTATTTCTTCTAAATTAATCTAAACCTCAGCTCTCCAGATTTCATTTTAAATTGTTAAATTAAATGTTTTTCTTTTTGGTATTAATTATTAACTGTATTTGCTCTCATACTACTAATTTTTCTTTTATACGTAAAGTTTGCTCTTATTTCTTTAATCTTGGTGCGGTTCCTTTCTTAATTTTAAACTGTTGTATTTTATTTTTAAGTTGCCAATCTAAACAATCTTGTGAGCCAAATATATGAAGTTAATTTTTCCTTATCAACTTAAATCTCCCTGAGTCGAGGTTAATAAAATCCCCTCCCTTTTTGAATTAGATTTACATACTTTCTTAATTAATACGCTTGCCAGATTGTTTCTCAGGTTAACCCAATTACATGATTTTCTTTAAAATGTTTTTAGAAGAAACATATATATATATTCGTTATGTATAATTTTTGAAATTCCCGAAAAATTAATGCTATCAAATATTTTTTTGCCACTCATTTAATTCTGAAAAGGTGATTTTTTTTCTTATTATCGTTTTTATATTACCTGTATTATAATGCTAAACTCTTAAGATTTCAAAGACTTGATTATTTGCAAAGTTACAAAATTTGCGAGGGTGGGATTTCAGTCTGTTAGATAACAAGAAAGGGAAGGGGGGGTACTTTTTAAAACCTATTTAGTATGAATTAAATCATTCCCATGTATAGTACATAGCATAGTGTTAATTGCCTAAATTATAGCATTCGAGTGAGGTTCATGTGTTTTAAAATAGTGATTTCCATTTCATGTCATTAAAGACAGCGTTACGTTGCATTGCTGACATAAGGCTTCATTTATTAAATATTATGTGCTTCTAACTTGGAGGGTTACGATAATATTGGACCCTTAAATTTTTTTCAGGCCCTATCCTGCGGGCAGTTGACCTTCCGGGGATCATTTTCGTATAACAGGCCTCTCGTGTTGGTCGCTCAGAGAACCCTGGGGACCATGCCAAGCCTAATTAAACTTCTCTAAGCAGTACCCTAGAAATGGGACTCTTAGCCAATTCAATTTCTTCTTTAGGGAGCACGACATTACTTCAGATTCTTCTGCCTTTATATCATCCCCACTGCTTTTCTTTTAGTATTAATTTATTTATTTAATGACCTCATTTCGATGCTGTAATCATAAACTTGCACTTTGCTTATGTATATATATGTCTTTCCAATAATCATGTTTAGTTTAATTAATAATATTATTTTTTCTTATGTTTTGTAAAATCCCACCATCGTAATTCATCCCATTTATTTAAGAGTACACCTGGGTCTCATTTTACGCGATAGATAGGTTCCTCAGAAAACATGCGCAAAAGAAATTGCACAAAAATAGACGTAACTTACCTTGAAGAGGGGGGGATACAGACTGTGATTTTTCAAAAATCGCATAAAAGCAAAGCACCAATGTAAAATTACTTTAAAATTCACGCAAAAAAAAATAAGGAAATAAAATATGACTAATAAAAAATTTCAAATTTGAAAAAAATTGATACAAGACAAACTTTTTTTAACTATAATATTTAAGGTTATTCAAAACAATATATTTTTATGCATAATTTACAGTAATTTACATTTTTTATACACTTTTTAATTATTATCGCTATTTGCCGATAAACAGGTTCGTTTGCAAACTGGTAAAAAATCAGATTCTTCACAAGAGGAAATACAACTAGTGCCAACTTCATTCTCATGTTGTGTTAATGGTTTTCTGGTGACAACATAATTAGTAATTAATCTAACAACTAAAAATTAAATTCTTATTTTTGTCTTTAATTTTTTAATTTTCAATTCCGTTTAAAAATCAAATTTCGTTTCACATCACATTAATTTCAGGTCGCCTTAAGTAATATTTCAAATTGTTAATTACAATTAAAAATCAGATTTTAATTTTTAATTGTCAAATTTAATTGTACCCACTGCTATTACTCACCTTTTAAAAATAAACTTACGGACACTAAATGATTAATAATTGATTAGTTTCTTTTTTAAAAAGCAAAAACAGAATGTGATTTAAAATGCAAAATTAACACGCACAGTGTTTGAACAAATTTACATTATAATCTTGTAAAATTTAATGTGGGTATACATAAAATGTGGAAATCATGATTTTAATTTCATTATTGCCTAAAATCTTACTATTATAAAGCACTGAAAATATTGAAATTACTAAGATGAAAGTCAAATTCCAATAATGTGCTATTACTTTCAATATGACGTAAGTGCGTGAAATTTATTATTTAAAGTAATAGCGCATTATCAAAGTTCGACTTCCGAAGAAACATGAATCGCGTTAAATAAATCCGCGTAAAACGAGACCCAGGTGTATATATGTTTTTAGAAAACAAGCGTTTTTTTCTTTTTAAAATCTGAATTTAAAGAATGGTTAAAATTATTGTTCACTAATAAAAGATACTTGATTTAAATGTATATTATTTTACTAAATCCTCACAAATATTATACTCCATGATTAAACCATTTGTAAAATATATATTTTGATTTTTATGACCGAAATGGTGTGAAAATAGTTTGTATAATATGTATACAGATTCATAGAATGCTTCATAAATTTGTACGCTCATCATCATCTTTCAGAGCCACTGCTAAAGCATTAATTTTAAAATGTGTGAGTTTGTTTTGTGATCAAATGATTGGCACCTTAACCTAACCTATCAAATATATTTATTGATGTATAATATGTAATTTATTCATAAGAGCATTCAAACAAATATATAAGTAATTTACTGTTCACTAAATGTTTTATCAAATATTTTATTATCATTTAAGCCATTTATGTAGTTCAAATTATCTTCTCTTTGCTTCCATACATTCCAACATATATGTGCATTCTCATTAAATATATCTCATTGTCTCTTTCGTTCTTCTAGTGGGCCGGACTTAAGAATTAATTCTCATGTGCCATCATTATGTTATTCATTAGATGTTCAATCTGGGGCTTGTGGAATGGGTTCGAATCTAGGTTGGTCCCTGATCTAAATCTCATGCTTGACTGGGTTTGAAGTATGTTTCATTGAGGTCCAGCTCATGTTAGATGGATCAACATGTTTTTGACCGGTACATGGTGAATTCTACAGCTATGCACTCCATCTTATACAATTGATACACATGACCACATACATGTGAAAAAAATAAATGATCTCCAATATCTGTATTTTGTGCTGAACCAGCATTCATCAGTTGGTTCAAATCACCATCTCCCATACATGTATTCAATCTGTGCTCAGTTTATATTGAGATAGCAAATCTTATATATATATAGTGAGAGAATGAATGCTTGTAACACAAATTTTCATTATTAGACAGTTCAAAGATAGATTCATTATTGTGATGATGGAAAAAACCGTCTTATTACTATAATTTCTTTCATTACCAGCTTTTTCAAATATTATACTCATTTCTAATAGATTAAATAATCTCATGGAACATAGGTATTTAGGATATCAATAAGAATTCAGTTCTGAAAACTTATTCAATTTACTTGCTTTCATGGAAATCTCAAAAATCACATATAAATAAAGCAGCAAATTCTTCAGTTTTAAAATATAATTTTTTAAAATTTATTACATTATTAAAGAGCCCAATTCTTTGATTTATGGGAAAATATTGCTTACCATGCCAAGCTTTAATGAAGAATTTTTCCATATTGAAATAAATGTGAATTATTATGGGATGGCTATGTTATTTTGTATATGTTGTTGTATCTATTTGAATTTTTACTTGAGAAGGTCTATTTGTTAATATATGAAACCATGATGTGGGAGAATTTTGTTTTTTGACTAGTATTGTAATGTTATATGATTTTCTATTTTATTTATCATTACTAGTGTAATAGGAAGTATTCAATATATTTAATCAGTGTCCTAAAAAATGTTTACCTACTTCATCTGTCTACAATTTAGTATATATATTTTTTGTATAAATAATCAAAGATATTTATTAGTTGCATACTTGTACTAATGTGGTAAACTGAAAATGTAAATAAAATTTATTAGAAAATAGTATTCAGTTTGAAGCAAAACCTTCTGTCAAGAACTATATAACATTGACAAATTTAAAAATTTGATTTTGGAATGTCAGATAGTTTATCATATGCATCCTAGGCTGCAGAAAGGAGTTTACTATTAACTGAAAGAAGATCCTTTGATTCCTCTTGGAGGCCTTAAAGGAATCGAGCAGGACAAATTCCTAATATCCACTTCATACGTTTTTGTCATTGCAGCTGTTATTACTAGTGATTATTCATATAGTATATGAACATGGATGGGCTGCTCACCAACATGTATTAACCAGCATGGTGAGTTTATTGACTTTTTACTTCTGAATTTAAGAACTTGGAGAGACCTTCATCCTGCAGTGGATTGATAATGGTTGATGATGATGATGCATCCTAAGTTTATAAGAGATGCTGAAAGTATGTTAAGATCAAATCTATTAGACAATATATTAACAGGAAGATACTTCCATCAAAATTATCTAACTGCATAGTTTAGTGCAGTGGTAGAGTGACATATTTTGGAATTAAAAGTCCATCAGTCATGACCCAGATCTTTCATGTCTGGTGCTTGAACTCCTTATGAACTCCCAAGCAATAAACCATTTAATAAATAAATTAATAAGCAAATGGCTTTATTCCTTAAATGCCAAATTTGGAATCCATCTGAAGATCTTCATCTTATATGCCATAATCTGACACTCTACTACTGTGCTAAATCATGCAATATTCATTAATTTTTGGAATTGGAAGTTATATACATATATGAGGACAACATTTATTATATTTATATAAAATTATAAAATCACTGAATGTAAACTGAAGTATTGATTACATGTTTGAGACATTCTTTATATATGATTGTTGGCTTTATGTATGATCAATGACTTTGTACAACAGTTCTTTTCTATAAATCTGCAAAACTATTTAGTTTTGAAACAGATCCATCATATGTGTTGAGTTGATTATTTTGATTACTATCTTAAAGTAAGATACCACAAATATATTGTGAAAAATCATTAAGAAAGTTCTTGATGGTTATCAGTGATTATTTGCTTTCCATCTAATTCTAGTAAAACTATTATACCATTTCATGTTTAAGCTTCATAATAAAGATTCATATATAATGTTATAATTTTCATTCAAAAATAAATGGTGGTAATTATTTACCATACTAAGTGATAACACTTCCTATGATCATTGTATTCTGGTGCCTATTTGTACTTTTTTTTTATTTATAATTTTGTATTAAACTAAACCTGGTAAAGTATTTTAATAAAAGAAAAATGGCAAGGTGATTCTGAGGATTGATATTCTTAAAAAGCATATTACAAAAGTTAAGGAGTTTCATTTTCTTTTTTTTAATCAATTTCAAGTGATAATCTGGAAATAAAAACAGGGAAAATCCTAACTATTTAATTACCCAACTAAGTGGTTTAAATCTAAAAATGAAAAAAGTATACAAATCCTTCACTTGACTAAGCGTCCATATTGTGATTTTTATATTATTCAGCTTCTGCCTTCAGCAATGTGCTTTTCATTAGCTACAATGCTGAATATGAAAATATTTTTCGAAAAATGAAAATCAGTACAACTATAAATCAAAAAAGGTAATAACTCAGCATGAAAAAAGTAATGGTTTTTTTTATTATTATTACTATTATCGCATGCATAAATATTATATTGGTATTATAATTAAATGTTTAATAAAGAGAGTACATTGTAAATGTATATCCAATAGACATTAAAATTTATTTACAATAGTGTTATTTAAATTCATTTTAAATACATTGAATGAAAAAACACTAATTATTACATTTTATTTCATTGAGTGTTTAGTTTCATTCCACATTAAGTTTAAGATTAGACATCTAACTAAAACCAGTTGTCTTTGATTAAATGTATTGTAGAGGAAGGCCAGTATGCATTATAAGGGTGTACAATATGTCATCTTCTAGATACTTTATTTCTCTTTAAAATAGTATGATGCTATAAAATCTGCATCTTCAGACCAGTTTTTGAATTTTAGATTGACATTGAAAATGTATAAAGAACTAAATGGTGGCTGTTTTGCAAAAATGCATTAGAGCTGGGTATTTTATAGCATATATCATTGAATACTCATTGATTACTCAAACGTTTAGTAAGTAGTTCTACAATAACTATTGGAATATTAAATTTGCTTAATATTTATGCAGTTTTGTGATGTAGGCTAATAAATAATTGTTTCCCTCATTTGGATTGTTCGTAACATTGTTAGTATTTTTAAATATACATGCATAGATTTTTGATAAAAAATTTAGGGATGGGTAATTTTTTTAGCCATTTTTAGTAGTCCCAATTTGATGATGTATCTTGTAAATAGCAATTACTTTAAAGTAAAGAAAATACCATTTTTTTCCATTTTTAACTTATCATAGTACTATATTTTTTAAAATATAAAACATGATCATTTGTTAAACCACTAAACATCACATGATCATCATTTGTTGTGTCTTTTTTTTTTCAACTTTAACTTCATTAAAATAAAAATTCCAAATCTACTTAATTCTAAATTACAATTTAAAAATATTGAAAATTTTATTTATTTCAACCTTTCTTGCACACCCTCGTTTATTTTAAGCTCATAATAAAATGGTATTTTTAAAATTACTTTATACACTGTTTACGAAATTGATTTTTAATATATCCCCAATGTGTATGTATTGTACAGTAGTTATTTACAAGATTGACTTTTGAGTTTTTCTAATTACTTACCGTATTTCTTTCTTATTCGATTATGTCAAATCCTTTTTTTTTTAATATAATTTTTTTTATATATAACTTTTTGAAGTAATGGTTTATATTTAAAATTGCTTATATGTACTGTTAATGAGAAATCCCATGATTCATCTTAGATGACTTGTAATAATAGTCTCTCTGGATTTCAGCAACAACAAAATCTGAAAAATAATAGACCACCCTGTGATCCACCGTACAATTACTCAGATTTAGAATTATTATTATTTTCTCTCTAACATTTTAAATTTCTAAATTATCAGTATTTTTTTAAACACAATAGCGCACTCTGGATAATAGTAAACTAACATGGACTCAAACTATTAACAAAGACTTGGAGAGTCGAAAATATATATTAAAAAAATCTCACTATGTGTTATATTATAATTTTGCTTACTGAGGAGAAAAGTACAGGCATATATATAGTCACAGACTTCTATCAGTTATTGTTTAAATTTTTTATAGAAAAAATAATTTATTCTTCAGTTCTTTTATACTCGTCCTTATTATTCATTTAACATAAAGTAGAAAGTATTATTTAAAATATACAACTCTATAAGAATAGATTTGTTTTAAATATATGTGTAAACGTTAAAACAGTTTTTATTTAGTGGTTGTTGATCCTACTGATACCCCACCTCCAACAATGAATTGCTGGTTGGCTGAGTTATTATTTGAAATTTAAAAAATGAACCTAATTCCTAATCCATCTAAATCACAAAAAGTTCAATACTGGGAGGCTTATTATCTCATTAATGAAGCAATAGTGCCTATTAATTCAAGTCTTAACTTGACAACATTTAATCTGCTGAAAAAGTTCAGATGGTGGGGTCTGGAGCCAAAATATTTTGATTTCCTGTTAAAAATAAATTTAAATGCACTACCCACTTGTAGTTTTTTAACAAGAAACCGTGGATTTACTTCAATTGATGGTCTAGGTGGTTTACGTCGTCGCAGAGATGAAGACACGATTGAACACATTTTTGGTGAATGCAGTTATTTGCAAGTTTGTAGATATTTTATTAGCTTTATTTATAAACATAAAGGCTCTTTGATACATGTATTGACACAAGCAATTAAAGCTGGAGTTTTTGCTGATATTAGAAGTGTCACTTTTTTAATATATAGTTTATGGCTAACTCGATGTGATATTATCTTTGATTCTAATTGTACAGATCCTTTGAAGATAATAATTAGAAAAATCAGAATGATAAAAGCAAGAGACAATAGAATATCATCACAAGATTTATTTAATAGCACATGGGATCTTATTGACATTTGAAGATCAATTTCTACTTATAGAACTTTAATTCGCATTTTTTTTATGCAATATTATGTATTTATTTATTTATTTTTTTGTTTTAATAAAGTTTGTTTTTGATAAAAATAAAGTTTTTATTAAATAGTCCACTGTTGCGCAAAAGCCGCTTCGACGTTTCCTCGAAAAAAAAAAGATATTATTTGTTTTAAATACAGTATAGTACACTTGTAGCAAAGAATATTAAAACATATTCAAGTATTGGTAGAACAGAAAATGGATTATGATGCACACAATAGATAATTGAAGAGGTGAGGTCCATATCATTAGTTTATTAACTTACATAGATCGATATATAAATTAATCATTTTAGAGGTAAATGTTAATAAATAAATTTAAAAATAAGTGCAAGTCAGGAAGATAAAAATATAATGATACTCATGGTCTCAGTATCTACAGGGAGGTAAAACATTTTCTAATGGGATCATATTATTTGGTTTTTTATGGTCAGCAGATCAACAGTCATCTAACTAATAGAGATTAATCTGGGATTTGCTTAAGAATTTCTGGATGCCCATTTGTTGACCAATAGCTATTGAGTTGTCATCTGGAATGGTTATAAGCTATATACTTGAAAGAAAGCTTGAAAATTTTGTCTGCCTAAATTTGCAATTCGGGTCATTGGAACAATGGAGGAGGATCACTATTTATAAATAGATATGGTTGCAGAAAGAAGTTTGCGGTTAACTGAAAAAAGATCCTTGGATTATTCCTCTTGGAGGTCTTAAAAGAGTCAAGCAGGGCAAATTCCTATTGTCCATTCCATACATTTTTGTCATTGCAGCTGTTTTTACTATGTGATTATTCATATACTATACAAATATGTATGGTCTGCTGACCAACACACATTAACCTGTGTTGTAAATTTATTGGCTTTTTAGTTCTGAGTTTAAGATCAAGAAACACCATGATTTTTCTTCTCAGTTGCCTGACAAGGCAGAATGAATGTGTGTGGGAATGAAAAAAAAAATTTCTAATAGGTATTTACAATCATGACAGACAAAAATAAATTATGGCTGTTATTCCCAGAAGGCTGTAAAGTCATCAACCAAGGCAGTGATGGCCAAAGGTGGAGGGCACTAAGAATCCCCTGCCCAGGATGCCATTTGGTGACAATTTTTTATTTAAGTACTTACAACTGCAGATCACTTTCAAATGAAGTAAGACTGCAAGAATTGGAAGAACTGTCTCGTATTAAATGGGACATTATTGGACTGTGTGAAGTTAGAAGAAAAGGTGAAGAGACAGTTGATTTAAAAAGTTGGCATGTACTCTACTACAAAGACCAAATATTGGAAGTACAAGTGTAGTAGGATTTATTATAAATAAAAAGTGGAAGAACAACATTATGAAGATTGATGGTGTATCAGACAGAGTGGAAAAATTAGTTATGCAACTTCTTAGCAGATACCAAATGCAGATAATTCAGATTTATGCCCCATCAAGCTCTCTCAGTGATGAAGTAGTAGAGAATTTTTATATAGATGTACAAAAGGCTTTTGATCAGACCAAACACATTTTAAATTGTTATGGGAGACTTTAATGCTAGAATTGATAAACAATTGAAAGAAGAAAGTGCCATAAGTAAATTTGGTTATGGTAATAGAAATGAGAAAGGATATAGACTTGTGGAGTTTGCAGAAAAAGAAAAACTTTATATTATGAATTCTTTTTTTGATAAAAATGTTAAAAGGAAGCATCCAAATGAAAGTATAATAGAATTGGATTATAATTTGAAAAATACATATTTCAAGATTATAATGTTCTTAATAAATTCAACACAGGAAGTGTTCATCAATTAGTGAGATGTAAGATACATGTTAATGCAAAACTAGAGAGACAAAAATTATTAACAGAAACCAATATTCACAATTGATATTCCTAATCTTCAGAAACATTGTAATGAATTTTAATTAGAACTTGAAAATCATTTTCAAATATTAGAAGATTTTGAACATGATTCAGATTTGAATGAAATTAATAGGAAAATAATTGATTCACTTTTAAAAACTGCAACAAAGATAGCTGGTAGAAAAAAGCAGTAATTGCTCAATAAAATTTCTACTGAAACTAGAGAATTTATGAAGAAAAGAAGGAATATGGAAAATATATAAAAACGATGCATTAAGAAGGATTGGTAAAATGTTGCAAAAAAGTTGATAATGATATAAGAAAGTATAATTATGAACTAGTAAGGAAAGCTATAGAAGAGAGTAAAAGTCTCAAGAATATAAAACAATATTTTGGTATTGGTAGAAAACATATATCTGCAATAAGAAAAAAAAGATGGAACTATTACTAAAAAGAGAAATGACATCATGAAATGGGTAGAAGAGTTCTATGTGGAGTTATATGATAATAAAGAACAAGTATCAACCTGCAACTATTATATCTTCTGAATTGCCTAGGATTTTAAATAAAGAAGTGGATTGCAATTAAATTTATGAAGAAAGGGAAAAGCTCCAGGTAATGATGGAATTTTAATCGATATCTTAAAAGTGGTCTTCAACCACCGGTCGGCGGACCAGAAGTTTTCTGCCGGTCCACGCTAGACTGGCAAGAAAGTTTGTAATAACAAAATAATAAGATTTTAAACTTTTAATTAATATAAACAATTTTTATTTATTTTTTTCATCGCATTTTTACCCAATTAAAAAAAAAAGAACAGAACAAAATCTAATCAATCATACATAAATTAATTTGTTTTTCTATTTATCATAGATGTTTATGGGGGGGAGGGAGGAGAAAAAGTTTTTTATTATACAAACTCCGGTTGTCTTTTGATAGCCAATCATGGTCACTTGTCAGCATTGTTAAAACAATAAAATGTAACGTGACTTTTTTTTTATCTCTTAAATTTTTTCTACTCTCTCTTTTAATATTTCATTTTTAGTGGTTTTTTTTTTTTTTTGGTATACTGCGATTTTTTTTTTTTGGCTTTAACTTTTATTTTTGAAATCAATTTTTATTACCTTTTTTTAAAAATATAAACCAAAAAATAAGTTCTGTCTCTAACTTTTACAAAGTATTTCTCAATACACCTCCACCACCCCAAAATAAAGTAAGATCAAAACTTTTGACTTTTTCAAGTTTCAGTTTTTTTTTGTTTAAAAATACGCCCACTTTTTTTTTGGCCTATAAGGCGATATTTTTTTTAGCTTTATTTGTATATCGCTAAAATACTAAAACTTTTATTTTTAAAACCAATTTCTGTTACCTTTTTTAAAAAATAAAAACAAACACAAAATAACTTTTGTATCTTTTGTCTCAGTGATGACAAAGTATTTTTCAACCCACTCCCCCCAAAAAAATTAAAATAAGATCAAAACTTTTGACTTTTTCAACATTCAGGTGAATAACATTTTATTCTTGCATGTTTTAACACTGAAATAATAAACGTAGAAATGCAAGCACATTAATGAGAACAATTGTTATTGTACTGTTTTCTGTAGCAGCATGACTGCACAACTCAAGAAAGAGTTCAGCATATGAAGGTAAGCAACACCATTACAATACACAATAATTAGTGTGCTGTTTTGGTCAGTTATAACAATTATGCTTATTTAAGGCTAAGCAGGTTACATCTTTAAGAAAATTTATCTGTAAACTTCTGCCGGTCCGTGAAATCTTATCCTTATTTTTGCTGGTCCACAGGTATAAAAAGGTTGAAGACCACTGTCTTAAAAGATGCAGATGAAGAAATAGAAATTTTTATGGTAAAGTTAAATACCAAATGTTTAAATGATAAAGATATAATAAATGAATGGAATGATGCAGTATGAAAATTTATATTTAAAGAAGGTGATAAAGAAGGTATTAGAAATTATAGACCTATCAACTTTTTATCAGTTTTATACAAAATGTTTTTCCAAGATAATTACAACTCATCTCCAGAGAACTTTGGATTTCAATCAACCAAAAGAGCAAGCTGGATTTAAAAGTGGCTTTAGTACAACCAATCAATATGAGCTGTCATTATGCTTTGGATTTGTAGATTATGAAAAGGCATTTGATTCTATAATAAGCATTTTCTTCAGTGATTAAAGCATTGAATCATCAAGGTATAGATTCTGGATATTATAATATTCTGAAGAATATTTATAAAAATGCAACAGTATTAATTAGATTAGATAATGATACTAGGAAGGTTAAAATTGAGAAGAGTGAAAGCAGTTCTGCAAGAAGTATTTTCTGGATTAAAATGGGAATCTAAAGGAAGTAAATGGAGATTATTAAGTCATTTAGATTTTGCAGATGATGTAGTTATGTTTTCAAATAATGCCTCAGAGTTTCAGGAAGTATTGCAAGAGTTTTCAGATGAAAATAAGAAAGTAGAACTAAAGATAAATATTTAAAAGACTAAACTAATGTTCAATGGATTGTCTCAAAAGATGAAAATAAACATTCATAAAGATCATATTGTTACTACAGATGGAAACATAATGGATGAAATTAATCATAGAATTAAACTTGAGTGCTTTTGGTAGAAATAAGTTAGTATTAAAAGGAAATATGTCTATATGTTTGAAAAGGAAGGTTTTTAATAAATGTGTTTTGCCAATTGTTACTTGTGGATCTGAGACTTGGACACTTAATAGAAGAGTAATATAGAGAGACTTCGGAGCACTGAAAGAAGTTAAAAGTAACAAGAAGAGATAGAAATGCAATACATGGCTAAGAAAACAAACAGGTATTATTGACATCATTCAGAGCATTAAAAGATTGAAATGAAGTTGGATTGGACATATTTCTAGAAGAGGTGATAATAGATGGACAATTGAAACCTTAAATTGGATTTCAAGAAATTGTAAATGACCCAAAAAGAGATCACATGTGAGATGGAGGATGAAATAAAAAAGTGTGTAGGGGTGATGTGGAAAAGAGAGGCTAGAGATCGAAGAAGATGGATTGAACTTGAAGAGACCTTCATCCTGCAATGGATTGATAAGGTTTGATGTTGATCATGAAGCATTTATATAGGACAGACATATCAATAGATAACATTAAGTATTAGTAAAAAATAAACTAATCAAATGGTCGATTTCTTCAGAGTGCTTAAAAGTTGAGCACTGGAAATGACAGGACTGCAGTTGTGTCCATGAATATTGAGATTCAAAGTCCATCACTGCATTAAATTACTTAGGGACATTAAATATTTATTTTATTATATATAACGGATGGGCTTTATTCTTTGAATCTTTTTTTTATACACAGGTAAGAGTGATTGTTAAGTGAGTTGTTATAAAAAGTCTACAAGAACAAGATTGATCTAAATAACATGAGAATAGACTTAATAAACAGAGTTTTCAGAATCCATTTTGTTTTCTACTAATAATTTATGGTTCAAGAGGTTTTGGTTGTATTTTCATAACAAGTCTTAGAATGTCTGGACTTGTTTTTTTTTTTTTTAATATCTTGAAAATTGAATAATTCTAATTCAAGGTTCACAACAAATCGGAAACAAAATTACATCCACACTTTTTTTAAAAAAAAATCATTTGGAGCATTTGAATTACTTTGTCGTGTGATTTCAGAAGAACTCTTAGTGGACAATTGGAAAGCCCTGTGACATTTTTTTTTTACTAGACTTTTTTCTTTTTGTCAAGTAATATATACTAAATTAAAAAAATTTGTGAATCATCTTCGCTTTGAATGAAGCCGATTCCCAAATTTTGAGTGCAGTAATACTACTAGTGTTAACTGATCTGTAATGACAGTCATTTTATTATTGAATTGCTGGATTGGCTGATTTAATAAAACAAGAGAAAAGAAGATAAATTTTGAAAGGCTTGACATAAAATCATTTTACTCTATAAAATTTTGTTTGTTATATGTAACATTTGACTTCTTTTTTTTTTTTTAATAAAATCACACATTGTTTTAAAAAGACAAATTTCAAAATGGTTTTAAGAAAAAGAAATAATCAATCAAAAAAGAATTTAACGTACGTTGACTAGTGTAATTTTTTAATATTTCATTTAAAAATATCCCCCCCCCCCCTTTCTTTTTCCATTATATATATAAGATAAAACGGCTTTCAAGTAACCCATTGTAGGAGAAATAGCTCTCCAATTATCAGTCAAGAAGAATAGGGAAAAAAAACGAATATGCCCTATAATGAATAATATTTCTGCAATGTAATTTGCAATACACCATTCTACGTCCTATACTTGCCACTTGCTAATCGATGAGGGTTTGATTGCTTTTTTGTCTTTTGATTTACCCGCGAACTAAAAATAACTAGATATCTTTTTACTGACGAGTATTGGATGGATAAGTTAGATTGGATTCTATCTGAAAGAAAAACCCTAAGCCTGATGAGAATCAGGAAAAAATCTTTAAGTTTTATTTTGGCTGAATTTGAACATAGGACATAGACATGACAGATGAAAAGCAATCATTCATTACATTATGAGGCCCACCATTTAAAAAATGGAATTGTTATTCTCAATCTGTCATTTCAGGATGCAAAAATCACATGATCTCCTATAGACAGTTGCTAGGAGATCATGTGATATTTGAGCACCAAAGTACAAGCATTTATTTATTTAGTGCAATATTAGTTGTTCTGAAGACTATATGTTGTTTGATCATGAAAGTTGTTGTTTTTTTTTTATTAATTTTTTTAGCTGAGAATAATCCAAAATTTTGGCTCTTGGTTTTACTCTTATCTCTGACTAATCTGTTCAGAATTATATAAATATTAACAAATGTAAAATATTGTATTATCTTTTTTTATTTGAGATTCTTTACTGATATATATAATTCAAATAATCCCCCCCGAAAAGTAGATTTCCTAATACTTATATAATTCTAAACAGATTAATCCTAGGTTTAAATTCAGACAAAATGAAACCTGAAGATATTTTTCAGAATCTCATCAGGCTTATGGTTTTTCTTTCAGATAGAATCCAATCTATTTATTCATCCAATACTGGTCAGAAAAAAAAATCTACTTATTTCTATATTACTCACTGAATGTTATTCAGAAGTGGAAAATGATAATCTGCTGAATCACTGGAATACGATTAATATTTATCATTAGTTACAATTCTTATTACAAATAGGTTTGTTTTTCAACTTATCTGATGCCATCATCTAAAATGAAAAATCTATGATTAATTTATTGATTGCTGATATGTATAACTATTAATTGTTCATGTCATCATATATTGATATTTTTTATGCCCACTTTCATGCCACACTTTTCAGGTTATCTTTAAGCATCTTTATGGTGTAATAATTTGTCATATAATTAACTAAAAGTTCATCATAAGATGAAATTTAATTTCCAATTGTAGACTTTGGTTTCAAACATACTATTTGTTTTAACTTTTATATAAAATGATGTTTTTAATATTTAAATGCTAAAATGAGTAGTTGCAAACTATTATTGATAATACTTTGTAAATTCATTTACCTCACTTTGTTTTAATTCAATAAAATGAAGAATAAATACCATCATACAGTTTTCCCATTGATCTTCTACAATGATTGCTTATATAAAGCTGGAAAATTGAAAAAAGCTTTAGTTGAAGTTTAAATAAGTTGCATCTTGGGATAGCATAAAAAAGAATATAGATAGACTTAATGTTATCTCTTTGATTCCTCTTGGAGGCCTTAAAGGAAATGAGCAGGGCAAATTCCTAATGTCCACTCCATACGTTCTTGTCATTGCAGCTGTTATTACTATGTGATTATCCATATAGTATACGAACATGGATGGGCTGCTCACCAACACGCATTAGCCAGCGTGGTGAGTTTATTGGCTTTTTACCTCTGAGTTTAAGATCAAGAAACACCATGGTCTTTTCTTCTTGGTGCCTGATAAGGCAGAATGAATGTTTGTGTAAATGATAAATATTTTTCCAATACATATATACAATTATGACAGACAAAAATTAAGCATGGCCCTTATTCCCAGGAGGCTGTAAAGTCACCAACCAAGGCAGTGGTTGGTGGCCGAAGGCGGAGGGTGCTAAGAATCCCCTGATTGCGGACCCAGGCTGCCATTTGATGACGACTTTTTATTTAGGTACTTACAACTGCAGATCACTTTCAAGTGAAGGAAGATTGCAAGAATTAGAAGAAGAACTGCCTTATATTAAATGGGACATTATTGGACTTTGTGAAGTTAGAAGAAAAGGAGAAGAAACAATTGATTTAAAAAGTGGACATATACTCCTATTATAAAGGCACACATATTGGAAATACAAGTGGAGTAGGATTCATTATAAATAAAAAGTGGAAGAACAATATTGTGGAGATTGATGGTGTATCGGACAGAGTGGCAAGATTAGTTATACAACTTAATAGCAGATACCAAATGCAGATAATTCAGGTTTATGCCCCAACAATTTCTCATAGTGATGAAGTAGTAGAAGATTTTTATATGGATGTACAAAAGGCTTTTGATCAGAGTAAACAACATTTTAAAATTGTTATGGGAGACTTTAATGCTAGAATTGGTAGACAAATGAAAGATGAAATTGCTGTAGGTAATTTTGGTTATGGTAATAGAAATGAGAGAGGACATAGACTTGTGGAGTTTGCAGAAAAAGAAAAACTTTATATTATGAATTCATTTTTTGAGAAAAATGTTAAAAGGAAATGGACATGGAAGCATCCAAATGAAGGTACAGCAGAATTGGATTATATTTTGACTAACAGAAAATACATATTTCAAGATTGTAATGTTCTTAATAAATTTAACACAGGAAGTGATCATCGATTAGTAAGGTGTAAGTTACATGTTAATGTAAAACTAGAAAGACAAAAATTATTAAGAAAAACAATATTTACAGTTGATATTCCTAATCTTCAGAAACATTCTAATGAATTTAAATTAGAACTTACAAATAGGTTTCAAGTGTTAGGAGATTTTGAACATGATATAGATTTGAATGAAATTAATATGAAAATAACTGATACACTTTTAAAAACTGCAACAAACATAGCTGGTAGAAAAAAGCAGCAATTGACTAATAAAATTTCTACTGAGACTAGAGAATTTATGAAGAAAAGAAGGAATATGAAGATATACAAAAATGATGTATTAAAAAGAATTGAATATCTCGAATTTTGTAAAATGGTACGGAAAAGAGTTGAAAATGATATAAGAAAGTATAACTGTGAAATAGCAAGGAAAGCTGTAGAAGAAAATAAAAGTCTCAAAAATGTTAAACAACATTTTGGTATTGGTAGGAAATTTATATCTGCAATAAGAAAAAAAGATGGAATTATTACTAAAAAGAGAGATGACATCATGAAATTGGTAGAAGATTTTTATCAAGAATTATATAGTAATAAAGAACAAGTACCTCCTATATCTATTACATCTTCCGAATTGCCCAGAATTTTAAATGAAGAAGTGAGACATGCAATTAAGTGTATGAAGAAAGGAAAGGCTCCAGGAAATGATGGAATTATAATTGATATATTAAAAGAAGCAGGTGAAGAAATAGAAACAATTTTAGCAAAGTTATATACCAAATGTCTAAATGATAAAGATGTACCGGAAGATTGGAAGAATGCAGTAATAATATTAATATTTAAAAAAGGTGATAAAGAAGATATTAGAAATTACAGACCTATCAGCCTTTTATCAGTTTTATATAAAATTTTTACCAAGATAATTACAACTCGTCTACAGAGAACTTTGGATTTCCACCAACCAAGAGAACAAGCTGGATTTAAAAGTGGTTTTAGTACAATAGATCATATCCAGGTATTGAGAGAAGTCATAGAAAGGACAAACGAATATGAGTTGTCATTATGTTTTGGATTTGTAGATTATGAAAAGGCATTCGATTCTATACGCATTTCTTCAGTGATTAAAGCATTGGATCATCAAGGTATAGATCCAGGATATTGTCATATTTTAAAGAATATTTATAAAAATGCAACAGCAACAATTAGATTACATAATGATACTGGAAAAATCAACATTGAGAAAGGTGTAAGACAAGGTGACTCCATATCTCCAAAACTCTTTACAGCAGTGCTGCAAGAAGTATTTTGTGGATTAAAATGGGAAACTAAAGGAGTGAAAGTAAATGGAGAGTATTTAAGTCATTTAGATTTCGCAGATGATGTAGTTGTTTTTGCAAATAATGCTTCAGAGCTGCAGGAAATGTTGCAGGAGTTAGCAGATGAAAGTAGAAAAGTAGGACTAAAGATAAATGTTAAAAAGACTAAAGTAATGTTTAATCGATTTGCTCAAAATATGAAAATAAAGATTGATTATGAAGAATTAGAAGAAGTTAACAGTTACAAATACCTTGGTCAGATTATTAATACAGATGGAAACATAATGGAGGAAATTAATCATAGAATTAAACTTGGTTGGAGTGCTTTTGGTAGAAATAACTTGATACTAAAAGGAAATATGCCTATGTGTTTGAAAAGGATGGTTTTTAACAAATGTGTTTTACCAGTTCTTACTTATGGATCTGAGACTTGGACACTTAATAGAAGAGCAATACAGAGACTTCAGACCACTCAAAGGAGTATGGAGAGATGTATGTTGGGAGTAACAAGAAGAGATCGAAAACGCAATGTATGGGTAAGACAACAAACAGGTGTTACTGACCTTATTGAAAAAATTAAAAGATTGAAATGGAGTTAGAAGAGATGATAATAGATGGACAATTGAAATTTTAAACTGGATTCCAAGAGATTTTAAAAGACCCAGAAAGAGACCACATGTGAGATGGATGGATGAAATAAGAAAATGTGCAGGGGTGTTGTGGAGAAGAGAAGCTAAAGATCGGAGAAGATGGATTAAACTTGGAGAGACCTTCATCCTGCAGTGGATTGATAATGGTTGATGATGATGATGATGAATGTTATCTCTGATTGAGACAAGAAAATATAACTAGTTTCAGAAGTATATAGTTCTCAAGTAGATGGTTCAGGTTCAGTATTCTTAAAGTTTAAAATTATCAGATTATCTTTTAATCGTGTTGTTTTTTAAATATTTTTCTCCATTTTAATATCCTGAATTATTGCAGAAGTCTCAATGATTTTATAATAATTTTTAAAATACCCTCCTCAATGATAAAGTGATGGATTTTGAATTTAAAAAACTTCTGGATTGATTACTGTTTGAATTTAAAATAATAAAAAAAATTAGTTGGGGCAATTGAAAGATGCTATAGCAGTCATTATGCTATCATCATCATTTTCAAACTTTTATCATTCCACTGCAGAATGAAAGTCACTCTTAAGTTCAATTCATCTTATATCTTTAGTCTCTCTTCTCCACGCCACCCCAGCACACTTCTTTATTTCTTCCATCCATCTCATATGTAGTCTTTTTCTAGGTCTCTTACAATCTTTTATAATTCAGTTTAAGATTTTGACTGTCCATCTATTATCCTCTTTTCTTGCAATATGTCCATCCCATTCCACTTCAATCTCTTAATTCTTTCAATAATGTCAGTACCACCTGTTTTCTGTCACCCATGTATTTCATTTTCAATATCTTCTAGCTATTCCTAATATGCATTCTCCACATCTTTTTAAGTGGTCTGAAAGTCTCTGTACTGCACTTCTGTTCAGAGTCCAAGTCTCAGACCCATAAGAAGAACTGGCAAAGCACATTTATTAAAACTTTCCTTTTCATATATATAGGCATGTTTCCTTTTAATATTAAGTTATTTCTACTAAAAGCACTCCAATCAAGTTTAATTCTATATTGGTACATAAATAACCAATAACCTTTAAAATAACTACCATATGACTGACTACTCTTACAATAATTTGAGGTGAGCGTAAGTATTGTTTATAGCATTGCACAAAACTCTCGAATAACTGGTCACACATATATATATAATGTGTATTAGGTAGATTCTTATTTGAAAAAAGCAAAATATAAAAAAATTATTACACTATTATTATTGTATATATATTAATATTTTAAATAATTTTTTATGAGAACTTGTTGTAAGATAATACGAAAATGAAAAGATGTTTGTAATTATTTTTGAAACTTTATTTTGTGCTTTCTTTTTTTTTTTTTAAATACCAAATAATGGTCACATTTTAGTTATGAAATTTTGAATCACAAATTCAATTGTTTTTATTCTTTGTTCAAATCGTCAATAGTTCTCCCTCCCTTATCGAAGTTTGTTTAAATTATGTTTCAGGAATATTGCAAAGTCTGTTTCAGGGAGGGGGGAATATAAAGTTACTACTGTAGAGAGGTGGAATATGAAAATGAAATCCTTTGTGTTATAAGCTAATGATCATTCTGGTTGCTGATATGATGTTGGTAGCTATTGTGTAGTCGGTGAGGGGTGTATTTTAAAATTCCAGTGATAGATTATTCCACATAGGTTAAGAAGGGTGCAAAGGAAGAGAGCTCTAAAGGGATTTAAAGCAGGGGTAGAAGAATGAATCTGGTAATGGTCCATTTTATAACAATGGCATTTTTGCAGAGAGGTGGAAGCTGGGCTGTCATGACTCATGCGTTGGACCACCTTATACTGACAAAGCAGTGACAATGATAATGTGAAATTCCAAAGAGCCATCTAGTTCTATTATAGAATGAAAAGCTAATTGGAATGGGATTATACAAGAAATCATTAAATGCTTATATTTTCACAGTGATGTAGGGATAGTTTTATAGCACTTATTGTATAAGACTGTGTGTGTATGACAGAACAGTGCATTAATGATGATTTATTGATTATTCCGAAGGTTAGTGGATCCTTTTCAAATTGATTAAAAAATCTAATCTTCAAATTTTTATGAATGAAAGTTAAAAGTTAGCTTAATTATTAGTTCCCACCGACGTTATTTAAATAGCTCTTTTTTTATTTCAAGTAAAATTTTATTCATATATTTGTAAAAATAAACTTTCCATAACAAAATATATATATATAATTTTTAGCTCGTTTTCGAATAACCCGTTTAATGAAAATTAAATGAGTAATTTAAATTAATTAATTTGTTTACATTATAATATAAGCATCCACGTGTTTCAAAAATGTATTGTGTTAATACAATAATAATGATAGCAGAAAAAGGCAAAAGTAACCACAGGCGTTAGCGCCAGTGGAAATATGATACACACACATATTTCCAACAGTAGTAAAGGCTATGCCGTATTACAAGCGTTTTTTTTTTTTTTTAATATATATATATATCCCATTCACTGACTCTCATCTCGCAAATCTAAATTATCCTGGGATCTTCGTCTTCTATGAATAGCTAAATATTGCTACTTGGAGTGGTAATTAGTCAGTCTACCTGAAAGATCTTAAACCTGTATATGACATGAAAAAAATATAATGAATCATTCTGCCTGGTTTTGAATCCTAGATCAATATGACAGGCAGGTATGAACTAAATAAAATTGGGTTTAGTTATTTAAAATTAATATTTTTATGTCTTTTTTTAGTCCCGTTGTTTTGAAATATTTAAATGATTTTAGTTTTTCTTCGTACGTAATATTTTCTCTTATATATAAAGAGCTAACACATATTCACTTGAAGATTGTTTATTACAGTAGCAAACTCTCTATACCGTAGTGCCACTCAGGGTAAGCTTAGTAACCTAATATTCCTAAACTAAGTTCTAGCTTGTGGATTTCATCAGTGAGAAGCTTTGGATCTGAGAGCCTGCACCCAGATCTTAGGATGTAATACTACCTCAATCCAAGCTCATTTGTTTGGATTGATATAGATCTGAATCCAGTTCAGCATCTATACATTTTAATGTCTTTGGTTTTTCAAAAACTACAGTCATCTTTATCTCATAGGTGGGAGTTTTGAAAACAAAGACATCAAAATGTATAGATGCTGAACTGGGTTCAGGTCTATATGACTATACAAATAAATGAACTTGAATTGAAAATATTATTGTTTTATCCTGGATTCCTTGCTTTATAGTTAATTTAAAAGGTAGTTACTGGGGGGGGGTTGCATTAGATCCTAAGATCTAGGTGCAGTACTCTCAGATCCAAAGCTCTTCACTGATGAAAGCCACAAACTAGAAACTAGTCCAGAGGTATTAGAAGAGTAGGCACTAGATATCAATATTATATACAAACCTTCTTGCATCTTTTGATTATTAAGGTTTGCACTGGGTGCCACTACTGTATGAAGATGTTTGCTACTGTTACTAACAGCTTGTATAAGCATAGGAAATGGTGATCATAATGTTTTGAAGATTGCTTACGATAGGAATCTACTAAGGTGATTATGTACATTATCATCTAGGGGAAAAATCTGTGCCAAGAGCAATAATGATTTTTATATTCTTAATAGAGATAATAAATATATATACCAATGTCAATACTAGCATCTTTGGATTATCTAATTTTTCTAGATTAGAGATTTTTTCTCTATTAAAAA
Source organism: Epiperipatus broadwayi (assembly GCA_028023455.1). Lineage (NCBI taxonomy): Eukaryota > Metazoa > Onychophora > Udeonychophora > Euonychophora > Peripatidae > Epiperipatus > Epiperipatus broadwayi. Next base: position 10,470,980 of record JAQFVV010000022.1, read on the forward strand.
TAATTCAGTAGTACTTTTACCCCTCTCCCATCCAAATATAAACTGTTAATGTCTTTGAAGCTCCAATACATCACATTTAAATATAATATGTAAGCATGCAGTTGCAATATAGACACCTGTTATTTTTCTTATGTAAATATGGATGCAAGCAAGATGCTATTTAAGAATTTATAATTGATTTTAATTAGGCTAAGGATTTTTTTTTTTTAAAATGTACTTAATGTTAATATACCTACATCTTATACATTTATTATTCTTTATATTTATGTAATCAAAAGAAATAAAATTTAAAATATTTTTTTTTCTTTTCTTAACCAACACTGTTACAAACTTCATGTCAACTTATTTATAGAGATACATCCTCCATAAACTGTTTTAGTCTTTAAAAAGCTTTTATTTTATTATGCTCTATAGAAAAAATAGATATATTTTAAGTAAAAATAAAACTGATTTTTAAAATATAAATTATGATACTCATTTCATTTAGTCTTAATAATGTTCAGATATTTTCTTAAATGTTTCATTTTATATCTTAAAATATGTGAATACCTTTACCCCAATTAATGATGACAATTGATCCCCAAAATGAATGTCTCATAAAGTAAGATCTCACATAAAAAATAAGCAATTATAATAAGTTCCTTTGGGGAAAAAAATTAATTAATTACTTCAAATTCAAAATATTTAAAAAATCCATTACAAAAATAAAACTTATATTGAAAAAAGTGTTAATTAATGAATAAATAATATTTTACTTATAATTATTAAAAAAAAAAACTAAACTGTGGATGAATAAAAACTTTTCAGTAGCCATAATTTTAAAAGAAAAATTATATTTTTTCTATTGCTGATTGGCATGTGCTTTTTATATAACCACAGAATATTTATTGAATCATGATTCCTTAAATTAAAGTAAAACATGGAGAACAAAAAAACTAACCACAACACACATTTTAAAAGTAAAGAAAAATATTTATTTAACACAATGATCATTTTAAAATTTATTTTTCATGTAGTTTATATTCATTTATTAACATTTTTTACTTTTTGTCATTTCTAATCAATAAGATTGGGTTTTTTTTTTTTTTGCAGTTTTTAAAAAAAAAAAATACATTTTTTTTATTTTACATGAATGGAATGAATTAAATAACATTTAGGTAAAGAAATTTTATGTACAGTTGATTGCTATAATTTTGATAAGATATGTAAATGATTAAATTTTTTTTTTTTTTGCTGATCTATATTTATAATAAAACTAGCTATTGTCTTGATTAAGTTGCAAACAACTTATGAGAGTATCGATTTAAAATTGAAAAAGTGCTGTTAGACTTAAATTTAGTAAAAACTCCAAACTGCACAATGTACAACGATTATTCCAGTCAATATATTTTTCTGCAGCAAAATAATATTTGTAAGAATTTTAATCCTTCAAACTGATTGAATAACTATAAATTAGCCACTATACACATTTTACAATTAAATCTTAATATGCTTTGTTGTGGTAATGATCAAAGTATGTTATTTACTGTACTGAATGAAATCAGCATTTTTTCTTTGATTTCGTAAATGTTAATGATGAAAATTTTCTTTATTTTGGATATGTCATAAATAAAAGCACTGACTGTTTTGTAAAGTCACTGGATGGAAATTAAAGAAAGTGTATTAATCAATTTTAATTCTATGATGAAAACAATATTGTATACTGTATAATGAATAAACTATACAGTATATTTTTAATGTTAAAATTGCTATTTTATTTTTGAAAGATAGAACTTTAGTGAAATGACTATCCAGTGATGTCATCAATCTTACAAAGTGATTGTCTTTTTTTTTGACTGCCATCTTGAAAAAATGGTGGATATTTAAAAAAAAGACGTTTCAAATTTTTTTTAAAGATCATAATAACAAATAATTGATCGTAAATCAAAGTAATAGGTATAAATTGATGATGATCGCTAACTAGGCTAAAGGCATATGTTTATTTATTATGCTGTGTTACTGTGTTTTTAATGTGCATATATTTAATAATGAATAAAATATTACTTAAATATATTAGAACTTATCAAAATTCAAAGGCTTTTTTTTTATTATTATTTTTTTTTTAATAAAAAAAATAAAAAAATAAAAAATTCAAAGGCTTTATATATATTTAATTATTTAGAAATAATCCAGAAATATTCTTCAATTCTGACAAAAAATATAAGCAATAAAGCCAGTGGAAAAATGGGTTACATGAATTTATTTGGATAATATTCACACAATTAATAATAATTAAACTTAGTAATAATATTTAATTAGTTTCTATTCAAATTGAATTTTTCAAGCATCTCTTAAAGCTTGAAATAAGTAAAACTGATGTCATCAAACCTAATTGATTTGGCATTACCTTAAGTAAATAACAATTAAGATATATCATTTTTCTTCAGTTATGAGATTTATGCATATTCAGAGCATTCACTTGTGCTTAGTGAAAGAGAAGTGTGACGATTAACCTTTTCTGAATAATCACTGGAAAGTTACATAGTCACATCATCTAGCTCAATTTATTCACAATACATCCTATGTTGTGACGTTAGAATCGACCTTATTTAGAAGATGCAACTTAAGTATGTACTTTTTTATTTCAGCAGATGTATATAGTATTCAGCTATTACTTTTTAAGATATTATATAGGTGACCTATATAATTAAGTAAAAGAAATAAAAATAAAGAAGGTGATAGTTTATTTTATTGCCTTTAAAAATATCTAAATTTATTGCATTAATAGAAAGATATGGTAAAAATGATAACCAAAAAATTAGTTTGGCATTTTATTGAACAATTTATTTAATAATACAAAAGAAAGATTTAATAGTAAATTTTTGCAAAATGTTGTGAATCAAATTATTTGTTCCTGAAATTTTTTTTATTTTGATGAGATTGTTTAAATTTAAGTGAGAGAATTTAAATTCATAAAAGTAGCCTTTTAAGAAATATTTTTGTTAAGTTTTATATATTAATTAATATAATATAGATCATAAATTTATTTTTGATTAGGCTGCGATATTTTTTTGAAAATAATAAGAAAAAGAATAAAGGCACCTTTAAATTTAATCTTATAAATGTGAAGTTATTAAATTGATGAATACCTTTTTAAAAAAAACTTTATAGGTGTTAGGAATGTAACTATGAATTGAGATATTTAGGTTTATTTAGTTTATATGGATTTATTTTCATTTTATTTATTTATTTACTTGAAAAGATTATATAAGGTAAGTAAAGTAATTAGTAGTAAGTCAGATTAATCTTTTATTTACAGTTCTATTTTTTATTTTAATAACTGAAACACAGGCTTATTATATACCTGTGTCTATATATGTAATATATAGGGTATATTAGCACAGACTTTCACACAACCCACCACTCTCCACACTATCTCATAACACTGATGAGTGCACCATTTTGAAACGGCTAAGCTGGTAAATCAATGGTTAGTTGATAGCGTAGGTTTTGGAGACTTCACAATTAAGTCTTCCTTCGAGTTCGTTAGAAAAATCAAGAATACATTAATAGATCAAGATTTTGAAATTGCAGCCATGGACGTGACCGAATTATACGGATCGATTAACAGGAAGTGGTCGATTGACATCATCCATAAAGAATTAATAAATAAGCATTGTCCAAATGGGCGCATGAACTTTATATTAGCTTTCCTTAATTGGTTAGACAATAACATTTTTACAACTTTTGAGGGTGGATGGTATGATATGAAAGATGGTTGGCCGATGGGTCTTCCCTTAAGTGGAGTAATTTCCAGCATATTTTTAAACTTTTTTGAAAAACAAATCATTTCTAAATACATTTCTAACACTGCTGGATTAATTTACGTGCGTTATGTAGATGATGTGTTTATGGCAGCTCCAAAAGATGTAATCACCAATATTAAAAATGAATTACAACTACAAACTAAATTGATTATAAACACCACTTGGGAAAACGAATGGCAGAAGCTAAAATATTTGGATTTGCTGGTCCATAGAGAAGGCAGAGCTCTGCATTATTGTATGATTGTTAAGCCTCTTGAGGTCAGAGGTTTTACCCACCCGAAATCCATTTCACCTACAGCACATAAATTCGCAGGTTTAAATGCGTTTTTATTTAGGAACCAAAATTTGTGTAAATTTGAGGCTGATAGGAAGACTAATATTGCATGCTATATAAAAGATTTGTTAAGTGTCGGATTCAGCTACAGATTAATTACAAAGAAAATAGATCAATTTTACAGAAAATCAATAACTAACCACATAAGTAAAGATAAACCACAAATTACCCTCCCTTATATTCCCAAATTATCACAACAGATGATAAAGACTTTGGCTGGTGAATTTAAGGTTGGCTTCCGCACTCCCCCTAATACTAACAGACTTATTAATAATTTGAAGGATAGAGCAGATCCATCTCAGACACCCCAGGTTGTATACAGTATTTCATGCCCTCAGGCTGGATGCAGTTCCACATACTATGGGGAAACCAAGGCCACTGTTCATAATAGAGCTGCTCAACACATTTATACTTACAGAAGAGCAAAAAAGAACAACGATAACTTTCAATATTCTTGGAACATGAGAAGCAGGCTGGCCATGTGTTTGAACCAGGCAACCCCAAGATAGTATGCTCTGAAGCCAACGACTGCAAAAGAAAAGTCAAGGAGGCGTATTTTATTATCAGTGACAACAATTCCATCAATAGACGCAACACGTGCTTTTCTATCTCCAAAAAATGGACAAACTAATTTGCATTCACATTTGCATATTTTATTAGTTAACAATACTACATAAATGATTTATAACTTATGTTGGCCATGAATATGAGGGAAAACCTCGAAAGCGCTCGGCCCATTTAATTGTTTTTGGTTTTTGCAGCTTCTTCGTCAGCGGGTAAATCGCTTTTATATGCTATATGTTGAAAAGATAAATATTCACCAATATACGTATTTTATACTAAACCAGCAATCATCAGTTGGTCCAGATTACCATCTCTATGCATATATGCTACAAGTGCTCAAATATATTTAGCATAAGTTCCACTTTTAGTTCATGTGTCAAATTTCACTCTTAGAAAGAGAAGTACTTTTTAATGAAAGCTGTTAAATATTCTTTTTTTTTTTTTGAGCATTCAACATTTAAAGTTAACTTTTTATTCTAAAACGAATTTATTAATGCAAAACAATTGATACATGATTATATTGAATACATTATATCTTTGAATAAATAGTAAATTGGTCATCTAGTCCTTACACAAAGACTATTTTTCCTATGAAGATGTATACAAATCCATTTGATCTAGTCTATTCCATGTAGTGTATCAAAAGGTTTCTAAAATAAATTTTTCAATGCAAAAGCAATCAGTACATATCTATATTGAATTCATTATATCTTTGAATAAAATGTAAATTTATCATCTAGTTTTGAACAAAGTCTACTTTCCTATGAAGATGCATATAAGACCGTTTGCTCTAGTCTATTCAGGTAGTATATTAAAAAGCTTCTATGTCTTCTCATAGAGGAATTTTGTGGCCAAGGTTTTGTCTCTTTCTTTTATTTTCCTAATCACATTGAGGAAGAGATGATCTTCTTCTGGTTGGGGTAAGGTATATAATTTGCAACACCTGACAAGCCAGATTGAGTAGGTAAGAAAAACAGATAACCTTATAATAGGAATGTCTCTGCCATGAATGCACTCTTTGAGATCCATGAATTGATAATAGTCTATAACTGAATTATTATATATGAGGCTTTTAGCATTTCCAAGCCCAAAGCATGACTTAATAACATGCTCAAACGTTTCATCATAACTTTTTAGTTAATATCTTTTTTTTAATAGACACTGTTAAATTCTCAAGAAATCAAAACTTTTTCAATATTAAAATGAATTTACATTCCCAGAGCCTTAATCCTTTCTGTCTTTTATAATGGAGAATAAAATACATTTTTTTATATTTTAACCTCAATAAATTTGAAAAATTAACTTTTCATTAAGCAATAAAGCTATAGAGTTATCTTTCATGTATTGAAAGATTTAAAGAATTTAGACTTTTGAATATTATTATTTCATACAAACTTTTGGCTTTATAAATGAAATTAATATATATATTATTTTTAATGTTGAATTTATTTGCTTTCAAATGTGTCATGTCTATTTCATACATTGGACATTTTACATTTCTTATATTGAAAAATATCAAGAAATCAGACTTCCCTTTTCTTATTACTTATTTCACACAGAGTTTTGATATTTTTGTTATAAATATTTCACACATATATTTTAAGATTTTATATTGAATTTAATCTGTTGAAAAATTTTAAATTTTCCATTTTATATATGTTAGACTGCATACTATAATAAAAGAAAAAGATTTGTTTTTTAATCCAGCATTTTCATAAAAATTAACTACATAAAGATTAATAAAAAATTTGTCTGGAAATTTATAGTTGAGCACTTGCTATAATTTAATTAATATTATTTCTACATTTGATATTAATTATAATTAACTATCATGTACAGTAAATGAAACCATATTTATAAATCTGTGAAGAGTAGAAATATTCATAAAAGTGAATGATGGCTTAGGTATGGAGAAATGTTTACAAGCATAACATTTCACAAGATAAAAGTATGATTTATTTATTGGCACTTTCGATTTATATATGTAAGATTGTAAAATAAAGTTATTACTATAGCAACACAAATGCACATTCTTGATAATTCCAATTATCTCTAAATTACGTTAATAACATAGGGTTCATGCAGCTCCTGACTTGTCATCATCATCATTGCCAATCATTATCAATCCACTTTAGGATGAGTCTCTCCAAGTTCAATCCATCTTCTTTAATTTCTAGTCTCTCTTCTCCACATCATCCTTGCACACTTTTATATTTCATCCATCTATCTCACATGTGGTCTCTTTCTGGGTCTTCTCTTTCTGGGTCTTTTACAATCTCTTGAAATCCAGTTTAAGGTTTCAATTGTCCATCTATTATCATCTCTTCTAGCAATATATCCAGCTCAACTCTAGTCTTTTAATTCTTTCAGTGATGTCAGTAACATCTGTATGTTCTCTTACCCATATATTGCATTTTCAATCTCTTCTTGTACTCCTAAAATGCATCTCTCCATATTTCTTTGAGTGCTCAGAAGTCTTTATATTGCTCTTAAATGTTTAAGACTCAGATCCATAAGTAAGAACTGATAAAATCTATTTATTAAAAACCTTCATTTTCAAACACATTGTCATACTTCCTTTTAATATTAAGTTAATTTTATCAAAAGCACTTTAAGTTTAATTCTATGATTAATTTCATCCATTATGTTTCCATCTGTAGTAATAATCTGATCAAGTTATTGTGGTCATTAACTACATCTAACTCATCAGATCTTTATTTTTATCTTTTGAGACAATTCATTGAACATTAGTTTAGTTTTTTTTTAACATTTACCTTTAGTCCTACATTATTACTTTCATCTGAAAACTCATAACATTTCCTGAACTCTGAAGAATTATTTGCAAACACAACTTCTTCATCTACAAAATATAAATGACTTAAATAATCTCCATTTATTTTCTTTTAGATTCCCATTTTAATCCACAAAATATTTCTTGCAGCATTGCTGTAAAAGGTTCTGGAGATATGGAGTCACTCTGCCTTACACTCTTTTTAATTTTAACCTTCCTAGTATCATTATATAATCTAAGTGTTGCTGTTGCATTTTTATAAATATTCTTCAGAATATGACAATATCCGGGTTTATATCTTGATAATTCAATGCTTTAATCATTGAAGAAATGCTTATAGAATCAAATGCCTTTTCATAATTTATAAATCCAAAGCATGATGGCAACTCATATTCATTGGTTCTTTCTATAACTTCTCTCAATACCTGGATATGATTCATTGTATTAAAGCCACTTTTAAATCCAGCTTGTTCTTTTGGTTGGTTGAAATCCAAAGTTTTCTGGAGATGAGTTGTAATTATCTTGGTAAATATTTTGTATAAAACTGATAAAAAACCAATAAGTCAGTAATTTCTAATATCTTCTTTATCACCTTTTTAAAATATTAATATTAATACTGCATTTTTCTAATCATTTGGTGCATCTTTATTATTTGATATATAACTTTGCCAAAAAAAAATTATATTTCTTCACCTGCTTCTTTTATTATATTGATTATAATTCCCTCATTACCTGGAGCTTTTTTTTTCTTCATAGACTTAATTGCACATCTCACTTCTTCATTTAAAATTCTGGGCAATTCAGAAGATATTTGTCTTTTATTACTATATAATTCTTGATAGAACTCTTCTATCCATTTCATGATGTCATCTCTCTTTTTACTAAAAGTTCCATCTTTTTTTCTTATTATAGATATGTTTTCTACCAATATCAAAATGTTGTTTTACATTCTTCTCTTCTAAAGCCTTTCTTGCTAGTTCACAATTATACTTTCTTATATCCTTATCAACTATTTCCATACCATTTTACAAAATTCGAGATATTCATTCCTTTTTAATGCATTATTTTTATATTCTTTCTTTTCTTCATTAATTTCTAGTCTCAGTAGATATTTTATTGGTCATTTGATACTTTTTCTATAAGCTATCTTTGTTGCAGTTTATAAAAGTGTATAAGTTCTTTTCTTATTAATTTCATTCAAATCTGAATCATGTTCAAAATCTACTAATACTTGAAACTGATTTGCAAGTTCTAATTTCAGTTATCAACTATAAATATTGTTTTTCCTAATATAGTCTCTCTAGTTTTGCATTAACACATATATATCTTACATCTTACTAATCGATGATCACTTCCTATGTTGAATTTATTAAGAACTTTACAATCTTGAAATATGTATTTTCTATTAATCAAAATATAATCCAATTCTGTTGTACCTTCATTTGGATGTTTCCGTGTCCATTTCCTTTTAACATTTTTTTCAAAAAAAGAATCTATAATATAAAGCTTTTCTTTTTCTGCAAACTCTAGAAGTCTATGTCCTCTCTCATTTCTATTATCATAACCAAATTTACCTATAGCACTTTCATCTTTCATTTCTTTACCAATTCTAGCAATAAAGTCTCTCATAACAATTTCAAAATGTTTTGTTTTATCAAAAGCCTTTTATACATTCATATAAAAATCTTCTATTACTTCATTACTATGAGAACTTGTTGGGGCATAAATCTGAATTATCTGCATTTGGTGTCTGCTATTAAGTTGAATAACTAATCTTGCCATTCTATCAGATGCTCCATGAATCTCCACAATATTGTTCTTCCACTTTTTATTTATAATGAATCCTACTCTACTTATACTTCCAATATTTGTGCCTTTATAGTAGAGTAATGTCCAATTTTAAAATCAATTGTCTCTTCACCTTTTCTTCTAACTTCACAAAATCCAATAATGTCCCATTTAATATAAGACAGTTCTTCTAATTCTTGCAATCTTCCCTCACTTGAAAGTGATCTGCAGTTTTGCCCTGTTCGGTTCCTTTAAGTTGTCAAATAGAAACAAAGATCCCCGCCCAACAACTAAAGGCATCCTCCCCCCCCCCCCCCCCCCCCCCCCCCTCCCCCCGTGGGTAGAATATATTTTGTTTTGGGGGGAGGGGGTGTGTTTTTTTTTTTTGTTTTGAATGATTTTATATATATATAATTTTTTTTTATTAAAAAAACACATTCTTCCCCTTTAATAGAAAAGAGAGAAGAAAAATAAGGGTGGTTTTTTCTTTTAAAACTAAGGGGAAAAAAAACAAAAACCCCCCACACCATATAAAGGGTGGTGGGGGGGAACCCCCCCATGGTTTGGATAATATATGAAAATTTACATAGGAATAACCGGTGGAATTAAAAGAATGTATTTGCCCTGTTCGGTTCCTTTAAGACCTCCAAGAGGAATCAAAGAGTCTCCTTTCAGTTAATAGCAAACTCCTTTCTGCAGCCTCCTGATTTATAAAGCATAAAATATTGTTGACCATTTTAGAATACTATAATTTCATTGAGATCACATGTTGTTCAATTACATATGGAGAATAAAATGTATCTATTGTTTACTGGTTATATACCTTTTAAACTAATATATATATATAATCATGGCCAATCAGAGGGGCGATGGGAGAGGCAGCTGCCCAGTCCTTGCAATATTAGGGGTCTCAACTTGACAACTAACTATGTTAAACAAAAATATGGAAGACAAAGTGATGTCATGCCTCATAAAATGGCTTTAATTTTACAGTTAAACTCTCCAAAAAAATATTCAAAAAAATTTTTTCCAAGAAGGCATACTACGAGTGGAAAATGCAAGCCAGTTTGGAAATGAGGTTCCAATTTGATGACTACAATGAAAGTGACTGCAGAGCTCAGCAACCTGCAGAACTAATATTCTCAGCCCCCTGTGAGTCAGTTCTTTACCAACAGTATTTTATGATACTAACAGTGCTAGAGTGAATCTGTTTGCTTGTTTCTGTGACTCGTAACTAACTGCTCCCAGAGTTCTATTTTTGGCCCTATAAGTAAAACATTTTTCTCTCTCTCCCCCTGTGTTGTTATTTTAAATTTTGAAGGGCCTCTAAAATATTAATTGCCCTGGACCTCATATTTCTCTGAAAAGCTCTGTATATAATTACCACATGTACTGAATTGTTGCATATTTTTTCCCATTTGGAATGAGTTAAATAACTTCTTTTAACAATAATTGATAAATATTTGTTAAATTTTAGTTTTTATTGTTTTTATCATCATTACTAATTAATGTCACTTCTATGTAAAATGATGATCTGATCATGTTTAAACCAGTTTTTTTGATTAGCAACTTCTTCAGCAACCTTTCTTATCTCAACCATCCATCTCTCATGTGTCATCTCTTGGAATTCAGATTAAGTTTTTACCAGTGTATCTATTGACATATTTTCTAGTGGCATGTTCCACCCATTTTATTTTAGCTTAATTTTTTCAGTGATAAGTGTTTCTTTAATATTTCAGCTATATATGTATAGCAAACTGAGAGAAAAAGTTAACCATATAAATAATATTCATATAGTTACATAAGTATGTATGCTTGATGGTATTTCATATAGAAGAATGTATGTAATAAATTTCACATAATTTTTTTTTCATCATTTATACTTAAGACATTTTTTCCACAAGTAAATAGACTTTATTACTCAATAAAATTATTATTTATTTATTTAGTGTAGGAATAATAAAAAATATTTGTTTTTTTAGTTTTATATTTTACCTTTTTGTAGCTGCTAATTTTTTTTTCTAAGGGATTCTCATGGGATTTATATAAAAGGTAAGTTGACATTAACATGTGACCAAAATTGAATAAAGTCCTGATGGGATTTAGACCTATCAATAAATAAATGAAAAAAAGCCATATTTAAATGTAAGAGATGACTAGGATAAGGGTTATACTCTTCTGATTATGCTGAGTCTAATATCCCATTTGCAGCCATGTTTCACAAAGATTTTGAGGCTTGACCAACTTTCTATAACTAATACAATAAACTTCATAATAACTTCAGTGTGCATTAGGCTGAACTCTTTGATGGGTCCTTGAAACAGCCTTTTAGTATCTGTTTAAAAAAAGCACTTTGCCAACAGATAAGAGATTGTAGGGGCAATGAACTAATGAAGCTAGAGGAGAGCAGAATACATCCCTCTATTTCAGATCTTTTTAATAGTGTCAGCAAAATGTGACAGCTTGCATCAGCTCTAGAGAACTCTCCACTGGGCAACCAGCCACTGAACTTTCATATTATCATTACAGTTTTCTGAGTGACGAACAATTTTGCATATCCTGAAGACATTAGTTGGTTTTTCATTTCTTTGAAGCTTTTAGCATCAGTTTTAAGTTAATGAGAAGTCTAATCTGTGTTTAATTGTTTATATATATATATGGGAAAGAATGATGAGCATTTATAGATTACTGAAAGATAAAACAGACAAACAGATTTTAAATAGCTCTCTGCAATTAAAGTTTTTTTTGAATCCATGTACTGAGAATTAGGAATAAAGAAGAGAAGACTCATAAGGCTAGTTACACATCAGGTAGTAATAATTTATGTTTTTACATCACTGTTTCATTTTGAAGGTAATAATAATAGTTACTTCAGTTTTTTTAATGGTGTAAAGAGCTAAGTAGTTGTAATGTTGCTCTGATGTTGAGATTTTTGAATGAATTGTAATGGATAGATGGTAGACTATTGACCATGGTGATCAAGTACTCTTTCTTGATATCATCTATTTACTTATTTTCCTGCATGCAAAAACAACATTAACTTGCATAAATTAGGAATTGGTGCTACTGCTTATCATTTATGATTACTTTTTTATATTTTTTCTTTTAATGTGTTATTTTTTTTTTTAATCAATTAAAATAGTATTGCTTTAAAAAAATAGTTTCCTAACTTGTAACTAATTTTTAATCAATCATTATTATTCTTTCTTTATATATACATGTATATTTTCTATATTAAATTTAATGTAATTATAGACTTTCAAACTCCCTACAGCTATTCAATCTATCTTATACGATTAATACACATAACCACATGCATGTGTAGAAATATAAGTGTATTTAAATATTACATATTCAGTCTGTATTCTGCCCATCCCTCTTCTGCATAATTAAATGGACATATTAAGGTCCTATGTGTGAGGGGTCAGATTTATTTAAGATTAACATGGGTATGACAGTAATATTGGCATCAACAAAAGCTTTGAGCATTCCATCTTTGGATTTTCAATGATGTGGATGGCTGAAGCATTGGAGAGTGGAGAAGATTGAGGCTTGTCCATTAAAGTTTGAAGACTTGCTATCTTAATATAAACTGAGTTCTGATTGTGTGTATTTATATATATGAAAGATGATCTGGACCAACTGATGTGTGCTGGTTCAGCATGAAGTATGTATATTGGAAATCATTTATCTTTTTCACATATATATATTAGTTATAAATTCTCAAATTTTATTGGTTGAGAAGTTTTAAAAGGTATAAGAGCATAAATGAAAAATGTTGAATGAATTTAACATGTGAATAAATGACTGCCAATATGTGTTTTTCCTTTCTTATGTTTATTCTACAATTATTCTATCGAATGTATGAATATAAACAAAATCAAATACATTTAAATTGTGACTAATTCTAGTGATTATATTTATAGGTTTGTCTGTATACTTGAAAGATATACAATTCTATCATAAAGTATATCTCTTGATTTTTTTTCCATCTTTCTATGTTTTGTATATGCAGAAAGCAAACACACACTGAGTTATTCTAAAACTACATTAATATTAATGAGAACCATGACATCAATTGTAATAAAACACATATTTTGGCAAAAAATGAACAATATGATGAGAGACTGCTAAGGGAAGCTATATAACTCAAATCTCATGATTCTATGCAAAAACTATTTGGTCATTAACATAGCACAATGTATAGAGTATCTTACTATTATGTAGAGTTTTTCTCACATTTGCTTTTCCATATTATAGTGCAATTGAAAATTAAGATTAAATTTAGCAAAGAAATCTAGGACATTTTATAAGTAATCATTGTTTTCTTGCATGTGTATGAAATAAAAGATTGGAGAAAAAACTTTATCAAAAGCCAATGTGACATAATAATGAAAATAATCATTACATATGGAAATGATGTTTTCCAGTTTAAGGAAAGAAGTGAAGGAGAATTGGTCATTTCAGAAACAGATTACTGGCAAAAATATGGAGTAGAATCAAGGAGAAATTAAAGTTAAAACATGACACTTGAAATTGTACGTACAGATGATGTTTCAGAAAAAATTTGATTTGAAGATGGACAATGAATTGAAAATTTTAAGTGCAAGATTACACAAAAAGAAGCATCACATGAAATTATAACATAAGAAAAGTACTGTGATCAGGAAAGATTATCAAAACAAACATTAAATTGAATACCACCAGGCAAGTGAAAAAGAAGTCATTCAAGAAAGAGGGGAAAAAAGAAATAAATAAATAGAGAAATATATAGGTAGATTTACAATGTGATAGCGAAGCAATGTGATTGGAATCTTAAGGAACTCATAGAACATTATAGACCAGTAAGAAATTTTTTTTATTACAGTCACAAATCTGTAATCTGTATTTATATTACTTTTAGCACAATTATAAAATAACGAATCAAAAGCAGATTTATGGACCCAAGTCCAATGTGCATTGTTTAGGAAGTTACATGATCTCTCATACTATAATCAATCTTATTAATATTATATACATGTGCCTATTTAAAAGGTAATGTAAAACTGCATTAAATATTCCAAAATTTCTCTACAGAGGGAAACTGAAATGAAAACATTACTTTTTAGGTTAGTCGATTGCCAGTTGATGAGATTTTTCGTGATTTCCCTTCCTTCTCTTATTTTATAAGTACATGTAAATGTAATTTGGTACTCAATGCGTGTAAGTATGTTAAACAGTTTAGACAAGTAGAGAAAGAAAGGAATAGGATGCATTGATTAAGCATTAACATTTGATCAACATCGGTAATAAATTCCAATTATTAATCAATAATTAAGTGATTAGCTAATTTAATAATGAGTTATCTATTTGGAAATACAGTAAACTTTTCTAAATTCAAACTCTGAGTTGGTAATGAGTTATCTATTTGGAAAAGCAATTTTCTGAATTCAAACCCAGACAAATGAGCATGGCAAATGATAGAAATAACATTTATATCACGAGGATCTTTTATATATACACTGTGATTCAATTTTGAATGTTTACTTTGCTAATAACTTTGTAAAAAGTACAGCTTCAAATAGTGCCATTTTATTTTTAAAATAAATGAATAAACATAGGTATAAAATTATTTACTATATGGACTAATATAAGTTTAAACTTATATAATTAAAAATCTAAACGTTTATTTTTAATACCTAGGCGTATTCCTTTACTAGACTCATAATAAAAATTGTAAATATATGCCGCCTGAATGTACGTGACTATTTGCATTCTCAGTGTAAAACCGCAGACCCAATAGGTCTATACATAAAAATACTTGTGTGTACGTAAGACATTTTCTGTGTAGAAAGAAGCTACATGTAAGCCTTTATTTGTCGGTGTACTTTCTAGTGTATTATTCTCTCATTAACTCTCTTTGAAGAAAAAATATACATATATGTATGTGTGTGCTTTTTTTTTTTTTCAGGCTAGAAAGTTAGCTTTCAAGTGCTTTTAGCGTGGACTATGAATTTTGTAAAAGATTGACCATTCATTTAATAAAATATGACTTCTTTTTCTTGACCAAAGGCTATTTTATCCACTTTTCAGATGTCTGACTCATGTTATTGGTACAATAGCCATCATAAGCTATCATTGTCCTTCTTTCAGTCTTTTTCTGCAAATCTTAATGAACATGTTATGTCATTATAACCAAATTCAGTCTTGTTAATTCAGTTGCATTCTGGGATATATTCCTATCAGTCCTCTTGTACATCTTAACTCTGTGATCATGTTCATTCTTTTGTTGCCATGATATGATAAAATTATCATCGCTCTCACCCCAACCCCCCCACTCTCAACCCTAAGTTTGTAGTCTAATACTAATCCCCTGGGCTCTCAATGAGTTGAATTAGAAAAAGATAATAAGAGCTGGCTTTTGTAAAGGAGACTAAAGATGAAGAAGCAGATGGACATAAAAACCTTCTCAATCTGAACTGACCAGTGGTCAATTTCATATGATTTTTCCTTCTTTAGGCATCAGATGTTTTAGCGGGATTGGAGGTTTGCAGTGCCTTATTAATGATTGGTAACAATAGATGGGTGTTCAATTTGGATACAAACTCATTAAATAAATTAGCGATATTAAAATTCATAACTAAAAGAGATCTAATTATTATTCTTTTTCTTTACGAACATAGTTTTTTTAATACTTTCTTTTTAATATGAGCGAAAGACTATATATTCAAATATGCTTTTAATTCTTTATTAGGACTTAGTGCGATTTATTGGAATTAATTAGTTGATTTTGATCTAAATGAAATAAAGTCTTTTAAGCTAAATTAAATTTAATTCAATTACTAATCCATTTAGCTCATGCAGGAGTCTTTAATTCCATGAATGAATGCTATTAATACCGAGTTAGGATATTATGATGATCACGTGACATATCATTAGTTTTAAATTTTAAAAACTAGTGATATAATTTATTGAGGGGAGGGGGAGTGAGTGTTATAAATTATATTAAAGATATGAGCAGTTTAAGTAAAAGGTAAAAATGTACACTGTTTAAAAATCTATTTCCAGCTTTAAAAAAAAAAGGTGAAGAAGAAATTTTTTTTTAATACTTAATCTACTGTATAAAACTATTGCATTCAGCCTACCACTCGGTGGTTAAATTTATCAATTTCCAAAAATTAATATATAATAAATGAATACAATGAGATTGTCTCTTAACATAATATGTCTGTTCTATATCACGTCTTTCTCTCATGACTATTTTTTTTTTTCATATGTCATAGCATCGGCCGGAACGCGAACCCACAACCGTCTGCAACCAACTACTTGCTTGCAAGGCAGCTGCGATGACCTCTCGGCTAACAACGCTTGACTATTTTTATTTACTATACAATTGTCTTTAGTATGGATTTAAATTGGTAAAGATAAAAGTAAAGCAGCTTTTTTAATAAATAGCCCACTTAAGCATAGACCTCTTCAACATTCCCTCATAGAATAGTGTAAAAAGAAGGCAGTACTCAATGATGAATGTTTGAGTGCTTTTCCATACTTGTTTTTCTCTAACTAAGGATAACTAAATATGCATATACTGATAAATGTTAGATGGTTAGTTAGTCTATATACCTGAGAGAAAAATTCTAAGAAGAATTTAATTTGATCCATATTTGAATCCAATCATATTAATTTCAGATATGTGTTATTTTTGGACTATGAGACTTAAATTGGTAATAACTAATTAATGCATAGTTCATAATACAGTCATGTACTGATAAAACATGTAACTGTAGCACATTAACTTGTAATGCATAGCAAACATTGCATGTAATATTAGCAACAATAGTAGCCACCACTCATAAATGAGCATTGCTACTCTAACTTCAGAAGAAGAAAAAAAGAAAAATGAAGAATTTAAAAATTACAGAAAAAAATATTGGAATCATAATCATTCTGTACGTAATTAAGAGATGGAGATGTAGTAGTGCAAACACAAAATGTGCAGAGAGAGGTGCCCAATAACATAAGAAGCTGCCTCATTGCAACAGGTTCTATTCTAATCTGTCTGAAAATAATAAAGTTTAACAAAAAGAAAAGACAGCTTCATCAGCACTTAATCACAATTGCAATACCTATTGAAACTTCATGGAGGAAATGAAAATTTATTTAAACCCACCTACTCTGTAACATTTAAGTGCTTGATGTAAATGTTTTTCATGTATGTCTATAAACATATATATGCCCTCCTTCCAGTAAATATTAACAATTGGTTCTACTTTCAGTTTTCATGATTCATAATGATCTCCAACTATTCAAAATATTCCAATTCAATTTCTAATTTTTTCATTTGAGCCCAACCAAAAATTTAATAGAAATTTGTAAATATATGTTGTAAACTGCTGATATTGAAATTTAAATCCATTATTTATACTTATACAAGCTGTGTACACAGAGGCTAAATTCTCCACACAGTAGTGCTACTCAGTGCAAGCCAGAGTGGATGGATCTTAGGATTCTAAGATCTAGGTGCAGATCTCTCAGATCCAAGACTCCTCACTGATGAAAGCCACATGCTAGAAACTAGTCTGGGGATATTGAATGAGTAGGCACTAGATAGGGATTTTATGTACAAACCTTCTTGCATCCATTAATTATTCTGATTTTCATTGAGTGGTGCTACTGTATGGAGAGTTTAGGCTCTATGATATTAAAATTACTTAAATTTTCAGCAAAATAAGTACTTTAAAACATAGATGTTTAAACTGTATCAGGAGCCTTATGATGAGTCTACTGGCAATTTATGTATGCTCATACAGATAAATTCTCTTGGTGTATAATCATACTATTTTAAGATCGATATGAGAATTATTAGTTTAACAAAGACTAATTGAAATTTGAATTGGATTAATTAAGTATAGCCATTATTGATGCTGATGTTCAAACCTTACAACACTTATATTATGGCTTCATATAAAGTACCCTGTTATATTTCCTGATCAACATGCATTAAATCATCCCTCAGAGTGTCACACCTAGTATTTATCCTTAAGTAGTTATTTATTTCTTATAGAAAAGGATTGAGCTACCCTAACCTTATTTTGGAACCCCACTTCTCAATAAGATTACCTAAGAATATATCTTCTAGCAGCACCATCATAGTTTCTCCGCTAATAGCTCAATCTTTCCCTCAGTTCAGAAAATGCTCAGGATCTATGATGGGTTGTCATGTATGCATTTGGAATGAGACCAATGAAAAAGAATGGGATAGAAACTAAATAATTTAAATAACAAAATTAGTTTATTTCATGTAATATCGATCAATGTACACTGAGATTACAGATTTTTATATCATTAAGACTTTTTTTAAAGCATTTATGTTGGAAAGAACTTAGGAGAACATTCAAATTCCACCAAGTTTTAAGCTCCTGTCTCTCTCTCTGAAATCTTTCCAAAATATTTATAAATATTATTTATCACTAAAATAATAAAGCTATAAATAAGTACTTATTTGTGTGCAATATATTGATTTATTCTACACTAATAACATTGTTCAATACAGAAAAAAAAAACTTAAAACAATGTTTATACATAAAAATACATTTAATAAAATATATCAATGAAATTTTATAAATTATGGAGATCCCTTATCTGTATGCACAGATATTTAAAGTCTTGCCATGACTTTTTTAATAACTCAGTAAGCTTATTAAAAAGATTGATCAATTCATGCCTTAAATATTATCTAAATTTAAATCAATATATGTTGGTTGATTCAGGTTGGATTCTTTTTAATGTTGCTAATCTTCCACTTAAATAGGCAGGTTATATAACTATAGGCAATGAGGAAGTATTCTTTTGGCAAATAAAACTATTTCTCATTGTTGAAAGATCTACATTTGAGCTTTGGGCTGCCACATGTTTTCTAGCTTAGCACACTATTTTTCATATGTTTTTGGTACACAAAAACTTTACCATTGACTTATTGTATTCATAGAAAATATGTGGGATCACAGACTGAGTGCAACAAGATAACTCCCAAACTGGAACTATTTTTACATTATCATGAACTCTTTATCTGCTATTCATTTTAGCTCTCCATAGACATACTTTTTTCTTCTTTTCTTCCTTTTGCTTTTATAGTCTCTGCACACATGGACAAATCTTTCCATCTGTTGTTTTCTTTCTTGTTTTTTTACTCCTATTTTTTCATTAGCTGATAATTACCCATAATCTATTATTTTACTTTCTTTAAAAATTAATTAGCATTAAACAATTATTGTTTTTTTCTTTATACTTACTTTTTTTCCTAATTAAATATTATTTTTAATTATTTCTTTTTTGATTGAAATTAATGTTAATAATTTTTCTTTTTTGTTTTATACATTCTTTATTTATATATTGTATTTTCCTCCATCAAGTCTATAGAAAAATATAAATTATTTATTCTGCTAATATTCATTAAATATACACAAAGTTTTACAAATATTTCACACAATCAGAAAACTAAAAATATAAAATTACTCTGAAAAAAAATTATATAAATGTATCTGACATTCTTTGATTAGCATATGCGTGTTGAATAAGGACTAGAGAGCAAAATGGCTATAAGGTCATCTGGTCTAGAGTTATTTCAAATCATAAAACTGATATTGTTGGAAAAAATAATAGCGCTAAGTTTGAAGCAAAGTCTGTTAACATCTCAGTAAAACAGGTAACATTTAGGCTAAATGACCACAGAAGTAAAAAATATTTCCAATAGTGAAAGCTATGTTTTATTTCAATAGATTTTTTTTTTTCATAATTAGAACTGATCAACTCAAGTTAATTTGAGACTATTATCTTTTAGCTAAGAATAGTTATATATCTATTTGCAGCCACTTATTGGTTTGTAACTCACCTATCTGAAAGAAAAATCTTACACCTCTATGTAACTGTTTACTTGATTTAGATTTGAACTCCAGGTTGGGTGCATGGCATGAAAACATGTTAACCACTACAGTATCATAACAGTAATCTCAATGATATAAGTGTAAAAGCATAGATGATCAAAACAGAATTAATTCAAGAATATAAAACATTTGATTAAGGAACAATATAATTCAATTATCATTTATTTGCCCTGTGCTGTTTACCATGTAATAAAGTATGGAATTAAGAGCAAAAGTGTGTTGGTTTTATTTTTAGTCATATAAAAGAAAAAAAGAACTGTTTTAATCAATGTGCTACTTAGATGAGTGAACCTCATATGATTTTTTGAGCAACTAATTCTATGATTTTATATATATAATTAGTTGAGAAGATTTGTCTGTTAAGATGAGAATATATTGTCAGCACATATGATTTTAGAGAAAAAAAATAAGGACTTTTAGAGTGTTTTTTATTTAATTGGATGGTTTTCAACATATGATCCTAACAGAAAAACTGTAGGAAAAAAAAACAAAATCAGGTATATTGATGACAAAATAGATACGATACCAAAAGGAAGATTATGATTAACATCAGGATCAATATTAATGCAATATTATTGAACTTCCAAGAGAACTAAAAGTATTTATCAAGAAGAAGCTTAAGAAATGAAATTCATATTTAGAAACAATGCAATGAAAATAAGAGAACAGCTAAAAGGAGTAATGGAAAATATGAGTGACTATGAAAGAAAATCATAAATGTTGACAAAAATCCAGATTTGAGGATAATGAGAGGCAAGATAAATAACTTAGCAATATATAGCAAAGTGAAATGCTAAATGCAAATCAAAAGAATCATTAAAAATGATAATAAAAAACTTAATAAGAAATGATAGTTAAAATATAGAATAATAAAAGATATAAATAAATTTGAAAAGATGTCAGTGCCAATCACATGCATAGTTCTTTTTTTTTTAGTACAGCAGTTAGTTATACTACATGAAAAATTGACATATTATTCTGAAATATATATATATGCACTTAACTTTCTTCATCAGTTGCCTTTGAATGCAGTCAACATTCTACACAAATAAACCAACTAAACAACTTATTACTGCAGTGGTGATTAATTTAATAGCACAGAATGAATTTTAAACATTATTGGGAAAATAAAAAATGAACTTAGAAAATATTCACCAGCAAGAAAAAAATTTCAAAGTGAAGGAGTTATAATCTTTGATTAAAAAAAAAAAAAAAGAAATCCAAAAATAAAATAGAATTCTAAGTTAGCCTGCTGTCTTTTTGAACTGGGTTGTAATATTTTGTTGGAAAAATTTTGTTATAAATCATCATAATCAATAGAATAACTAGGGAAATGATTGTATATAGCAAAGGCAGAATGCATTCTATAAATAAGACATGATATGTAAAGAGTAGACAATATCATTCATTGCTGGCTCTAATCTACAAAAAAAAGGAAGAATAAATGTACAATCAAAGAGAAGGACAAAAAGATTTCAATGCATGCAATATGGATTAATAATTTAGAATACGCAGTTGACATAGTAGATATTGAAGAAAATGAAAAAAATCATGAAATCATTGTTAAGTTATTAAAGAGTAAAGCAAAAGAAATTGAATTATACACAAACATGGCAAACACAAAATAATAATAATAGTAATGAGAAATTATAAAGATAAATCATATAGAAACTAAAACTTAGAACAATAAAACAAAAACATGTTTGATGATCATATACACAAATGTGAAAGAGAATGAAATTAGGCTATAAACTAAAATAAATGAATTAGATGTGGATATATTTACTATGTATTATGTGAATATAAAACATAGGTAGAAGTCACACAGAATCAATATTAAGCATCTTGAAATTTAAAATACTATTAACTGGTTGCAAAAGCTTACACTAAAAAAGTATAGAAGACAGAGATAAATTTTATTGAAGATCATAGAATGGAAACTACATCTCATCTTAAACTATAAAACTTCAAATTTTGATATCACATAAATTACAAATAAAAATGGAATTTACTTAGAAATCAGATAATATTAGAGAATGTTATGAAACTATTAATAATTTTTATTTGTCATTCATTAGACTAGAGATTAGCCGGTTAATGAATTATATTTCTATGGTGTAATTTTTCTTACAGAAATATTTTTCATTAAATCAATGTGTGAGAGTGGTGTAGTGAAAATCACATTGAAGAAATATTATTCATTAAATGGATAATCTGTGTCCAAATTAATAACTAATAAAAATTATTGATATACTTTCATCAAGTGGTTTGTATCAAAGGTGGGAGGGCAGTAAGTTTGACACATCAATTAAACTGTAATAATTTTCTATCTGTACATACTGAACAATGATAAAGATATGTGTAAGAGAATGTGATCTAGGTCAACTGATGAGTGCTGGTTCAGCACAAAATGTGCATCTTGGGGATCAAACATCTTTTTCACATGACTTTAGTCATGTATTTGTAATTACATCCTTCCACAAAGTATTAAAAGTGGATAGAAACCAGTCCCTATCTTGTGTGAGAATGGTCTAGTGATTATTACACTACAGAAATGTTGAAACTGGTTTGAATTTAACAAAAATAGTTAACTGAACATTGATGTAGATGGCAACACTATCATGAAGCAAACTAAAGTAATATATACAGACCTCTGGGTCTTAGGAGTCCTTTTGTTTAAATTATAAGAGACATCTTGAAATTTTGGGTAGGGGCCCCAAAATTCTAGTTATGCTATTGCTAATTAATCTGTATTTTCTGATAACTAACAAATATTATAATGCATATTGTACAATAATTTCAAAATTATATTAACACCTAATTAAAAAAAAGGGTAGTTATACAATAATGGTAACAATTTCTGTACAGTTACAACAAATCAATTGACACATTCAGTGATTATCACTTTAAAATAATTTATTTTATTGAAATTATTTTTCTTTCTTCATTTTAAAAAGCACTTAATATTCTTTTGCAGGAGTTATTTTTCATTATTAAATTTGAGTTGAGAAAAGCTCTTCTAGGTACAAAACTCTACTGTATGGAGAGTTTTGCCTTGTCTAATGCACTTGTTATAAGACCATTGATACGACCCAAGTAAACATTATAGACAACACTTTTTTTTTTACAATTATAGCAAAACTAAACACGATTTCTTATTGGTCTTCTGCATTAAAATGTAATTGTGATTGTAGAAACTTATTTAAAGTTTATATATAATTTATTATTTGACATAAAAAAAAAATTCCTCATGAAGAAAAACATCATTTATGGATTTTTTTTTCACATTCTATTTTTCGTTTTATTCTTATCCTCTCCCTCCGTTTCTCATTCACTCTTTTTTTAAATTGAGTAGTGCTTCATACAAAAATCTGTGTGAACTCATTTACATTTTAGCTTTAATACAATCAATGATTCCACACAAAGACCTTAGAGAAAACAATGAATCAGAAAAGATAACGAATGGACAGTTGGCTGATTTTTGAAGAGATTTTATGCAGGTAATATTACTTTTGGTCATCTTCTGCAAAAAAAAAAAAAAATAGTTCTTCACATCCCTCCTCTTGCTCCATTCTCTTACCTTTTCTGACTTATTAAATCCTTTTTTTCATTCTGGAGTGGAAGTTAAAATGAAAGTTTTGTCCATTAGTTAGTTACTCTCGAGAATTGTGGGAAGTATTGCTGAATACCTATCCTATGATTCATCACGTGCCTGCCCAGGAATATGTATAATCTATAACAATTTTTGAATTCTTTTGGCAAGACAATGTAAAAATGACGTGAATGTATTTTTATTAAAGAAATCCCTAAAAGTAAATTTAGATTGAGCAAATCTGTTTTTAAAAGCTCATTATTCTCTATGAGATTTGTTATTAAAAAGTGATTGTTTCTAGAGCATAAATGTTTATATCAGTTTTTTTTTTTGTTATAATGAATTTTTATCCCCCTTTTTAAAAAAAACTGTCAGAGGGGGGGGGGGGGAGTAGATATTTTTATAAGATTGTCAATATTTAAAAGAAATTTCAATTATTTAATAGCAATATTAATTTTATCTTTATATTGTCAAATCTAGGATTTAAAAAAAAAAAATTTCTTTATCCAATTAAGGAAAGCGTTCAATAGAAATTTTCAGATATCCCTAAATTATTTTCTATTAATTTGAAGAACTTTAAAGCTTTACTGCACTTTTCATTACCATCTAAAACTACTTTCTAATATTGACCAATTACAGAGCTTGAATAAAATAGTCGGAACTGATAATCAATCATTTACAAATTCTATTGTATGTTTTTTTCTTTATATATTATTGGCAATCAGCATTACGTAATACTGCCACAAGCTGGGTTACACTCAAGTAAGCAATAAAATGTTAGTATGGTTATATTTTATTAGTCACTACTATCATAAACTTAGTTAAACTATGTGATCAACACTATCTTTTGACCATTAATGACCAACATTCTTGGCTTTAACCCTATTAATCAAGATATTTGTATAATTTCACAAACATACTTTAGTGGATTTCTAATTCTACTTTCAATTTAGTACTAGCTAAACTGAATTTGTAAATATTGTATATATTATTTTATAATGAAACTATATAGTTTTATGATGCACAACGATTTTGTTAAGTTTGTTTATTAACACTCTAAATTGTTTGAAGAATCTATATATTGCTCAATTAAAAATCTTGAGAGTGTTTTAGGTTTGTAATAAGAGTAATAGACTGAAGAACTAAAGACTCCTGAATCATTTCTCAGCTGTAAAATGAAAAAATATCAAAAATGGAAATTAATGAAGTTCTTTATGCTGCTCTTTTATATAAATTATAATACATAATAAAAAAAATCATATGCAATAGCTATATAAATATATTAAATATAAATTATACATTCTTCAAATCATTTTGTACCCTTTTCAAATATTAAGCATCTATTTTAATGGAGGTGATTTGTGTATCACTTAAATCCTCCAATGTTAATATGATCCCTTAGCAACCTACCATACAAATATTTTCTAATAATAAATTAAAAAGTAAAACATGCAATTAATTTTAATAAATAATTATTTAAAACTGAATTTTAATTTTAGTAAACACCATCTGCTATCCTTAATTTCAGATTATAATTCTGCATTATCTATATATATTATTAGACTGTCAAAATGAGCAATTTAATATGTAAATTACATCACTTTTTTTAAAACTTGTTTACTATTGAACAAATTAATATAAACAAGTTTTGTACATATTATATTTTTATACAATATTTCAATTATTTACTATAATCCTTGTCTAGGCACAAACTACAATGATATTTCAGAAATTTGTTTGAAACACAAAAACAAAATATATAAATCAAAACACACCAAAAATATATCTAATACAAAATAAATATGTAAAAAATAATGCTTTTCAAGTTTTTTTAAAAAAATTTTAAATAGAGAAAAATCATTAACATTATAAAATGAACTTTTCTTATGATTGACGTAATTTTATAAAAATTGGACTTAAATTTTATATATATTAAAAGTAAATTTTATAAAATTCAAATCAGTTTTTAAAAATAATATTTTTTTTTTCTCTCATGTATCAAAGCATCAGCCAGGAAGGGAACCCGCAAACCCGGGACAACTGCTTGTAAGGCAGCTGTGCTGACCACTAATGCTTGACTAAAAATAATATTTTGTTGTAATGTTGAGGGTATTTCTTGATTTAAAATTAAAAAAAAAAACCATTTAAATTGTGAAAAATATATTTTTAGATATTTATTTGTATATATATGGTTTTGACGTAATTTTGATTTGTATATATTTTTTATTTTGTTTTCATTTAAATTTCTGAAATATCTTAGTAAATTTGTGCAATGAAAAAAATTATAGTAAATAACGATATTCGAATCTTGTACAAAAAATAATCCCATTAAATTAATTCAATAATAAACTAGTTTAGAAAAGAAAAAGGTGTGATATAAATTATATATTATTTCTGAAGTTGAACTAAGGTCAAAAGAAAAAAAAGTTTGAAAGTGCACATTATGATTATCTATTTAAAAGGTGGCATAGGGCATTTTTTACACTTTTTTTTTTAAACAAAGTCAAGGGAATTTTTTGTGCCAGTTCTGTAAAGTTTATTTTTAAAAAAGATGATTTTCTTTCATATACTTTTTCATATCCTTAACAAATTGTCTAATTTCTTAATGTAAATAGGAAAACATCTTTAATTAATGTTTTTTTATTCTTGATTCCCATTTGTTTAATACAAGAAATTCTCACATTTCAGTTTGTAAATGCTGATAAGAGAGAGAATTTTAATATCTATCAAGGCATTAATCAAGTAAAAAAAAATTTCAAACAAATGTCATTTTAATTAGCACTCTCATTTTAAATTTTTAAAAATTGATGTTTATTTTATTTGAGTGTAATTTTTTTCTTTAGACAATTTCAACAAAAATAGTATTTGTTTTAAATTAAATAGCATTCTCATTAAAAAACAAAAATAATTAAACTATTTAAAATTTTATTAAACAATACCTTTCAATCCACACTTATATATATTGTCATGTTTAAAATTGACCACTCAATTACCCATCTTAAAATGTGTATATATCTTAAGTCATCTACCTTAATGGTCAATATTTATCATATTTGTTATTTTGGTAACACATTCTAAATATCTTATAGTTAGAAATTTCATTTTGACTAAAGACATTTCAGACTGGACATTTTTTGACTGAGATGAAAGACGAATCAATAAGTTATTCTGTTCACATTAGTCTATTACTTACCACTAATCTTAGTATGGGCATTAAAATAATTATATCCAAATAGACTTCAAGCAGCATAAATTTTAATCCTTATAATATGGTATCACAAAAAATATGCACAAAGTCTATAATTCCAATAGCATGTACATCAATGATAATTTAAAAATAAGATCAAAATATATTTATCCATATGCCATATTAAATATGTAATTAATATTGATTCTCAACTCTATACAACATAAAAGCAAAAAAATATTTAATTCTTTATTGAAAATTTATTTTTAATATAAATCAAAATGGATAACAGAAGCTTTTAGTGTTGAAATTAAAAGGAAAAGCATATAGTCAGCAATTAATATTTATAACATATTTTATAAAGAAATGAAACTTAGACTTAAACTGTATGAATTCACAACTGCATATAAGATTTGGAAGCAAAAATTTTTGATTATATGCTAAACATTCATTCTCAAAAATATCACCAGAAAATGTTTAGCAGCATAATAGTTACTTTTATGTTGGTCCATAATTTCTGAAACAATGTATAAAGAAGACTACCTCATATAAATGTAAAATTTTGTCATAATCATAAGTAATAAATATAATTTCTTTTTCATTAAATTCATTTTTTAAAGTAATATTCACTACAGTAATAAATTGGATAACAATTTATGTACCAATCACTTTTGGGTACCATCTTCACTTAGAAATGCAAAAAAAGTTTCTAAAACAGGCAAATATAAGTAGGTCATGAATGTTTTATTAATTTTTTTTTTTTTTTAAACAATTTTCATTACATAATGAATTAAAAGAGTACATATTTTTTTAAGCAGTTTATTGGGCATCTTGACTAGGCTCGTTTTATTATCATTAACCTTTTTTTCCACTTAGAATTGCCTTTTTTATATAATTAAATAATCATAAGTAATGAGTTCAAACTTATTTATTTGGTGATTATTTTTTTAAAGAATGTTTACTAATAAGTTCTCTTTAAATTAAAAAATATATTAACCTTCATTTTTAATTTTTTTTTTTCATTTTATGGTTATGATTTAGAAATTTCATAAATTCATGAAGAGATTTAAACCTATATTTAAGAGATAATGGGTACAACCTGTACCCTTTTTTATTTTGAGAAACAATGTGTCAATTGAGCATCAAAATGATAAGCATCTCATATTGTTTTATTCAGATGACCTAACATTGAAATGAAACTATTGTAGTAAATTAAAAAAAAATTATACTAACATTAATCCTCTTACTGGAAGTTTCCTTTGCCTTAACTAGTCACATAAAGAAAAGATTATTTTTGCCGTGTGCTATTTAATGCAGTAATAATGTTGTTCTGGGGCTTATGTCTATGCATGTTATACAGTTCTGTCATCATTAGTGCTTAAACTTTTTATAGTCTCCCAAACAATAAATTCATTCAATTATTATTAAAATAGTTAAGGTTTTACTTCATTAGCATATGAAATCAATTAATATATATATATATGTGCTCTGCGCACAATTAATGAAGCTATTAAATGTAAGTAAAATTATCAAAATTACTGCCAAGCGCTTTCGGGACAGTTTATAGTCTGATATTCATGGCTACTTGTGTTTAGTGACCCAGCAGCAATCAATAGAAGAGAGGCCTGCTTTTCTCTGTCTCGAAAATGGTCTATGTAGCATCTTCATATGAATTTGCATAAATTTGCATTAATATTACAGTCCTTAACTAAACACAAGTAGCCATGAATATGGGACTATAAACTGTCCCGAAAGCACTTGGCGGTAATTTTGATAATTTTACTTATGTTTAATAGCTTCATTAATTGTGCGCAGAGCACATACACATATATATCAATTATTATTACTAAAATTATGTTTATATATTGTGCCATTACAATTGAGTCACTAGATAAATTTATAGTAATGTGCATGTAGAAAAGGTAAACCAAAAATCATCATCACAATTTTATATAACCATAAAAGAAGCTGTAGGGCATCCAAGTTCAAACCCTACCAGATCAAAATCTTAAACACTTTAGACAGAGAGTGGGTCAACAACAATTATATGCTTTATTTGTTTGTGTGTTGATAGAAAGGTAATACACACATTTAAACTATTTAATATTTAGTCTTTCTGTTAAAAAAGCAAAGTTATAATGCATATGTATAGGCAGTGTATGTGTAAGCTATTTAATTGTTTTATATTTCAAATATTCAACATTTTAACTTTCTTTAAAACTAACCTATGCTTGATCAATTCTAATATCTTATTCTATTTTCTTTTCTTTAATTATAAGTGGATTTAAAAGTTACAGATTTAATTAAATAATTGGGTTATAATTACTAAGCTAGCAATTATATTATTTAATGTTAGTTTATGAATGATTTGAAAGAATGAAGGATGTGTGTACATTACATACAGAAATTTACATTTACTAAATATTGAAAGAAAAGGAAGGATTAAATCTGTCAAATTATTTTTTTTTGTACAATTTTTTGTTAAAAGAGGAAATCTGTTTAATCAGATATCGATCTTTGTAGCAATCTTTTTTTTGTAAATGATTGTTTCACTTTGGGAGCTTATAATGGGTGAGAACTCTAATTTTGAAATTGTCTTATCTCAAGATCTAAAGAAGGAAGCTCAAAGATTTGAAATGTTACCTGGATGTTAAAAAAAAAAAAAAGAAAAGAAAGGAAATAAGGATTGAGTCTATTTTTTTTTAAACAAAAGTGTCTGGAAAAAGGATTAAACTTTTCAGTTGAAAAATAATTTAGTTGAAAATAAATTAGAGATCTAATTAAAACAAATTTGTCCAAAAATAGCAAGTGATGCTATCTCTGATTGGTTAAGTTAGCTAAAAATTGGATATAAAAAGCTGTCTTGAATTATTATTAGGATTATTGTGATTGATTCAGATTATTAAACTATAAAATTGAATGTTGAAAATATAAGAAATGGCTGGCTAGAAAAATTATATGTATGTCCCATTTGCTGACCATCTGGAGGAAGCTGCACATCACATAGGAAAGAAAAGATGTTGTGTCTAAAATAATATTCTACACCTTTCAACTGACCAGAGAAATAAGATGTTTTTAATAGAAGGAAGAAAGCATTCACCTGCATTCAAAGAAGATGAATTAATCTACTGATAAATATTAATCATCAAGTCCAATTAATTCTTCCGATCTATTTTAAACTCAAGAAAATTTACAAATGGGAAAACAACTGCTGTATTTCATCCACATGCTTGACAGGAAGAGAAGAAAATTTAATATAATGATTTCCAAATTGTCCACTAAAGCAAATAACCTCAATAGAGTCATCATCATCAAATAGTTATACACCTCAAGAAAGAGATTGTTCCCACATAAAACGGAAATAGTAGCTGCAGAAATATAGACATTATACAAGACAAGTTTGAACCCTTGGAAATTCGCCACAAACAAAAGATCGGTAATATGACTTTTTATATCTATTTTCTTTATGATATCAGTCTTAAGAAACATTTTAGCAATAAAGTGGTATATTTTATTTAAAGAACTTTTAAAGACTATTCAGATCGATTAAAAACAAGAATGTCTTACTAATAATAACTTTGAGTTTCATAAATGATCTTGAATGTATCAAAATTATTTGTTTATTAATTTTACAGTTATGAAAAATATTAATGTGTAAAACAATTTTTTTTAATGGTATTATGATTTTAGTTTTAACTAATATATTATTATTATTATTATTTTGGTTTTAAATAATATTTTGTTATTATGGGATAAAACATGCATGTACATAATAATATTGTTATATTGTATAATTGCGAGTGAATGTGAAATAATGAGTAGTATTAGAATATTAGATTATTTTGTTTCAAGTTAAGTATAGCATTTCAGAGGTAGAAGAGGGGGAGAAAATAATTTAAAACTCTTTTCTAAAACTTGCTCTTTCAATTCTACTAACATTTTTTTTTTACATTCTATTTACATGTTAGATTTTTAAAGTATGTGTGCTAATGAGCAGATAATATTTTTTGTCTTGAAATACTTTTCTCATGGAGTGAAAATCATGGTCAATGTGACGTCCAACTTAATACAAAATACATTTGAAGGGAAAGGGGGAAGAACTTAAAATTAATCTGAGGATTGTTATATAATCAATTATTATTATTATTATTCATGTCAATTTTCATATTTATCTAGAAATTTTTATGTATATGTTAGAAATGTAGTAATAAATATTAGTTTGTTTTATTAAACGAGGCGTATATATTTCATTAAGTGTAGTCTTTGTTAAGTGTGATTATTCATCATCATCAATGGTTGAATATTAGTTATTTAAGATATAAGTAAGTATGCTAAAATTAAGCAATAATTATGAATTTCTTTATAAAAATTAGTTTTATGTTTAGGCTTAGAACTAGAGCTGTAGTTGAAACCGTTGTCATTTATCATTATTATTATCATCATCATCATCGTCATCAACGTTTTAATTAATGAGCTGTTTCAATGTTTAAAGGCCATAAATAAATATTGATTTCATAATATTTAGTGATTTTTTTTAGTAATATTATAACCACATCCTGTCATCTATTTCATGCAAGGATGAGTGAATTGCCATCCTAAATTAGTTATATATAATCTGAGCTAGTAAACTTATAAAAATATTGAAACACAGTTGTTATGCTAAGATCTAAGAAGTGATTTATGTCTAATACTCCACTTTGGTTTAAAGATGTTTTACTTTTACCTAAATATTAGTGCGTATAGTGATATGGCTCAAAAAGCAAAATCTTCCATTTTTATTAGAAATAAAGTACCAAAAAGGGGATTCAAACCCGGTACATGTGAAAGGTTATTAGATATAACCATGTCTAGATTCAGATAATCTAGTGGCGCCCTGCTAGACCATATTCACTTAGTATTTGTTTAAACATGCACTTAACATCAAACCAAGAAATGAAAGTGGATAAGATCTACTGCCTGTATACCTGAGTTATATTTTATTGAATTACGAGTGTACTCACTTCACGTGATTTCCATATACCTGAGTTATAATAATTTGCTAATAATTTGCTTATAATTCTTGATATTTGGACTCCTTTACTCAGATATAATAATATCTTTTGATCATCATTTAATTTTTGAATTTATGATTATTTCTTATATATTGTAGACAACTCAGGTATGGTAATATCTTTTGAACGATCTTTAATTATGTTACAATATATATACATTCATCTGTTAATAAATGTTTTTAATGAATAACTGGCAGGCAGTTTAAGGCAACATCAAAATCTTGACATTAATGAAAAAATTAAGTTATCCAATGAAAAAGTTAAGTTTTTATAAATAATTTTAAAATGTTTTAAGAATTATATAGTTTTATTTTACAATGGAAAATTATTACATATGGAAATCACAAGTTTGATTTAACCATCTTGAAATTAGAGTTAGTATTATATATTCATTCAAGATGAAGTATGTTAACCAATCTATACTCTAGCTTTGGTTAATAAGATTGCAATTAAGTGCTACCCAAAATATTGAGACTTTACATTCAATACAATTGAGAATTTATAAGTAATTTTTACATCAAATCGTATAAAACTAAGGTTATGATTATTGAAGAAAGATAATATTCCATTATTACTATTTACATAAGCACTATTTTAAACCTAAAAATAATATGAATTTTGGATATAGATTTATATTGTTAGCTGATTGTCTCCAGTTAAATGGAACAGTATCTTATTTTCTATATTATAAGTGAATTTAGTATATCACTAACAGTAATGTTGATACAGTTCAGTTATACAAAAATTAGATTCTTCCAACTTTTAGGAGTTTTTCTTTAATTTTTTGGCAACTACTTGTAGGGTTTATGTTTGGATTACATATTACCAGTTTCGTATGCTACTATGCTACATATTTATATCGTAACATTAAAAAAAGATTATTGTTGAAGTAGATAAATTGTAAAAGAAAACCAAATACAATTCATGAAAAATGAATAGAACTGAAGAACTAAAAGAAATGCATATAATTACAAAATCAGTAAACAAAAAAGATTGTGTTATTGCTATAAAACATATTGGAATTTATGAGTTTTAATGCTAACATTATAAACTGTCAAATTCATTGTTACTTTTTTTTTTTTTGACATATTTCTTTTTCTATTTCATATTTATAGTTTTAAAATGTACTTTTTTTCCATAGTTTTTATGTGTATTTAAATATATTCAGGGTTTTTTTTGTGTGTGTGCATTATGCAAAACCTTTATTATTATTACAGTTTCAATTGATTCCCCACCAGTTTTTTTTTCAAACCTGTACATTTATATATGTCCATAATGTGTCTCAGTAAAAAGAGTGATTGATTCTTTTTCCAAGCTGACTGAAACCATCATATCTAAATGAATGCATGTGTTATATTTCAGTTTTTTTTACAAAACTTTTAAGGCACTTACATATCTGGATTTTGAATTATGACATGAAATGTGATAATGTGTTTTGAATCTTTATGCACAATGAAATAATATGCTAACATGTGTAGCAATAAAGCCAAGAGAGGCAAGAATATTTCCCAGTGGTTTGCAAGATTTTATGAAGATAGGGAGAATATTGAAGACAATTTGTAAAGATATGAAATTGAAACATAATATCACATTTTATGTTATATCTCATGATTCCGATATGCTGGTGCCTTAAAATTTTTGTGGAGATTACTTAAACTATGTTGTTACATAAACATTATTGAGTCATATTATTTTAACCATTACTGATCCATTATAGGATGGTCTCTCTATATTTAGTTTCTCTCACCCCTAGTGTTTCATTTCCATAACACCCTATGCAGACTTATTTATTTCATCCATCCATCCATCTCATATGCAGTATCTTTATAGATCTTTTACAACTCTTAGGATTCAGTATGAAACTTTGCTTGTCCATTTTTTATTATCTCTTCTAGAAATACGTCCAATTCTTTTTGGTTATATCAGTGATATCTGTTTGTTCTCTCACCTATGTATTTATTTTCAGTCTTTTCTTATTACTCCTAATATACATCTTTCCCTATTTTATTGAGTGGTCTGAAGTCTTTATATTGCTCTTCTGTCAAGTGTCCAAGTCTTATATCCATAAGTAAGAACTGTTAAATCACATTTATTAAAAATATCCTTTTTAACACAGGCATATTTTCTTTTAATATTAAATTATTTCTACTAAAAGCATTCTATCCAGTTTAAGTCTATGATTACTTTCATGCATTGGGTTTCCATCTGTATTAAAAATCATACTAAGGTATTTACAATTATTAACTTTTTCTAATTGATGATTATTAATCTATTCTGAGAAAATCTATTGAACATCACATGATCACCATTTCTTATGCTTGCTTATAACTGTTATTAAAACAGGAAAAACTCTCCATACAGTAGTGCCATTCAGTGAAGCCAGATTAATCAATAAATGCCAGAAGGCTTGTGCCACAAGCTAGAAATTAGTCTGGGGATATTGGATGAGTAGGTCCTAGATAGGGATTTTATGTACAAGCCTTCTGACATCTATTGATTACTCAAGCTTGCAGTGAGTGGCACTATTGTATGGACAGTTATTCCTATTTTAAAATCGATTGAATTTTATTTTAGTCATTTTAGCATTTATTTTAGTCCCACTTTTTTACTTTCTTCTGATAACTCTTGCAACATTTTCTGAAGCTCTGAAGCATTATTTAAAATCAATCTCTCATTTGCAAAATTAATCTTTATTTATTGTTTACTCTCTTATGTTCCCTTTAAATCCATAGAACTGTTATAAAAAGTTTTGGAGATGTGGAATCACTCTGTCACACACCTTTCTCAATGTTAATGTTAGTATGGTAATTTTATGATTGTTGTTACACTTTAATAAATATTCTTTATAGCTTTTGCACTTTGATAAATATTTTTTAGAATATGATAATGTCCTGGCTCAATATCTTGATGATCGTATGATTTAATCACGACAGCAATGACTGTAATCAAATTCATTTTCATTAACGAAGAAATCTAAAAGGATAACGGCAATTCATATTAATTGTTTTTTTCTTCTGTTAATTCTATCAAAACATGTATACGTTCTATTGTGCTAAAATTAGTTTTAAATCCAGCTTGTTCTTTTAGTTGGTTATAATATAAAGCTTGCTGCAGAGAATTTGTAATTATTTTGATAAAGATTTTGTATATAACTGATTTCTAATAGCTTTTTTTTTTGTATACAACTGATTTCTAACATCTTTTTTAAAAATCAGCTTTCTTAAATGTAAATATTACTACAACATTCTTTCACTCATCTGCTACTTGTTTATCATTTGCATATTTGGTATATAACTTTGCCAACAATTTTTCTATTTCTTTCTACTTCTTTTAAAATGTCAATAATAATTATATTACTTCCTGGAATTCACCCCCCTCCCTTTCATAGTCATCCATATATATATATCCAGAGATATATTTTATATTAAGTGTGCATGTATATGTGCATGTGAGTAAAACATTGATATAAAATATATTTGTGTAGAGATATATGCATGTTTGTAATAACTAACTTGAGTTTGTTTAAAGCTAGGTGGTTTTATATATGCAATCACATGATAACAGCTCAAGCTTATCTAAATCATGAATCCTCAATCTGTTGTCAAAATAACTTGTTCCATCTTTTACTTATGGGGGTTGTCTTGATAACTGATATACATGGTTTAAATAAGATTTGTTTTTTTAATCAGGTAATTGTAATAAGTAATATAATATACTTAATGAATAATATTTCTGTAGTGTAATTTTCACTATATCACCCTGATCAAAGACATCCTAATTAGTTGAAAGTTTATGATATTATATCTTACACTCTTAACTATTATAATTATTATTATAATGCAACATATTGGAACATTTTGCAAAAAACCGAGTTTGATATTTTAATATTTCATTTTGTAAATTATTTTTCAAGAGAATTTACATTTAGATATATTCATCAACCAAGAGTTTCTTTAAGCAAATCAATTTCAAGTATTAGCCTCTCTTCTCATTTTAAAACAAAAATAAATAAACAGAATTATAATTTACTTTATTATATTTCAGTTTGTGAATATTAGCAGTGCATTTTTTATAGCAATTAGTCATTCTAGATCTTTCTTGTTTGTTTGGGTTTTTTTAAAATTTAAAATACGTGCTTGTAGTCTAAAGAATTCCGTATTTGCTACCTAAAAATTCTAATTATATCCCGTTTTGGCGACTTTAAAAATATATTCACTCATTCATATACAAATATGGGCATCCATGCACACATATAAACGTAAGAAATACACATGTTTATGCATACTATTTATTTACACACATACTTACATATACATAAACACACAACTGCACACACATATCTAGTTATGTATATTTATTTACATATAGGTAGAGAAATTAACGTACTCTGAATCATGTAATATCAAGGGTAAAGGCTTATTTCAGGCTTATGAAGTCAAAATGTTAAGACCCTATCAGTAAAGTTATCTCACTTTCACTTTAAAAATAAATACTAAACAGCCTAGAGCATTAACCAAAAAGATAATGAATTACCTTGCTACCCCTTTCCACCCACCTGCAGTCAATTCTTTTTCTACATTATTCCACTGGGATGCTCTTTGTTCAAATTTTATTTTAATTTTGCAATTCAAATTTTTACAAGTTTATCACTACCAAATGTATTCTCGACTTAAGGATTTCATTTCCAGGAGATGAATTTCCCTTTTCTGCATGGTTTAATAATATTATCATATTTATGCAGTGTGCAGAATGTAACCATTTGACACCCATTTTATAAATGAAAGCTTTGGGGTTCATTTTTAAAATACATAAAGAGAAACACGAGCTTAGTCAAGGGTCTGTTTTTCTCGTAGCTATTAAAATGTAACTCTTTATTTTTCCTACACAATCTTTACAATTCAAATTTTTAATTTTTTATGATAGTCTTTTTCAGCATTGAGAAAGCATTAAGAGAAATTATACTTACATTGTGTGTGTATATATATATAGGAAGAAAAGATTACGTACTTCTTTTATGCTTAAATATTAAAAACCACACGCACGCACACACACGCAATTTAGTAAACATTCTGGACAAACAAATTATGTAAATACAGACAACCTCCAACTTAAATAAACCCCAAGTTGTATACATCTATTTTTTATACAAATAATTTCAGACATATAAAATCAAAATATTATACTTGCATACTGAACATCTCTTACAATATAAGGAATATTTAGGCATTTAACAGAAAAACAATATGCAGACTTCGAACTGTTCAAATAAGTATAGAGAGGTATATCAGGGTATAGGAAGAAAAGAACAAAGAGAAATACATGATAAGAAAACAAACAGTATCATTAACTTCATTGAGACTAAATTGGGGCTGGGATGGACATATTGCTAAAAACATGATAATAGATGGATAGTTTAAATCTTAAACTTGATTACAGAAGATTGCAAAAGACGGAAAGAGACTGCTTGTGAGATAGCTAGATGAAATAAGGAAATTTATCAATGAGATAATGATTGGAAGTGATGATGCTGATAATTCTAGAATAAAGCTAACAGTAAAGATTAACCACAAGTAAAATTATATCAAATAAAAATGTACTTATGAAATAAGTCATGGGGTTGACTGCTTATGTAAGTCAGGGACAATCACTTATGATAAAAAATAATAATTTTATGGTAGTTGCTTTGGAGGTCATATGGCCTTTAAATAACAAAGTGGCAGATTGAGCACACTGTTCTAGTCAAGTGAGCAAAATGATTTTTTTTTGGTTCCTCAACTGGAAATTGATCCAGAAGAGAAGGAAGACCTTCACTCTGCTACCCCATGAACATTCTAAAGCTTGCAGAACCATAAGACAAATGTTACATGTACTGTCTACTTTAAAGCATTTGCATATTATGTTTTCACAGAGTTGAATGTTTCTTTTCCATTACAGTTTCAGAGAGATTTTTACAGAATGTTTTTATCAATAAATATTCACTATTAACCTCAACTGCTTAATTAAAATGTTGCATTATGTTCCCAAATGGCCTCAAACATGATATTGAATGCAAATTTAAGGAGGATTAAAGATATTTTTAGGCAATTAATGTTTTTTAAAGCACTCAATTAACAATTAATATCAATCCTTACTGGTCAGTATCTAGTTGATTTTGAAGAAAGTAAATAAAGTTCCAAGCCATCTAGGTTAGTTATATGAATGTTAGTGCATTGGCTGTAAAAGAAGATGTGATTATAATACAACGTAATTTTGATTGCCAGAAATTTGAGGACATCATGCACTTACAGTTGCAAAGCCAATGTGTTTCCCTCTATTATTACTTTGGTTTCAAGAGTTTACTTTTTCTTGGGTAGCTAATAAAGACAGAAATTTTCCCAATCAGAAGATACTACTAATCTGTTAATGACTGCTGGCATAGTTCCCATGCTTATCATAGCAAAGTCTACTCTTATTTATGATCTTTCAAACAATTATAAAGATAAAAGTGTAGAGAAGTCTTTAAATAGACTATTGCAAGACAAGGATGTTTCCTCAGTCTCCACTCCTTCATGCGGAACAGTGAAAAAGATGAGATTAGTTGCCAAATTCACCATCTGTAGATGGTGGCTAGTGGGAAGTTTAACTTTCTTGCTTTATTTTCTTTCTAAGATTATCTAAACATCCATTCGTTAGTTAAAATTGGTTACCTGGATTGACTATCTGAAAAAAAAATCGATGCCTACATTTGGAAAATAAAAATATTTTTGAGGTTATACCAGATCAGGACTTGAACTTAGATCAGAAGCATATTATGGCAAATGCATTATTATTTACACTGTGAAGTATTTTTAAAAAAATGAAATAACAAATATAATGATTTATAACTTGGGAGATTATAAGGAGATTAAGCAGTAGAGATGACAGAACTGGGCATGGTCTGTGGACCTCAAGTACCAGGGTCTGCCATTCTATCAGTGTACTAAAGGATTCAAGGCAAATGTCCATTGTAATTTTGAAATATCATAAGCAACAGTTTTTGTTTTGTAGTTCAAAAAGAATTTTATTGCTAATAACTTAATATATTACAATAGGAATGAAAAAAAAAACTTGACATATTTACAATTTTGTTAAAATTAGAAAACCCAAAACATCATATATTGTTAAACATGCAATATTGTAGTAAATATAGACCAAAGAAAAAAAAGAAATTGAGAAATTATAATTAGCACATCTTACTATAGGTTAAAGCATTGACAAATAAGTGATCATGTAGTTACAATATATCTGGATGAGCAATGTTTTTGTCTCTGTTTAATTGAATCTAGTTTGTTTTTAAATATGTTCAATGTGTCTTCTTGCATTGATGTTGTAAAGCAATAATCATCTTATGCACCACACAGCATAAAGTATGAATGTAATAGTTTTGCATTTTTGTAAAGCAAGCTTTTGGAAAAAAGTTTATGATGGATTAAGTTGTAGCATTATTTTTCCAAAGTATTTTTGTGATATATGGCTGGGCATCTTATAGGCTATTATAT
Source organism: Epiperipatus broadwayi (assembly GCA_028023455.1). Taxonomy (NCBI): domain Eukaryota; kingdom Metazoa; phylum Onychophora; class Udeonychophora; order Euonychophora; family Peripatidae; genus Epiperipatus; species Epiperipatus broadwayi. The sequence continues at coordinate 10,510,532 of JAQFVV010000022.1, forward strand.
TTTTTAAAAAATTGTTTTTGATCTTCTTTTTCCTTGAGACACAATTGACATATGGCTTGAATGTTGACAAGATTTCACTTATACCTAAAAAATATTTTACTTTGAGCATAAAATCAAAATATTTTGCCTCAAGAATCCGATACTTAAGTTTTCTTGTCAGTTGCCTATTATTAATGCCAAGAATTGAAGAATCTGAATCTTCATTTACATTTGGATATAAAAGAGAATGAATGTTCTATTATTTCCATTTCTCATGTGGAAATGTTATTCTAATATTTGTCATTTGGTTTATTGGTGCTAGAATTGTTTGAAGGTGTTTTATGTATGGATGGGGTTTATCTGGTGGTGTTATCTTAATTATCATCTCCAGATATGGAAATAATCTTATTATAGCTGATAAAGTTAATAGATTTTGGATTCTATCTACATAAATTATGACAAGTCAGTACTATGTTTTGCAAAGATTATGACAGGTGAGTAGTATAATATCTTTGGGATAGTAAGCATGTTCATGAGAACAATCTTAAAATAGAACGAGAGGTCACCTTTGAATGAAATATTAGGCGTTATGTTAATTTCAACAATTTATAGAGAGGAAAACCTAAATATGTAGTTGATATGTCAAGAAATGTGTTTGTATATATTTTAACTGTGTATATGTACCATACTCATGATTTGTCTAGATTATATTCAAATTTATGGAAATTGGTAAATTTCTTAATAAGTTTTACTAACATCTCAATTTCTTTCTGTTGTTGTTGATGTAAAAGGAAGACTGTAATATTGTCCATGTATGCTATGCAGGTTATATTAAAACCCAGTGTGGAAATGTAGACACCTGAAAGATGTTTTCCTATGTTATTGAGAATTGGTTTATGTAATTTGTAAATAATAAATCACTATGTAATGATCCTTGACATACTTATTGACTTGGAGATAAATGAGGGAGACATTTTTCCATTTAAGGTAATATGTATTCCCTTGTTTATAATTAAATTTGTAAGTACATATAAAATAGAATTAGATATGTTAGTATTTTCTAAAGTTTATATGAGAATATCAATTGGTACAGAATCAACAGCTGTTTTAATGTTGGGCTGTACTATTACTGAGCTATAGTTTTTGCATTCGCACAGTATTGGTGATTGTCTTAAATAAGAATGCTGCTTGTCCTGTTGGTGATCCTTTTTTAGTGAATCGCAACTGCAACAGTGGTGGTAATAGATGTGACTCTATCTTTTTTTCAACACTTTGCAAATATTTGTTTCCCTAATGGACCCATGGATATTGGTCTATATTTTGCATTGTGGATGGAAGTATATCTTTGTTTGTTAATAGGACTATTGCTATTGGATATGAATCATGAATTTTCTAAATTTCCTTTGATAGGAAATTAGCCATGTCTGCAAGATATGTTGATATGAATTGATTTTTTTAAATACTCACTTTGGTATGCGTGGAAGATCTGGATGGTATGATTCATGCAAGTTTTCCAAACTTTGTAAAAAAAATTGTGGTTTGAATAGTGTTTGTTCACACTGATGTCCCAAAGTAATTATATGATTGTTTAAAAAATGTTTCTTTCTGTAATTTACTTTTGAAGTATGTATAGATTGAGGTTACCATATTATCAGATGATTGTTTGAAAAATGTTTTTTTCTGTAATTTACTTTTGAAGTATGTATAGATTGAGGTTACCATATTACCATCAATCACAACCATGTTGTCAATTACTAGAGTGGTTGGGACCCTAAGTGCAGGTGGTTGATCTAGTGTCCATCTAATATATTGGGTTTTTGCAATTTATTCATTTAGTACATCATGTTGATTTATAAGTTTTTTTAAAATTTGAACATAAATTGACTGTTGTTTGATATGGGATCACATTTTGTAATGGGATCACATTTTGTAATTATTCATCAGTAGGGACTAAGAGTCTTGTAAAGACATAGTAGATATAGTTGCATAGTTTATAGTGTGTGAAATTATTTGTGTGAATGATTCCATTTTTGTACAGTATCGGTGTATTTTTAAAATAAATTGGTTGTAAATTCAAAACTTTACTGAACGGCTCCATTAACTTTTGAAATGTTAAATAATTTAGATATGCATTTTTAAACATTTCTGTGATGACATTTTTCCTATGCTGATTTATTATAATAAGTGTATAGTTTCCAAGAGTATTGATTTGTCTTTTGAATCTGTTTTTTTGTTCTGTATCATAAAATTCTGAAACAATGTATTGGAAATTCAGATAGTCAGTATTCATAAAATACTATCCCACATATTGTTTGTGCACATTGCTTCATATAATACTGTCATGAATTTATATAGTGAGCATGAAGTGTCAGTGATAGCTAATATAAGATACTTATCTGTGAAAAAATGTTTGAAGGAGTTAAAAAGGTTTATAGGTATTGTCAGGTTGAATTTATCAGAAATGTTTTCTAGAAATTCTTCAGTCCAAATAATAAAGGGACTTACATTATTTTCAGAACTAGGCATCAGCAAAAAGTTCAAGGCTTTCAGTATCTTTTAATAGTAATTTTGTGAAATCTCAGCAAGCAGTTTTGGTTCATTTTGATGTCAGTTTGCATCTGTATCATTATTCATAGTCTCAACTGGACATTTGATAACATTAGTGTAGATCATATTACTATCACAAGGTAGCTATGTTGCCTTATTGAATATAGGCAAATGATTATAAGCTAAATGTATGTATTAAGAAAAAATATCTATTAAAATTATGCTACACTATATATTTACTAATCCTACCTTATGATTATTAGTAAATCCTCTGAGTGTAGATTAGAGATGGTTCTGATGTATTGGTCTGTCTTGCTGTGCTTTTCCAGCATTTCAGAACATAAAACTGGTAGTTATTTATTTAAAAATGTAAAATTGTATTTATAGGCTTAAATAAGTAATATACATCATTTCTAGCATTGATTCATCACTGGATTGGTAAGACATGCTTAGTATTTAAATGTACTCATTATTGGGACAATGTCATCGTATGAAAATATAGGACTTCTTGTGATAATGCCCAATTTAATAAAAATCTTTTATCAGTCAGACAAATTCTCAATAGTCAATAATCAAATTGAATTTGTAAATTGATTTATTTGTTATTATAAGCTGTAAACTTCTAAAAATTATTTCTCCTATGCAATAAAATTGTATGACATAGTGCTTTGATAGCTTAATTTGAAGATTATAGATTTTCAAAAATGGTAGTTTATTTGATTGTCCTTATTGTTTAAGTAAATGTTATATTTTATTGTTAATTTATGTATATTTTTAATATCATCTCAATCACGTACTTATCCAGAAATCTTAACATTATATAATCAATGATACAATTATATTGTATGTTAGTCATTAAGTGTACATGCATATAAAATTGAAGATAATAATCACTTTGTTAGAATTGTCTTCAGATCTTAAGAATGCATCTAAGAAATCAAATAGTCATTCATTTTCTTAATCTTAAGTGATCGCTTTAATCTATATGCAATTATTAAAAGAAAACTACTTTAGTGATAAAATTATTTGCTTATTCATGAGATTGTAATTGATTATCTATCATACATTTAATGTTTAAATTAAGAAGCGCTAAGAAAGATTTGACATGAGTTGTTAATAGGAAATTCCGAATTGCCATAAAATTCCTTATCCACTTTTGGTATTCGAATGCTATCCTAGCAGATTATTGTTATTTTATTCTAAATCAAGAGTTTCTATGTATTTTATTTTAATTAAAATATTTTCTTTTAAATTTGTCATTATTATTATTGTAAATTAGGTAGATATTATCTTAGGAGTAAAAGTATGTCTCCTCATATTTTCACTAGGATACCATTCATTGTGCAATAATTCATAAATAAAATAAAAGAGTGAAAATTTTAATATTAGAAATATTTAATAAAGAACTCTGAAATCTTATTATTGTAATCAATGATCAAAAGAAATTGTTTTTGGTAAAAGAAATTATTTTGAAAAGTAAAGTGGCACAAATAAAATATAAAAAACATTATTATTCTTATCAAGAGTTTTTGAATTGTGGATCAGATCATTGCAATAAAATGTTGAGAATAGTGATTGTGAGATATATTATTATATTGAAGTGGGGTATAAAAATATTATGAGAAAGAATATATTATAACCTAACTACTCTTTGGTATATGGTTTCGATATTAAGAGCATTTGTAGTTAGTAAGAGTGAGTTGAAAATTATTTTAAACTTTATTAAATGTTAATTAGCATATTTACAATGTTTAGTTATTATTATTTTTATCCCTATGGTTCTTTTTATTATAGCATATATCATATATGAGAACCCACTGAACTTAGCCTATATGTTACCTTTTGTTTAGACGATGTTACTATAGTCCTTAGCATGCTTTTGACAGATAATTATCATAAACATAACAATGCTTGTAGCAGTCATTGGGGAAATAAGACCATGTTTAAAAGCTTAAAAATTAGCATATTATTTGCAAAATGCATTAACTAATTAGAATCAATGACTTTTTAAAGAGGAATTCAGAATTCTTTGCTATAGATAATATAATTATCCTTGGGAAGATGCCAAGTCTTGACCTTCTGTTTGGTGTCATTGCATTCAATCGAACAATGTTGAAACATTTCAAATTGCTGGCCAGAATTAATGAAATGTTTGAAAAAACAGATTTGGTGTCTGAATATGTTTTTGCCCAGTTATGCTGAGTCAATTGGGTAGATAGGATTGCCCGAGATTCACAATTGTAAACAGTCAGTCAGAAAGAATCTTGGCATTTGATTTGGAGAATGAAGATCCAGTAGCAATCTATTTTTTGAATTATTGATTAATTGGTACAAAGGGGAAGGAGTTCGAAGTCTAACTTGATGGATAGAAGTGATAATTTTATGAATAAAATGAGTGACTTTGGGTATGTAGGGAAGAGACAGCCAAGGTTTTATCATTGGTTGTTAGGGATTGATATCACATTTTATAATAAAAGTTATTGACAGTTTGAATGAGAGATGAAAGCCTAAATCCAATGTAGTGCAGGTTAAATATGTATGATCATTATTATTTTTATGTTCAGATTCACATTTACACAGATAAAAATTTCTAAATAAGAATGCCTTAAGCCCTGAAAATGTGTGCACTGTTGTTGTAAAAGATTTTGAGTGTATGAAACTGTGTATATGGAGAGGTTTGATGAGCATTTTGTAGTTGAATGAACCCATGTCTCATTGAATATACAAATTGACAAATTTGATGTCATTATAGTTGTCATTTTCTTGAGTCCATTTCATTGATGAAGCAAGCATGGGATCCTGTTGGATTTGAGTGATGAGAGAATCTATAATGCAGGATCAACATAAGGTACTTAGGTAAGATCATTTCTTCAAACTTGTGAAGAAAAATACTGGAAATGATCACACTTACAGGAAGGCCCATAGGTGACTTCTTTTCCATCTTATAATATCTGTTGTTAAAAGAAGCAATGATGTTATTGTGTATCCAGATTAGGGAGTCAACAATAGATGCTATTTTTTCTGCCTTGCCCTCAACTTGTTCTAATATCTTTTTGATAATCTGGATAAGACTGTGCACAAAACAGTTCTGCTATGTTCAAAGATGCTAGGCAGTCTTAATTACAGAAGCAAATGTTTTTAATTTAGTTGACACATTTAAATGAAGATTTCACCATATATTTTCCAAAGCCAAATAGATTGATTATCCAAATGTCTTATCATTTTTGTGACTTTATAATAGTAAGATGCAGGATGCTTCCCTCTTTGTGCAGTTTAAGGTTGTCAAGAAATCTAGTAAGAATAGCTGCAGATGGATAGATATAATATTCTCATTTAACAATAGACATGAATTTTTCATTTCTTTTGATGTTACAAGATTCGATCAGCATAAATTTTAAATTGTGGATTTGCAAATTGATTTTAATGGCAAACTCTTGGTTGGACACTAAAATGAACCAGTTAGTCTTCATCTTTTTTAAGACATATAATTTGAAACATCATACTTCTAATAGTATTTAAAATAATAAATGTCTGGCATAAATTTATTATGCTGCTAATGACTGGAAAAGATATTTCTGTTTTTGTTTTGTGTCATTATGTTGAAACAATGGTGATAATAAAGAAGTAATGTTACAGCGCAGCTAATTCATAAAAGATATTTTTCATCTCTTTTTTTTTTTAAATACTTTCCTTCTCCTTTTTATGCTATTAGATTAAATTATTATTCCATTTTAGAAAGAGTGAAATATTTTTTTATGTATCTTATATGCTTTGTATATGACAGTTAAGTATGCTTTACGTATATTACTTTTATGTAAGAACTGTGCAATGTTTAGGGAGGTTATTTAATTTAATTCACAATATCATATGTGATGAGTTAAACATAACATCTGAATCTAAAGTGATATTTACATTTACTTTAAATTAGAAATTGTTTTACACTTTGCTTCTAAAATTAATAAATCTTATTTCAAAATAAATATGACCAAAGCTTAGTCAAAAAAAAAAAATGATATAGTGAAAAATATAGAATGGGATTTATGAATCTTAACAATATCAGCGCTACTTGCCAAAATTAAGTTACCTGAAGGATTCTTATTTATATAAATAATTAGGAATTATAAACAGACACACTGAATCGTAGCTCTCTTTTATTCAGTCTCATTATTTCTGCTTTAATATAAAACTTTCTAGATAATGATAATCAGTCTCCAAGGATGATTTTTATTTTGAAAGTCTTTTGTTCATATTAAATTTTAATGCATGCAATTCATTTATTAGTTGTTGTTTTTTAAAGAAAAAATATTTAAATATTTATACCTATGAATGAAGCATAAATAAACAAATAATAAAATTATATTAGGATAAAGAAAAATAATTTTCAAATGTTGTTAATCACTTGAAATAATAACACAAATTTCTGTACTTTATTACTCTATTAGAAACCCAATTGCAGAAGAGTTTCTAGAGCATCTTTTTCATCTTCATTATATGCATGATTAGGAATTAGAATCATTCTTTTCACACTTGTATGATGATTACAATATTAATTCTTTTTTAGTAGTTATCATTCGTGCATTATTTATTTTAAAATTGTCTTGCATAAATATGCATATATATATATGCAAATATAAATATATGCTGCAAGAATTATCAGATGAAAGTAAGATTAAAAGAGAATGTTAAAAATTCTTAAGTAATATTCAATGGATTTTCTTAAAAAGAAAAAAATAATGATTCATAATGATGAGCAAAAAATTAACAACTACAAATATCTTGGTCAGGAACATAATAAATAAAATTAATCATAGAATTAAAATTGGTTGGAGTGGAAATATGTCTAAGTGTTTGAAAAGGAAGATTTTTAATAAATGTGTTACCTGTTCTTACTTATGGATCTGAGTCTTTAACATAAGAGCAATGCAGAGACTTCAAACCACTCAATGAAATATAGAAGGATGTATGTTAAGAGTAATAAGAAGAGATGAAAAACGAAATGCACGAGTGAGAGAACAAACAAGTGTTACTGACATCATTAAAAGAATTAAGAGACTAAAGTGGAATTAGGGTAGACATATTGTTAAAAAAGATAACAGATGGACAGTTGAAATCTTAACTGGATTCCAGGAGATTGTAAAAGACCTAGAAAGAGACTACAAATGAGATGGATGGATGAAATAAGGAAGTGTTCTGGGTAATTTGAAGAGAGGCTAGAGATTGGAGAAGATGGATTGAACTTGGAGAGACATTCATTCTGCAGTAGATCGATAATGATGATGATGATTTACTATTTTTTTTTCTTCAAAGGAATGATATACACAATAATGAGAAAAAATTATAAAAACAAAATGAAACTATTTTTTTAAAAAATAATTATATTGAAATTAAAAAAATAATCTCATTATCCATTTCACCTTTTCATAATAAAAGTTAATTAATGCTCACAAAAATCACTTGAGACAAATGCATTTTTTAAAATATGTTTGTTTTTAAACAATGTCATAAGCACATAGTATAATAACAATAGCACATATGCATATATATTGAATATTTAAATATATACAAGAGTTATTTATTTATAAGCAGTAGTTTATTATTTGATGGGAGGACATCCAATTGTCATTTCCACACTCTGGATTCAAATACAGGCCAAATAAATGTGTATTTTTTTTAAGGCTCTAATTAAAATTAGAATTTTTTTTTTTTTAACAAGTGTCCATTCCACAGATAACCCAGATAATCATTCAATATTAATAAGTAAATAAATGGATCTTTAGCTATTTTTGACTGGAGTTTATAAGAAAGATGGGAAACATAGAATGTAATTACTAATGTCTTTTCATTCTCTGTTCCTTTATGGAGAAAATGTTGAAGTGTCCTTTTGGATTATTTAAAGATTGTTTTATCTTTTATTTTTGTTTAATAATAATTTCTTTAGAAGGAACTGATTTTAAAAAAATAATAATTTATTATTAAGATCCAAATGGCCATTTTTATATCTATGGTGATTTTTTTATTCCTGCAGATTGAGTATTAAACACCAAAATATATAGATATATGAATTTTAGTATCCAATTCCTTTGTTCTAATATATGTTTTTTCCTTGACAGGTCTCAGATGAACTTCTAAGTCATCTCTTTGCAGCTTTATTATCTTCAAGTATGTTTATTTATTATACGGTTTTAGAAATGAGAGAGATATCTCTGCTCTATAAATTTAATATCAGTTATTTAAAAATCAATTTACATTAAAATATGTAGGCTGGTTTAAGTTTGCTCTCTGGGAGTTATTGATCTGATAACTCTAAATAAAAAGATCTAAATTATGTAAAAAGTGATCCATTTTCTTACTATAAAAAGTTGTTGAATATGGCAGCTAGAGGGCGGTCTAATTATTATTTAAAATAGACTTTTAAATATTAATTCTTATTAAGCACAATGTCAGCACATAATACTTAGTACATGCGCCTTGAGTGCTTAATTTATTACAAGAGAGACCTCTACATAGCCTTATTTAAAATAGGCTTGGTAAATTTCCCATGACATTATATTTATTCAATATTAAAATATTGTATAAAATTACATATATGACATGTGTTTATATATTGTAGAGTTTTAGAAATGAATGAGGTATTTCTGCTTTATAAACTTAATATCAGTTATTTAAAAATCAGTTTATATTAAAAGTTATAGACTGGTTAAAGTTTATTCTCTAGATGTTATCGTTCTAGATATATATATTTAAATCCATTTGTCAGTTACATATTTTTTCCTCTTTATTCCTCACTAAAATGTTTCTGTCATTAATTTTGTCTTATTTCTGAGTAACATGCTAAGTGTAATTTATTCGAGATAAATGCATGCACACATATGTATGCTCTAATCCATTAAAGAATATTAATAAATGGATTACACTTATAATTAAACGAGCTGTAGCACAAATATCAAATATTCAAAGCCAGGGCCGGTTTGTTCTTGTTTGCCGCCCATATTTTCATATTCATGTCAGATTATTAAAATTTGAAAATTTTTATTCAAATTTATCAGAAACAAACGATCTCTATTGGAGTTGAAAATAAAATAAAGTGGATTCCAAAATGTTTTATTTAGAAAAAAAAAATTACAGTATTTCTTATTTGAGAATGAAGTATAAATATATATTTAAAAAATAAAAAAAGTAAAATAAAGATTTTAAAAACATCTTCTAGCTATCTTTGATACAAAATCTCCCAACCGCTGTACAAAATTGAGAGTTTTAATTACTTGATCCTCTATTGAAATTGTAGCTAGTCCTGACAACTGACTTTGAAAAATTATGCTTTTCAAATATTTTTTTATTATTTTTAATTTGGAAAAACTCTCTACTCTTATTACTGATACAGGTAACGCACTTATCATTAAAAGAATTCCCAGAACCATAGCAATATTCGACACTAAATTATTTTTTAGAATAAGTTCCAGTATTTCTTCTATCGGTGGCATGTGAGAAAGTTTGATAAATGTAGAGTTCAATACCACCAATATCTGCATTTATATCATCATTCAAAGTTAAATATAAATCTTGGCATTGTTGAAGTTGTTTTGTAAATCTTTGGTTTAAATTCCCAATGTCATATAAAAACTTGAATTTATCAATATGTTCATTTAATTGATAAAATATATTTCTTCTAATAATTTGTGAACAATGTCCAATACATAAAAGAAACATTCTATTTTGAATTCCTCCTTCAGATTTATAGCTTTATCTACAGATAAATCAGATGCATAATTAAATTGCTTTTTAATTTTTCTTGGCCTGATGTTTTGATGTGCCAGCAATTTTGACCCTGTATTATAATTTTCTGCCAACATACCTGTTTCTTTTACAATATTTTCAAACTCATTGTCTGTACAAATATCCTTAAAATAATCTGCTGGTTTTTTTAAAAAATGGATTTTGCATTTGAGATATCAGTAAATATGTTTTGCAAAACTTTATTGACTACATTTATTCTACTTAAAATATCATGCCAAACCAAATTACAGTGATGCAAGCAAAGTTAAAATTATTAATTTTTTAAACTAAGAATTCTACTTCATGATGAGAAGCAGTGTCAAATGAAATATTTCCACTTATTTCAAATAAACTGTCATAAATTTCTCCAATTGAATATCTAAAAGGTCTAATTGCATCATTTCTGCTTTCCCATCTGGTTGTGCTCAATGGTTTAAGTGTTAACTTATCTTTTAAATTACATTTCAAAATTGCCCATCAGTATGTGGAAGTATTAAAAATAATTATAAACTGATTGAACTGTCCCAAAAACTGAAATAACTTCTTTAATGATTTTGATACATCACTAATTACTAAATTCAATAAATGTGTGTGGCAGGCATGAAAAAAGCATAATTATATAAATTAATTTTTTTTTTTTTGCATGTCTACATTTTGTCTTCTCATATTCATACCATTATATCACCCTTGGTCATACATATTTTCTACAGAAATTTCCATATGTATCTAATATTTCTAAATTTTATTTGTAAGAGTTTCTCCTGTAGTTTTGTGCACCAGGAGAAAAGATAGAAAATGTTCTCATATTTTGACTCTTATGTCAATATGGATTTCTTAAGTTTAATAATGTATATGATAAAAAACCATATTTAAGGATTCCAGAAAAATAAAAGAGAAAAAAAACACAAAGAAAGTTTAATTTTAGAAATGTTTATTTTAAGTAGAGAGACACAAAAATATGACTTAAAAATAAAGTAAATGTGAAATGAAAAATTAACAAACATATGTCACATTAAAATATTTGTGAAAAAGATAACATTGTATATGCACCTGTTTCTCATTTTATGTGGTAGATAGGTTCCTCAGAAATGCGCACAAAAGAAATCGCACAAAAATAGACTTAATTTACCTGAAAAAATGGGGAAAACGTACTGTAATTTTCAAAAATCGCATAAAAGCAAAGCAACAACCTAAAATTACTTTAAAATTCGCATAAAAAAAAAATGAGGAAATAAAATATGAATGTCAAATTTGAAAAAAATTGATACAAGACAAACTTTTTTTATTTTTTTTATTAACTACAGTATTTAATTTTATTCAAAACAATATATATATATTTTCATGTGTTATAGCATTGGCCGGGTAGCAGGAAACAATATATTTTTATGCGTAATTTACAGTATTTTACATTTTTTCATACATGTACAGTATTTTATTCATTATCGCTATTTGACAATATGCAAGTTCGGTTGTGAATTAGTAAGACATCAGATTCGTCACAAAAGGAAATACAACCAGCACCAACTTCATGTTTTTAATTGCTCTTATAGTACACTCACCCAAACTAAAATGTTTTCCGATCACTGTTGATCCTTCCCATTTCAATAAATGATCTAAAATTGAAATTTTGGTTTCCAAAGAAATTCATTTTCTTGGGTGTTTTTTAAAATAAAAATAACTTTTTGAACTTATGATAATAAAAAGACACATACTCACCACTATTAGGCAAAATTTAATTAAAATTAACAATTAAAAATTAAATTCTTATTTTTGTCTTTAATTTTTTAATTTTCAATTCCATTTAAAAAAATCAAATTTTATTGTTTCACATCACGTTACATAATTTTTAAATTGTTAATTATAATTAAAAATCAGATTTTAATTTTTAATTGTCAAATTTAATTGTGCCCACTGCTATTACTCACCTTTTAAAAATAAACTTGTGGACACTAAATGGTTAATTGATTACATACTCTTTTTTTTAAAAAGCAAAAATAGAATGTGATTTAAAATGCAAAAACAACAACATGCATAGTATAGGCATCTATAATGTTTGAACAGATTTACATTATAATCTTGTAAAATTTAATCTGTGTGTATATAAAAGGGGAAATCCTGATTTTAAGTGAATTATGAACTTCTTTATTGCATAAAATCTATTACAGTACTATTATAAAGTGCTGAAAATATTGAAATTATTAGATGGAAGTTGAACTCCAATAATGCGCTATTACTTTAAATATGATGTGTGAGTGCACGAAATTTATAATATTTAAAGTAATAGCGCATTATTGGAGTTTGACTTCTGATCTAATAATTAAGAAGAAACATGAATCGCATAACTTCAAAATCGCATTAAAAAAATTCGCATAAAATGAGACCTGGGTGTATAAAGCAGAGAGCAAATGTGTAAAACCGATTAAATGAAATAATAAAAAAAAATTGCTTAATACAATGGAGATCAAAAGAAAATTGTGATAAAAGAAAAAACAGCTGTGTAAATTAAAATATGTTGGAAATAGACTGATCTTTATCATAGGAAATTTATGGCAGAAACAGGAAATGATAGGAAAAAAAAAGATTACAATCAGTAATAAAATCCCCATTCCCAGATATGAAAATATGGGTATGTATAAGTAGTGAGTGCAGAAAAGAATGAGGGTTTTTTCCCCCCTGTGATGTTCCTGGTGTTATAGTTCTGGCATAATGTATTTGACTGGAGCAAAAAAGATCCAGGGGAAAAGCAGTCTGGAAAGTGGTGAACATTTTCTGCAATGAGAGATTTGATTTCAGAAACCGAGCCTCTGTAGATGCCAACAGCATGCTAGGGCAACAAACAGATTGCACAGATCTTATTTTATATGCCTGACAGACTTTATAGGATTGATCAGAAAGAGAATTATGAATAACAATCAACTTGTGGGTATTGTAAAGTAGATTTAAGAAAAGTATTGACTGTTAGAATATAATTAACAATGAACTTTAGTGAGAATTGAAAATATTAATCAGCAGTAGAGAAGATTTTATTGGTCTTGTTTGTAGATACTTAAAATGTTAACTGTTCTTTATATATATTGCTTATGTTGTTTAAAGATTAATAAATGCTAATTAATTATTATTATCATTAATTTCTCTTGACCTATTTTTTCTTTCATTTAACTTGTTGGTATTCATGTAAATTTGTTTTAGAATACACAACAACTTGGGGCAGTCACTTAATTGAACCTGGTATAGTGATTAAACTTGGCCATCAGTTTGAATCTAGACAAACCATAGTGAAACTTAGCACAATCAGTCATTGTTTTTGAACCTAGAAAAAGTTAGAGAAATAAAGAACCAGTAATAGTTAAAATGTTATCAGTGACATCTGAATTTGATGTTTGTAATGCTGGGGAATAGTCATTATATGCAACGTAGTTAGATAATTTTTTTCTGCTCAATGAGATAGAGGACAATAAAAGAAAAGTAATGGTACTGTTATGTTCATTGGGAAGAAGAGTCATTAGATATAATAAACAAGTATTATGAGATAACCCATAGCTGAGACAGTATTATACGAAGAAATAGTTAAAAATCTAAATGTTCATTTTAGTCCTAGACCAGCAAGACCTATAGCCAGATTGTCTTTAAAAAATAGAAGACAATGGAAGGATGAAATGGTAAAACAGTATTGCATTGCTTTAAAAGAATTAGCAAAAGATTGTGGATATGGAGATTATGTAGAGGAGTTATTATTAGACTAGTTATATTTGGGGTCTGACAGATGTAATAGACTCAGATAAAACTTGCTCACAGAGACAGATTTGCATTTTGAGTCAGCTATAAGGAAGGGAATGACTCATGAACAAATAATAGAGTAGGTGACACTTTCTAGATACAGAAATGAGAATAAAATGACAGTTTGCAAAACTGATCAAGAGTCATGGAGTAAAAACAATATTTGAAACAGTGCAAAACAAGAGAATTAGTTATTTTTGCTGCAGCAAAGCTGGATACATGAGAAGAGATTACAAATTTTGAAATGAAATGGGCCATAACTGTAAACAGAGAGGGAATTTGGCAAGTTGACAAAAAATCTTATCAGGAGAGGGAGCTAAACTTAAAAACTAAGTGAGTCATAACAGATAACATTTATAGTATCAATAACATAAGAGTGATTGGACAAAACAAGTTTATGTTATAGCTAGAGATCTGTAATAAAAAAATTAGAAATGGAAATTGGTAACGGGTCTGGAATATCATTAATCACTGAGAAGCTATGGAAACAGTTTAGGGGAGCAAGTACAGACAGAGCAATTCAAAAGACACCTATCAAGGCTGTAGATGTAAGTGGCAATGAATTAGGAATGATAGGTTACACAATGGTGCCTATTAAATATATGAATAAGAGAGTAAAATTGCCAATATATATATCAGTCTGTTAATAAGGCATGAATGGTTTAAAGAAATAGGAATTATTATTAGATGAACAATTTGTCAGTGGGACGAGAGATAGGGCAAAAATTCCCCGAATTATTTGTAAATGGATTATGACTAATAGTATCGAACCCAGTTCATATTGATTTAGTGGAAAAAATAAATCTGATTATTTGATTATCTGTTGGCTCAGAGATAAAACGTGGAGGAAAAGATTAGATCACTAATTAATAAAAGCATATTAACCCAGGTGGAGTCAGTGGATTGGCCAATGTCATTAGTAGTAATTATAAAGCCAAATGGGCAAATTAATATTTGTGGAGACTATAGGGTCATGGCAGACAAATATTTGAATAAAGGAGCATATCCGGTTCCAAATGTAAGGAAAGTTCTGGTCAGGTTAGCAGATGCAAAGTTTTTTGTGAAGTTAGATCTGAATTGGGCATATCATTAGATCAAGATGTCTGAAAAAACAGTTCAAATTTTAACTTTAGCAATGCCTTTCTGGTTGTTCAAGTGTAATAGACTTCTGATTGGAATCTTCATGGCTTCCTAAATGGATTAACAAGGGTCATACCATATTATGATGATATACTAATTATAGAAGCATCAGTAAAAAACTTAAGAGACAGGGTTTTGAGTGTTTGCAAAAGACTAATTAGGGCAGGTGTTAAGTTGAATGAAGAAAAATGTGTGTGACAAACTCAAGAAGTAGTTTTTGGGGGCCACATTATTTCAGACAAAGGGAAGAAACCTTGTCCTGAAAAAGTCAAAGCAGTAAAGAATACAGTTATACCCCAAAATATAAAACAATCGCAAGCATTTCTTAGATTTAATAAACTTTTTTGAATCTTTTCTAAAGAACCAAGCAATGATAGTTAAGCCGTTATACGAGTTGCTGGGAAAAAATCAAAAAATTGCAATGACCACAGATGCAAGAATTAGCCTTTGAGAAAACAAAGGCATTGTTAATGTCAATAGGTTATTAGTTCATTTTGATAGTGAGAAAAAACTTCAAAAAACCACTGATGTGTTTGAATATGGGGTAGGTGCAGTGATCTAGGAATAAAATGTCTTATTGGTATAAAGAAATTGAAATAAGCAAGATCACACTGATATATATATATATTCAGGTTATAACTCAACCACAATCAGTGTAGCATATAATAATTGCATATTACAAATAGTAAATGGAGACTTATTCTCTGAGACATACAAAGGCATCTACAGTATTTACCAACAAGGAATCTCACAACAATATTTTATATTATCATGTCCTTTTGATACAGAATACTTAATTCAGTGTGGGAGTACATAATAAACAATTACTTATACATGAATTTCTAAATCATTCATTGTTTAGTATAATTAAGTTCATTAGTTCTTTACTTTAAGAATTATTGTATTTGAACAAATACAATTGGGAGAAAATATCCATTATTATTCTAAAATGTAATGTCATCAACTTATGTAAGTATTATTAATTTATTTAAGCTTTTTTAGACTCATTAAACTGATTAAGTCATAATAAGTTGAACATCCATTGTTATTTTATCAAAGTATCATTACACACACTCATGATTTTCTCTTAATTGCAGATAGATATTTGTTGTTTCACATTACCATAAGTCCCAACACTCAATATTAGTATAATACCAGAAAGTTATTTGTTTACTATTATACTCTTTATATATACTTATTCATAGTCATCTTATCAACTGTAAATATATCATAATCTTATTGCTGTTATATATGATTGAGTTAGAGATTAAGTATCCTATTGAGCAAATCTCTTGTAAATAATCATTAAGAAATATAAGTTACTTTATATATATATAAATTCATTGTTTTGCACTTCTTTTATATTTTAGAGCCAACACAAATCACTAAATAACTTGTTTCTAATTATAAATGGTATAAGGGTGGAAAATAGGATAAGATTCGTAGGGTAATCCCACAATTAGTAGATCTATTAACTTAATTTTAATAGAATCTCTATCTCATGGGCAACCTATCCCATTGGCCCATTTCATACTAGTACAATTTTATGCCCCCCAACTTGGCTTAAATTAATGACTACCATCACTTGAGGTAAATGAAACATACTATCCAACCATATATAAAACATTATTAAACAGGTTAATAATCTTCAGCTAGCAATCCAGGTGAAATATACATTTTTTAAGCTTTCCAGTCAATGTATTCTCTTGTTAGGCCATTTATAGCATAATTTGTTTGGAGATATACACCACCAATAAACTATTAGTTATTTATATAAACATTTTATTATAACAAGTGAAGAGTGTCTCAAACATGCATTTTGTTAGGTATAAAATACTCTTTATCCACATTGGTATATTATGCATTCTATGTAACCATGAATATATAAGCTCACTTAGGTAAAAAAAATTGTCAGGTACAATTATGAAAGCCAAGGAGTAGGGCCTGAAACTATGATCCCAGATTTCATGAGTATGATCCTAAGTGAGTTCTAGAAGTTGAATAAAAAATTGGAAGGACTAGATAACAGACTTGAAGGACTAGGTAATAAATTTGAAGCACAGAAAATAGATTCAAATAAAAGATTTGAAGAGCAGAAAGTAGATTTAGATAAGAGATTTCAAGAACTAAATAATAAAATGGAAGAACAAAAACCGAATTAAGTAAAAGTTTTGATAAGAAATTTGAAGAACAAAAGATAAATTTTAGAGGTGTGAACGATGAAATTAACATAAGGTTCAATGCATCTGATGCCTGGTTCAAAGAATTTAAACTTGATCTTGAAGTTAAATTTAGAGAGTCAGGAAATAAATGTAAGTTCTAAAGAGTTAAGAGAATTATGCACAAGAGTAGAAAATAACTTAGTCTTGAATCTAAAGTAATTTAAATGTAATTTTGAATTTAAGATGCAGTTGAAGGTTGAGATCATAACAGGATCTAGCAATGAATGCAGTAATTTTGTAAAAGCTCCACACTATACTGAAATTAATGGCAATATAGGTGATGATGCAAGTTCAAAAGGTATATGATATAAATCTTCGAAAACACCCCATACTAAAAAGATACATCATATTGATTTTAATATCTCAGTGACCATTAAATTCTGGTGTAGTCATTGCCACAAATATAATGTGAAAATACCCATTACAAATAAATATAGCCAAAGTGACAATAGTCAGAAGAATCTTTGCATTGCGCATCAGCCTAAGTATTCTCTCAGAAATTCTTCTAAACATTTTTATTGCGACTATGAAGCTGAATTTCACAAGGTATTGCAGAGATATGAAAAACTAGTTCACAATAAAATTTCTGGAAATATGAAGAATATTAAAAAGTTAAACAAGTCATACAAAATAGATTGTGATCTTCACTGCCTTGAACATAGTTATAGAAGACATTATCTTCAGGACAATGATTATTTAGTGCTACATGTCAACCTCTGAGAGTTATAAACATTAACATAGTAAAGGAAATTACGGGTCTAGTATAAGGCAACATTTTAATTGCCACTCTTGTATATCAGTGTGCCAAGAATAAGCCTAAAATAAAGGTTAAAAAATCTGTGGAAACGGATTGAAACAGAGGTATGTTATCTAAAGGCTAAAAGGATATCTCATAGATTTGAATGAATATATTGATGAAATTTCACACTCCTTATATAACCCTAAAGAGTTATTCTACAAATACCCCAGTTGAAAAAAATCAAGAAAGGATACAATATTGAAGCATATGACTAAGTGGCACATGATTTCACATAGTCATAGAGGGACAATCCATAATAATATTTCTAAAAAGTCAGTCAACCCATATGATGTAGGTTTTAGCATACAACTATCTTCAGTTATGAAATAAGTGAGACAAATGATTTAAAAGATTTCATGAACCATCAGGTAATTCATGATATTAAAAAGTTAAGCACCTTAAGCATTCATTTACAAGAGAAAATAATTATTTGACACAAAATATCAGAGGTTGTTTTAGAAATTATCAGTATTATTATGGTAAGTATGAATACAAGTCAGATAAAAGTAATCACTAACCAAAACTTATGCAGATTAGCTAATAATAAATATAATTACAAAACAAGTCTCCAAATACAAAAGAAAGAATGGATGTGAAATAAATGGACATAATTGCCTCATTTTGTTTTCTCTATATCCGTAGTGATCATAAAGCATTATAAGGAAACTTACATTTAGAAGTTGTACAGGGACATATTAGAAGGACTTAATGGATAAACACTGCTCCATAAAATAGTCCAAAGATAAGCTATGCATTAGTATATTTTGTTGGATTAAAATTTTCCATTATGTTAGTTGTTAAATGTATTGAGTATATTTTGCTTATACACTTCTCAGTTACATTGTGCATCGCAAAAGGCATTGAAATTATTAAGAATTCCATTGATATTGAATCATTTTGTTATTGTTGCTATTCCCATTATATTTTTGGTGTCAAAGGTTGAAATGCTCCAATTATTGTGGAATGGATACGGTAACATCAGTGTAATCAAACAGATGGGAGGACATACCTTCCATGTAGATGAAATCAACCATGATCCAAGTATATTTATGTGAAACATATTCTATGGATAATTTAAAACTTGATGGATTAAAAATAGGTCCTTTTGATGGCCAAATAACTTTTATGAATAAAACTATGCCAACTTCTCATAGTGAATGGATATTTGATACATAAGAGTATAGTTTACTGTATGTTTGCATTGTGAACTAGCACAGTTGTATGATTGAATCTTTTCTTAGAGGAGTCAGTTGATTTATGAACATGGGCTTGTGCTTAAATTTTGAAATAAGTTAGTAGTAAAGCACTGGTCAAAGAATATTTTGGGCTCACCATAAAGTAGCTGGTAGAAAAGAATCCCTGTGAAATAATGTGTTGATGCATTTTGACTTTATAGGAGAATATACAGTAGAGATTTCATGCATTCCCTAACTGAGGATCCTTAGTTAGCAACCATATTCTGCACAACTTTGTTCACAACATAGTAATGGCACTTCTCAAGAAATTAAATTGTGGTTTGATTGACTGCTGTTCATTTTGTTTTGACATTGGAAGATGAGTTTAGGTATGGTACATTATGTTTCATTTGTTATGCACATATCTAGTTCACTAGGTTGTTTTATTTTCATTAGTTCATTTTATTGTTAATAGTGATCAGTGTAAAGATTTTCTTTGTTGTTTGCGTAGTTTTGGGTAGAACCACAAACTTTTATGTATTTAATTCAAAAAAATAATGAAGTGCCGAAGTTGGAGGATTACCTTCAAAATATGTCAGAACCAAAAACCACTTAGCATTTGATGGGTAAACTTAAAACCTATGTAAAATCTTTATTAGCAAGTGCAATGATACATTTCATATTGTGGAAATGATGATGATGATAATATAACTATTAATGAAAAACAACATTAATGATAGGGACATTTAGAATTTACTTACTAAATATGAGATATTCACTAGTTAGATTTGAGAAACACCTAATTTAAAAAAAAAACTTTTTTTTTTTTTAGTGAGGGTATTTGCACCTATAAGGTACCTATGACCTTTTTTAATCAAAGTATAAATTATAAAAATATTTGTATTCACCTAAAATAACTCGTTACTTTATCCAGTAGTTGATAACCTCCATCAACACATATATGCAAGATTCGTTAATTCATTATTATATTAATGGAAAATATATTTGAGCTCCAGTAAATATAAGCAAATATTTTATGTCAAATGTTAATTTTTAACATTAATAAGAAACTTTGACAGCTGTGTTAATATATTCATAGAGAAATGCTGACTTTAATTTTATCCAACACTGTTGTAATATTGATACATCATTCTAGATCACTTCATACTAGACTGCCGGGTCTTACAGATAACTCCTTATCAGATTATAACTCGACCGCATTCACCAGCATATAATGATTGCATATTACAAATAGTAAATGGAGGCTTATACTCCAGGCCATAGAACAGGATCTACAGTATTTACCAATAAGGGATCTCATAACAATATTTTAGATTATCATGTCCTACTGATGCAGAACACGTGATTCAGTATGGAAATATATACTAAACAATTACGTATTAAGCAATTTATATAGAACATGAATTTCTAAGTCACTTTTAGAAAATCATTCATAGTATAATTATATTTGTTAGTTGTTTAATTTAAGAATAATTGTATTTGACCACATACGATTAAGAGAAAATGTCTATCATTATTCTAAGATTAAGAGAAAATGTCTATCATTGTTCTAAATTGTAATGTCATCAACTTATGCAAGTATTAATAATTTACTTAGATTTTCTTAGACTCATTAAACTGATTAAGTCATAATAAGTTGAACATCCATTGTTATTCTATCAGAGTATCATTACACACATTCACTTATGCATTTTGTCTTAGTTACAGATAGATGATTACTGTTTCATATCACCAAAAGTTCCAACACTCAATATTAGTATAATACCAGTAAGTTATTTGGTTACTATTATACTCTTTTTATATACATATTCATAGTCATCTATCAACTGTAAATATATAATCATACTGCTATTATATATGATTGAGTCAGAGATTAAGTATACAATCAAGTGAATCTCTTGTAAAAAAATATTTAAGAAATATAAGTTACTGAATATATATATGAGTTCATTGCCTTGCACTTGTTATATATTTTAGAGTCAACACACATCACTAAGTAACTTGTTTTTAATTAGATATTGATGTAAGTGTGGAAAATAGAATAAGATTCATAAAGTCTTTTATTTTACTTAGGTTAATCCTACATTTAGTGGATCTATTAACTTAATTTTTATAGAATCTATATCTCACATGCAATACATCCTTTTGGCTGCACTTCATCATGGTACAATACATATGTTAGGAAGTTCATCCCTGCTTTTACATTTGGCTGCTTTTAATAAAACAAAAATGAAAACCAGGCCTGAAAAGTTGGCAAACTGTTATGTAATCCAGAGAATTGTGGGAAACAGAGTATATTTGACATGAATCCATCTTATTATATCTTGTTTAAGAAATTATTGCATGAAATGGTGTATAGAAAAACAATCTGTAATGATGGGAAAAAAAATCCACCTTTTCATAAATGGAAAGCATTAAAAATACAGTAAACAAAAAAATCAAATGTTACAGAAGAAGCAAAAATGAACTTTGATCCAGAACCTTTGATTCTTGAGTCCCTCACTGTATCTTGTGTTAAACTGTTTCGACTATGAACACAGTATATGTACATCTGTTATGGGTAATTTATCGTTTTCGTTTTCTCTATAATATTAATTTTATTCTAATTATAAATTTTATTTGTTTCTCCTCTAATCAACAATTTTAAAGCTTGCAATCTTTTCCTTTTTCCTAATCACTCTTTGTCATGGCTACAAATAAAGGTACACATTAACCAAAATGTTAACAAGTCTCTTTTTTAAATATAGCTTCAATGGAACACTGAGTAAATTCCTAATGTTTTTAAAAGTCTATTTAGCTCTTGTGGTTCTTACTTTAATTTCTTACTATTATTTTCATCATTACTTCATAAACATTTAAAAATATAGACATTCTTTATAATTAACTTTCTATTTGATAATTTTTCTTAAAATCCTCAATTCACTCTCTGTTTTTGTTGCTTTTTTTTTTTTTGAAGTTAAATCACGAATTTATTTTTAATGATGAAGAGGTGCATAATATCCACAGTACAGATTTCAACATATGATTTTTTCCATCAGTTCTCATCTCAAAGTGATCTGGATTTTATTATATTTTTGCATGCTTCAGATAGAAATATTTAGATGTTCATTTATCTATTAATACCGGATAGCATGGTAAAACATCTGCTTGACATTGCCATGACTTGTAAAAATTGATAGGGTTTTTGAGTTTCAATCAGACATAACTTTTTAGATAGATCAAGTCAGAAACTATCCAATATTGATTAATAAATGAATATCTAATTATTTTTAATTAGAAAGTAAAACAAAGATAGAAAAACAAATTCTCACCATTCAGAATTTAATAAACTTTGCAAATAATGCGTTTTCCTTCACGGTTCTTTTATTAAAAGCATTTGTAGAGACCTTTTCCTACTGTGAGTTGTTTACCTTTATTGGATATTTAGCTGAGTTGACTATGGGCTGGCAACCTGAGGGAAAAAAAAAAATATTGAACTTTACTTAGCATATATTCTTGAAAAATCTTCAAACTTTATTCTGGATTTTTGAAATCCTAAATATGGACATAGTAGGCTAATCAGTAATCACTATTATTATATTTCTTTTTACTTTTATATCATAAAAAATATAATCACCAATTCTGCCCTCTATCATACATTCACATAAACATATATATATATATATGTCACGTGCATCAGTAGGTAAATGGATTAAATCATCAGCTACTTCTTTTTTTTTAGATTCTTTTCACTAATATGTAATTTAAATTGCTTTTTTATGTACAAAAAAAAAAAGGAGGGAGAAAACAACTAGAAATTACTAATAGGACAAATTTTAAATTAAAATAAAATTTGAATGAAAACTATCAAGTTGTTTGTTGATCTCTAAATGATAGTGTGCATAGTAGAAGCAATCTCATTTATAAGGCTTATTTTATGAATGAAATATTATATTTCTCTTTTTTTTTTTTTTCATACAAACTGTTCAATCAAAATAAAATTGCTCAGTTGAGGTTTAAAAAATCTCAGACTAAAACCCCATTATTTTTTCATTCAGCAAACTCAGCTGCCCTTACCATTTCTTCATTACTTGAAAATTTGGTTACCGAGATTGTAATTACTGCCTCCTGCTTATTACTTCATGTGGGGTTGTGATTCACTGATAGAAGCTCATAACTGGGAATATGATGCATGCTTTTTAGAATACCACCTTGGGCATATCCAGAAATGATTATTTAAATCGCCAACGGGATGTGCTCTCTTAAATCATAATTAGATAGATTATTTACAAACCTATACACGAACGCACACACACACCACACATCTGATTGTTAGTGTTTGTAAAAGCTAAAGTATATACGTAGATATAGGTGTTAAAAATACATACGTATATGTACACACACTATAAGATGTTAAGCAAACAAACAACCAATTGATTAAAATAAGATAATCATGTAAGGAATTTAAGGATAATTGTACTATTTGATTTAACTATTTGTGCTTTTCTATCTTTTGGATATACATTTTATGCAGTGTAAAAGAAGTACTTGATAATTAAATAGCTACTTGTTTGAGATGTTATGTAGTAATAAGTTGAGCGTTTATCCAAAAACCTTTAGCTGGCAAATCTCCCTACTGCTGTACTAAACCACACAAGGCAATAAACACCTAAAATACCAATACACATGTAAAATATAGAATTATTATTATTAGACCCATTATCATTTTTTTATGCAGCCAGAACTTTAAACTTTTTGAAGTTCCAACTATTATTAAATAGTGAGTTTGACAACTAGAGAATATTATTTTAATATTTATGTGATAAGATGAAAAGTGACTTTTCTTTAGATGGAGTCAGGAGTCAGAAGTTTTCTTATGCAGGTCAGTTTTTTCAAAAACTTTCTTAGTCAAGTCTAACATTCTTATCCTTGAAACCTTAGTGTACCACAATTAAAATCATCTACTTATTTTGAAATACTCAAATTACTCTACCAGAATTTAGGATTTTTTCTTCCATCCTATATTTAATAAAAGTTTGTTTATTAATTCCATTATCATGTTTTCATATTTTTCATTCTTGTGATAAAAACCTAAACAAAAAGAAAAAAAAGCAGAACATTTTATATCTTTTTCATTTCTTTTTACTTTTACGTTTCCCCCACTTTTTTTAAGTTTATCCTAGCATTTTTTCGACATCATGCATTTCAGAAATGAATGTCCAGTAGTTCTCCCAGTCGTCTCCACATAAACTACATCTACAGTATAAATATTTATTCTATTTTCACCTTCTTTCTCTGGTATCTAAAGCTCCATCCTCACAACTAATAATGATAAGTTCTCTTAGTATTATTATATATATCCTTTTATATTATATATATATTCTTACATGATTCCAAACTATTTTAATTGATATCCATTTTCAAAAGTCTTATTTCTTTTTTTCTAACTAAATTATCATTTTTTTCATATTTCGTAATTAGTCTCCACACGTTTATTCCATTTTTTTACAACTTAGAAATAAATTCTCCATCTATTAACTTTGCATATTGTAAAATCTTTCTTGCTGAACATGTTTGATGGTCTCTTCACATAATTTATTGAAAACAAAAAAAAATATTTTTACTAATCTATTAACTTTTCAAACATTTAAAATTTGCTTTAAATTTCTCTCATTAAAAAAAAAAGGCCACATTTCACTTTGAATAGCCTCTTTTGCTGTGTATAATTCATTATTTTAATGCATATCTACATACTTCTCTTGAATTCTATTTAAAACATTCCCAGTCTCCTAATGTAAAATGTTTCATTTTCAAGTGGTAAATACTGCTACCATTATTATTTCCCCAAAATACCCGTTCTACATAATTTGTTAGATGATCAACTTGTCATATCTTCTTTTTTTACATTTTGTCTCATCTCTGATTTCTAATTGTCTATATATTCTCTCCATATCCCCCTAGTTTTCAGAGTATCTAAATACCTATACTCTTCTCTTTTTCATGACAATTTGGGTTTCATTTTGTATTGTTCAGTTTTATTCTTACCATTAAATGTTAATCTTTTAAACTTTTCTTCACTGATTTTTATAATTTTTCATACTTTTTCACAATTCTCTAATTTACATAATTTTCAAAAAATATATCATTTACAAAAATGAAAGCTACCATATTATATATTCTTCTGATATTCACTACGAGAATCATCACTTCCATCCCCGGTGCTTTAATTTTCTTAAAAACAAAATAAATAAGAAAAGTGATCATGAATTTCACATTTAACTACCACTAATTCTCTATTCACCAATTTGTATTTATAAAAATTACTCCTGTAAAAACCCTTAATCATTATTAACAACATTACTCCTATCTGAATCCCCTAATATTTTAACTAGTTAGAAATACTGAAAGTAGAGGATTAGACTAGGTAATAAAGATTAAAGATCTTCACAAAAGTAATTTTTAAAATACCAGTTGAGAGATATAAAATCAGTGAAGGTTACATGTGAAATGATTAGTTACAATCATTATTGTATTTCTCTGAGGTGGATGGTCTCAAAGTTGTGGATCGATTATGTTTGACACTTGTAAATCAAAATGTAACAACTTTTTATAAAACTAATCCATATATATATATCTTTACATATCTATTAGAAATTAAGCTCTTTAGTGCCTTTCTTTTTTTAATCTACATATTTCTCTATTCAATTCACATCTATTACTCTATTCTTTATTTATCTTTTAATGAATTAAATTGTATAATGGATCATATTTATTTACCAATTCTTCATCAGTCAAGGATTTCATTCCAATATCATTAAATACCTTTCTTCTACAACACTTTCTTCTCTCTGCAATTAATAAATATATCTTCTTTTTTTCATATTTTTCTTCATATTAATCCAAAATTTTTGGCAAAATTTTTTTCCCCATATTATTAACTTTTCAATCTTCTTTAGATTTTTATTTTTATTTTTATGGCTGACTTTATTAGCAATCTTTCATAGCAGCTATTGTACCTCTGTAAGAAAAAAGATATAGACAAAGAATAAATTAGAAACAAAGAAAGACAAAATCAATGTTTAGAGCTGGAATTGTTGTGTGTTCCAAACACAAACAGGCTTATAAACAACTCAAAACATAGAATCACACCCAAGCTCACTCCTCAGATGGTGTACAAAATGATCTGCCCACAAGCCACTGCCAAGCTGCATACTATTGGGAGATCCGGACTAACATAGCCAATAGAGTAGCACAACACAAATATATCTGCAATAAAACTAAAATTAAGCAAGAAGACAATTATATCTTCTGTGACCACGAAAGAGCATCAGGATATAAATTTGAACCCATCACACCAGTGTCACATACTCTGAAAGACATGATGCCTGATGCAAGATTAAAGAGGCATTTCATATAGCTAGTGACCCCAAATCCATCAATAGAAGAGAAGCATGCTTTGCACTGTCTCGGAAATGGCAGTTATAACTCATTTGCATAAATTTCCATTTCTACAATGCAGTTATAACAACAGCATCTATGAGTATGAGAGCAAGTAGTCTCTTGAAAGCACTAAGCTCAATAATTTAATAGTTTTATATTTTAGAAAATTAAAATTTCACTTTCGCATGCGTTAGTGAAGCTGTAATTATACTATAATGTTTAATATGCCTGCTTAGCACTTTCGAGATTTAGTATTCTAATCTCATACTCATAGCTTTGCGAATGAAGACTGTTGTAATTTATTGTACATGTATGCAAATGAGTTTGAATTTTTAATTAGTTAGTCCATTGTTTGGAGAGAGCAAAGCATGCCTCTCTTCTATTAATGGCACTGAGATCATTTGCTATGTAAAAAGCTTCTTTGATCTTTCTTTTGACATCACTCTTCTCTGTGGAAATTATTTGGGCAGAACTGGGTTCGAATACATGGCCTATAGCTGCCTGGTGGTCTCAGAAGATTGATGTTCCTTCAGTTTTATTTTTAACCCTTTTGTATGCATACCTGTGTTGGTAAATTCTTGTGTTGATATTAGCCCGAGTCTCACCATAGTAAGATGCCTGGTAGCCTAATTGAGGGCATGCTATTTTATAGACCAGTTGAGGGGCTTGATCTTTTTCTATTTTATCTTTGGAATTATTTATTAGTCGGTTAGTGTTAGGAGGTGTTCTGAAGCTAAATTTCAAATCATTAGTCAATTTTTTAGTAATGTTTGAAGTTACATTAGGTATAAATGGAACAGCATATATATATATATTAGTTAATAATGTTTTTAGTAATTACAACTGTCAAAAAGCATTGATAAAGAAAACCATTTTAAAAAGTAGTTCTACTTGTTAACTAGGTGTATCAGATTAAATTCAAAATATCACCAAATTCTTCTTATCATGAAGTAAAATTTCAAAAATTTGGTGTTTATGTATAGATGTCATATAACAATGTCTACAAAGTCAAACACTTTCATATTACAAATGATTAATAAAATCAGATATTCCACGGTAATATTACCGTGGAATATCTGATTTTATTACATATATAAACCACACAGTTCGTTATTTAATAGTTACAAATGATTAAAGAAAAGTGATAATACTTATTTGGCACCACTTTTTTTTGTGTGTGTGAATAAATCTTCTTTAGAATGCAATGTTTAAATCCAAATATTGATCAAAATTAACATATTTATTTGCAAAATTTGTTATGAGTAAATATATCCAGTTTAGTTCCATTGTTTTCTTTAAATGAAATATATTGTAACAATGAGAAATGATGGATCAAAAGAAGTTACCATACCTGAGCAAAGGAGTCCAAATATCAAGAATTATGGGGAAATTGTTAATAACCAGTATTATAGCAATGTATTATAACTCAGGTATATGAAATCACGTGAAGTGAGTACTCTAGTAATTCAATAAAATATAACTCAGGTATACAGGCAGTAGGTTTTATCCACTTTCATTTCTTGGTTTGATGTTAAGTGCATGTTTAAACAAATACTAAGTGAATATGGTCTAGCAGGGCGCCACTAGATTATCTGAATCTAGACACGGTTATATCTAATAACCTTTTACATGTACCGGGTTTGAATCCCTTTTTGGTACTTTATTTCTAATAAAAATGAGAGATTTTGCTTTTTGAGCCATATCACTATAAGCACTAATATTTAGGTAAAAGTAAAACATCTATAAACCAAAGTGGAGTATACTAGACATAAATCATTTCTCAGATCTTAACATAACAAATGTGTTTCAATATTTTTATAAGTTTACTAGCTCAGATTATATATAACTAATTTAGGATGGCAATTCACTCATCCTTGCATGAAATAGATGATGGGATGTGGTTATAATAATACTAAGAAATCACTAAATATTATAAAATCAATATTTATTTATGGCCTTTAAACAGTTAAACAGCTCATTAATTAAAACGTTGATGACGATGATGATGATGATAATAATAACAATAATGACAAGGGTTTCAACTACAGCTTTAGAACTAAGCCTAAACATAAAACTAAATTTTATAAAGAAATGCATAATTATTGCTTAATTTTAGCATACTTACTTATATCTTAAATAACTAATATTCAACCAGTGATGATGAATAATCACACTTAACAAAGACTACACTTAATGAAATATATATGCCTCGTTTAATAAAACAAACTAATATTTATTACTACATTTCTAACATATACATAAAAATTTCTAGATAATATGAAAATTGACATGAATAATAATAATAATAATTGATTATATAACAATCCTCAGATTAATTTTAAGTTCTTCCCCCTTTCCCTTCAAATGTATTTTGTATTAAGTTGGACGTCACATTGACCATGATTTTCACTCCATGAGAAAAGTATTTTAAGAAAAAAAAAATTATCTGCTCATTAGCACACATACTTTAAAAATCCAACATGTAAATAGAATGTAAAAAAAAATGTTAGTAGAATTGAAAGAGCAAGTTTTAGAAAAGAGTTTTAAATCATTATCTCCCCCCCTCTTCTACCTCTGAAATGCTATACTTAATTGAAACAAACTAATCTAATATTCTAACACTACTTGTTACTCCACATTCAATCGCAATTATACACATATAAAATATTATGTATGTGCGTGTTTTATCCCATGATAACAAAATATTATTTAAAACCAAAATAATAATATATTAGTTAAAACTAAAATCATAATACCATAAAAAAAAATTGTTTTATACATTAATATTTTTCATAACTGTAAAATTAATAAACAAATAATTTTCATACATTCAAGATAATTTATGAAGCTCAAAGTTATTATTAGTAAGACATTCTTGTTTTAATCGATCTGAATAGTCTTTAAAAGTTCTTTAAATAAAATATACCACTTTATTGCTAAAATGTTTATTAAGACTGATATCATAAAGAAAATAGATATAAAAAGTCATATTACCGATCTTTTGTTTGTGGCGAATTTCCAAGGGTTCAAACTTGTCTTGTATAATGTCTATATTTCTGCAGCTACTATTTCCGTTTTATGTGGGAACAATCTCTTTCTTGAGGTGTATAACTATTTGATGATGATGACTCTATTGAGGTTATTTGCTTTAGTGGACAATTTGGAAATCATTATATTAAATTTTCTTCTCTTCCTGTCAAGCATGTGGATGAAATACAGCAGTTGTTTTCCCATTTGTAAATTTTCTTGAGTTTAAAATCAGTTGTTGTAACAATTAATTGGACTTGATGATTAATATTTATCAGTAGATTAATTCATCTTCTTTGAATGCAGGTGAATGCTTTCTTCCTTCTATTAAAACATCTTATTTCTCTGGTCAGTTGAAAGGTGTAGAATATTATTTTAGACACAACATCTTTTCTTTCCTATGTGATGTGCAGCTTCCCCAGATGGTCCAGAACCGATGGGACATACATATAATTTTTCTAGCCAGACATTTCTTATATTTTCAGCATTCAATTGGATAGTTTAATAATCTGAATCATAAACAATAATCATAATAATAATTCAAGACAGCTTTTTATATCCAATTTTTAGCTAACTTAACCAATCAGAGATAGTGTCACTTGCTATTTTTGGACAAATTTGTTTTAATTAGATCTCTAATTTATTTTCAACTAAATTATTTTTCAACTGAAAAGTTTAATCCTTTTTCCAGACACTTTTGTTTAAAAAAAAATAGACTCAATCCTTATTTCCTTTCTTTTCTTTTTTTTTTTTTTTAACATCCAGGTAACATTTCAAATCTTTGAGGTTCCTTCTTTAGATCTTGAGATAAGACAATTTCAAAATTAGAGTTCTCACCCATTATAAGCTCCCAAAGTGAAACAATCATTTACAAAAAAAAAAAATTGCTACAAAGATCGATATCTGATTAAACAGATTTCCTCTTTTAACAAAAATTGTACAAAAAAAATAATTTGACAGATTTAATCCTTCCTTTTCTTTCAATATTTAGGAAATGTAAATTTTTGTATGTAATGTACACACATCCTTCATTCTTTCAAATCATCCATAAACTAACATTAAATAATATAATTGCTAGCTTAGTAATTATAACCCAATTATTTAATTAAATCTGTAACTTTTAAATCCCACTTATAATTAAAGAAAAGCAAAATAAAAGCATAGAATAAAATATTAGAATTGATCAAGCATAGGTTAGTTTTAAAGAAAGTTAAAATGTTTAATATTTGAAATATAAAACAATTAAATAATTTACACATACATTGCCTATATGTATGCATTATAACTTTGCTTTTTAAAGAAAAATTAAATATTAAATAGTTTAAATGTGTGTATTACCTTTCTATCAACACACAAACAAGTAAAGCATGTAATTGTTGACCCATTCTTTCTCTGTTTAAAGCTTTTAGAACTGGACCTTGTAGGGTTTGAACTTGGATGCCCTACAGCTTCATTTATGATTATATAAAAATGTGATGATGATTTTTGGTTTACCTTTTCTACATGCACATTACTATAAATTTAGCTAGTGACTAAATTGTAATGGCACAATATATATATATATAATTATTTTTTACCTTATATTAATATCTGAAATTATTTAAAGGCATTAACTTTTATATTCTAAAAATTGATAAAAAAATATTTGGTGTTATTTAGTTTGAAATTTACCTAATGAGAATTCTTAAAAGCTCAAAGAAAATTTAAGGATAAGTAAAAAGTTATCTAGCTCAGTAAAAAGTTTTATTGTTCATGATGATCTTTGCTATTCAAAGTTTTATGTTTACCTCTCAATTTAGAAATTAGTGCATTTTGTTGACATGGTGTATGATCTTTGATGTGTAGATATTAGAATGATCTGTTACTGTGTTATGTGATCCCTGGTGTAGAAGTTAATAGGTTCCAATGCCCTATTAGTTAGTGTATTTTATTACTGTATCAAGTGACTCTTGATGTAGAGTTTAGTGGTTTCTGCTGTCAAATAGATTCCTGGTTTAGAGGTGTATTATGTTAGCATATTAAGTGAACCATGTTATAGAGGTTAGTGTCTTTTGTTGCCATGTTAAATGACCTCTAATGTAGAGAATAATATGTATGTTTGTCATGAGTATTGTCTGACATCTGGAATGAAATTGGAAAATTTTCTGTTTTGACTTATTCATTGGCTACTTAACCAGTATTGAACTGTCAGTAGATCTGATTAAAGCAAGAAAATCATAAAAATTCCATCAAATGACTGTCAACTAGCCTGCTCAGTAATTTTGGTCCTCTAGCATCTTTCATTTTCATAAAATTGGAATAAAATTAATGTAATAAATCATATAATTAACAATAAGTTGTTGGTAGGTTTTTTTAAAGCAGAAACAAACAGACTATTTTTTTCTTCTTGTTAACAATAACTACTATCAGGGGTCAACAAACTTGCTTTTCAGCAATACTATTATTATTTACGTATGTGCTTATTGTTGTGTGTCAGTATTTTATTGCTTTATTATTCTATAAGCTTGGAGACAAGCATAATAAATAAGTAAAAGAGTAAGTACTATGGCCAAAGTATAATATTCATCATTGTTCATGATAGTTTGCCAGTGCTTGCCACCTTGTTTACACAATTTGTTTTAATATCTCAATAAAATAATACATGATCACCATTTCCTATGCTTACACAATCTGTTATTAGCAATAGCAAATTTTCCATAAAGTAAAGCTTTAACAATCGATGGATGCTTGGATTGAAAACATTAATGTGTTTTCACCTTGCACTCCTAGATTTATAATTAATTAAATAGGTAAAAGGCTGACTGTTGCAGGGTTGCATTAGATCCTTAGATCTAGATGCAGTGCTTTCAGATCCAAAGCCCCATCACTGATGAAAGTCACAAGCTAGAAACTGGTCTGGGGATATTGGATGAGTGAGTACTAGATGGGGATTTTATGCAAAAACCTTCCTGCATTTATTGATTACTAAAGCTTGTAATGGGTGGCGCTACTGTCTGGAGAATTTGCTATTGCTAAATACAATAAAACTGCAATGAACCCCTACATCATCAAGACGATTTATAAGGGGAAAAAAGCTTTAATAATTAATTAAGGTGAGAATAATAATAACTAAGTTTATTTTGTTCTGATAATTTTTTATCTTCTTCCCCTTTATTCATTTGTTAACAATGTTTAAGTTATAAATCATTTTAAACTTTCTTTGCTTTCCTAGAAGACTAAAAATTAGGTAGCCATCCTGACAGTAGATTTACCAATATGTGCTGATTGATTAGTTTTTGTTCAGCTTCTAATGAATCTCAGTAATGTTTAAGTAAATAAACTTTTCCGTGCTTTTGAGTTTTGATTTGACCCTAATATATTCTGAGACCTCATCTTATCATCATTAATGCAAAGACTGTGTTACTGACAGTTGGTCAGTAAGAGAAAGCAAACTCCATTTATTTTTATGAAAATTCTGTGACACACACGTTTAAGGGGGAAAAAAAATCAATAATTTAAATATTACGTACGGCAAGAATGGAAAAGATATATATATGTTAGAGTCAGATCTCTAATAAAATAACAAAAGGGATATCTTAATATAATTAGTTATGTCGCTACCGTACATCCTTCTGAGACATAAAAAGTATAATTGTTGGTTGCAGTTTACGTAATACATTTTAATGAATGACTTTTAAATTAAAAACACAATACGTGCATAGTTTAATAATACTTCATTATAAACAAAATTAGAAATAATTTTAAATATTTCTTCAAACTAATATTCTAAATCAAAAGTTCTATTCACATAAAAGAAAATTAAATAATGTTAACACAGCTGTTAATACATCAAAGGTGGTTAGACTGGGAGGCCTAATTCTGGGTAATGGGGTGGGAAACAAACGAAAAAGAGGAAATGGACTGTCAAAGAATCATTTGTTGATTTTTATTTTATTTTAGTAGTTTATATTTCTGTGAAATAAATTCACAGCCTTTCTCTGCATATATTTGATCATTATAATCTTAATCCCTCTGTTTGGCTATTTAATTTGCTTTGCGTATGTGTTTATATGATGTTTCTTTCTTTGATTATCCACATGTACATTCACGTACATTAAAAATGCATTCCATCCTTGAAGGTCAGTTGGTTTATTTCAATCACGTGACTGAAGAAATGAATTAGTGCTTGTGTATGCTTAGGTATAAATTTGAAGCTAAAGATTCCGGTCATTTCTGGTGCTCGGATGTCACGTGACTTCCTAAGCAACAAACGATTTAATTATGCTCACACACTTTCTATATATATGTGCACTCATTTTAGTTTTTGAAAGATAACATTTTTATAGTCTCAGAAAAAATTATATTAAAACGAAAATTAAAAGTAATTTATTATTAATTAATCTAAATTTTTAAGATTACCTGTAAATGATTAAACTTCTAACTCAGCCTATTAAGAATCAAACATAGAAATGAATGTATACTAGATACATGATGTTCATGCATATATATATGGGTTAATTTTCAAATGTATGTGTTTTTGCGAATGTATATTATGTAGTGTTTTTTTTTTAAATAAATGATATTAAAATTGATGGGTTGGTCTCTACATGTTATTGATTTCTAAAATAATTTATTATAGCAAAGTTTTTACCATTTTTCAAGTGCACCTAAGAATTACGATAATTAATTCATTAATTATTCAGTGGTATTTTAATGGTTTTATATTATATGGAAGTCTGTCTTATTGTCAGCATGAATGTAATTGATTGTTCGTCACATGATCAAAGTCTGACATTAGCAGAATTGTGGCATTATTTTTTTTTTTATGCATGAGAGGTGATAAGTGTGGATGTCAGTATGCCTTTTAAAATATGTTTAGAAGAGACGAATAAAATTAAACAAATATATAAAGAAAATTCATTATTTATATTTTTAAATCCCATTACCCACACTTCTACTACTATATTTATCCAAGCAAAAAAATTGCATCTCTAGCGATTTGAATCCGTGTAATGTGATTAATTAAAATTAATCAAAATATTTGGGTATAAACCTCAAGTCCAGCTGATAGCCATGTGTGTCATAAGGCTTTTGTTAGGGTCTCTTTATTGATAGCTAATAAAAGGTAGTTGGTTATCAAAGTAACCCACCCATATTAAGAAAAGGACTTTATCTCCAGCCACACATTTATTTTTGTTTCTGCTTATTTCTTTCTCCTGTCAAAAATAGTAATATATCTGCTTCTACCCCCCCCCCCTACTCCCACTATTCTTCATTAACACTCAGCTTTCAAACTCTCAAGGACACTTTTATCTCTGCTATCCTTTTAAATATTTGATTTTTAGTTATGAAACTATAGCATAAAATGTTATTCATGCCATAGTAATGGGATTTGCAAATAAAATTATCTGTCACATGGCTTCAGATTCAAAATATCAATTCTTTATTATTATCTCAGAATTTATTTTTATTGAATCATAATAATGCTAATCTTTTATTATTAAATAAGTATACTCATTTGTTTTTTATCAACAAAAAACTTTTATATTTTTGTGGTTGCATTAGTGAATTAAGTAAATATAAACAATTCTTAACTAAAATAAGTAAATTGTTTCCCAAAATGGTATGGAAACACCACTGCAATATCCACTCTGTGTATTATTTTTACTCACCTGACTAGACAAAAATATTAAAAACTTATATGGGAGGTTTGCAAAAGTGAAATGGGCCGAGTTAGATAAGCACTTTTGATTATTAATAAAACAATATAATGAAAACCAATAATATACAGTTAATATATATAAATAATTGATCTATTATTAAGTTGTTAAATGAAGAGGATATGATTATATATGCATGACAAGTACAATGGATTCACAATATTTGTTATATTTTATTCTGAGACCTCCCCCACCGCATACCTCACATTTTATTGATAAAGTTTGATT
The DNA here is from genome assembly GCA_028023455.1 of Epiperipatus broadwayi. Taxonomy (NCBI): domain Eukaryota; kingdom Metazoa; phylum Onychophora; class Udeonychophora; order Euonychophora; family Peripatidae; genus Epiperipatus; species Epiperipatus broadwayi. The sequence goes on from JAQFVV010000022.1 coordinate 10,546,338, forward strand.
AAATACAATAACTGCAAATGTACAGTCCTTTTCAACATGCATATATATATAACGCATATATATTTTATATGTATATAGTGCATCTATAAATTAAAATTATAGTATAAACAAAATTAATTAATAATAATGTAATTATTAATAATAAATTAAAGGGGTATACTTATGTATATATTTACTTTGTGTGTGCTTACTCATTCACATTCACTCAAAAAGTAAAAAAAATAAAAGCTTACTGTATTATATCTTTCATTTTTAAAAATAAAATGAATAGCAAAGTTCTGACTTTCATCATAATTAAATACACTTTGGGAAACAATTTTTTCTTCTCTAGTTGTTTTGATGTTTTTAAGTTTGTATCAATTTTATGAATATTCTTAAATTTCATAAAACTTATTAATTAACATTATGCCTAGAAAACATTTTATTATGGGAAATACTGTAAATCAAATTCTGAAAGAATAATAAAGTGAAGTTCTCAACATAAGCTAAAGAGACACTATTAATAAATATAATTATGTATAGCTCTCTGAGGTGAAAAAATGGCTACCGCTGCATTGCAAAATTTAGTAAATTTACTAATTTTAATGTTTTGTTTTTTAAATGTGATTAAGTGGTACTCTGACATGGAAAAATGACTCCTAATAAAATATCACATGACTTTAGTCATGGAGGTGAAAGAAAAATGTACATTGCTAAAAATGACTACTATCATATTGTAAAAAATATCAAATTTAAGAATTTTAATATATTTTTTTATTTACACATACTTTCAATTATGGTGCTAAATTATAATTAAATCATGAAGAAAACATTCAATAACATTATACACCTGGGTCTCGTTTTACGCGATGGATAAGTTCCTCAGAAAACACGCGCAAATGAAATCGCGCAAAAATAGATGTAACTTACATTGAAAAGGGGGGGATGTGGCCTGTGATTTTTCAAAATTCACGTAAAAGCAAAGCACCAACGTAAAATTACTTTAAAATTCGCACAAAAAAAAATAAGGAAATAAAATATGACTAATAAAAAATTTCAAATTTGAAAAAAATTGATACAAGACAAACTTTTTTCAACTATAATATTTAATTTTATTCAAAATAATATATTTTTATGCATAATTTACAGTACAGTAATTTACATTTTTTTATACACGTTTTAATTATTAGCGCTATTTGCCGAAAAACACGTTCGTTTGCACTCTCATGTTGTGTTAATGGTTTTCTGTTGACAACGTAATTAGTAATTAATCTTTGAGATGATGATTTTATTAATTGTTTATGAACTTAGACTTATGATAATAAAAAGACATTTATGCACCACTGCTGGGAAAAATTTAATTAAAACTAAAAATTAAATTCTTATTTTTGTCTTTAATTTTTTAATTTTCAATTCTGTTTAAAAATCAAATTTCATTTTACATCACATTAATTTCAAGTCACCGTAAGTAATTTTTAAATTGTTAATTATAATTAAAAATCAGATTTTAATTTTTAATTGTCAAATTTAATTGTGTCCACTGCTATTACTCACCTTTTAAAAATAAACTTGCGGACACTAAATGATTAATAATTGATTACGTTCTTTTTTAAAAAGCAAAAACAGAATGTGATTTAAAATGCAAAATTAACATGCACAATGTTTAAACAAATTTACATTATAATCTTGTAAAATTTAATATATGTATACATAAAATGTGGAAATCATGATTTTAATTTCATTATTGCATAAAATCTTACTATTATAAAGCACTGAAAATATTGAAATTACTAAGATGAAAGTCGAATTCCAATAATGTGCTATTACTTTCAATATAACGTAAGTGCATGAAATTTATTATTTAAAGTAATAGCGCATTATCGGAGTTCGACTTCCGGTGAAACATGAATCGCGTAACTTCAAAACCGTGTTAAATAAGTCCGCGTAAAAAGAGACGCAGGTGTATTTAATGAGAAAAAAAGAGAGTGTTGCCTTACTGAGATTCAAAAATTTTTGTAATTTTATAAAATTCAATGTTTTATTGTTTGTTTGTTTACAATTTTTTATTTATTTACAGATTTTTGGATAGTTATAACTGAAGCATTGAAAATGGCATAGTAAATCATAATTTAGTCCAAAGTGATTTATACAAGTCCATAGTATGCTTTTTTTATTTTTAGAAGCATAGTCTTGGTTCGTGCCTACCACAATATTTTTCTTTTGTTTCTAGTAATAATGAAGTAGCCTATTGCTTTAGCAAGTCTATTATCTTTTTTTTTATTCCAAGTGTTTATAATTTTGAGTTGTTATTTTCTGGAGTTAAACTGATTGATTAATGGTGACTGAGTCAATAGGGATAATCCTGATTGAAAATTATTCAACATATCCTGATTTTGTAATCATGCTATTTATTTCTCTCATTATTTATTACACTAATTATTTGTCTCTAATTAATTTTCCCTATATATTTGATAAAATCTTGCTTTTTTTAATTGAAAATGTATTCCTCACTATTTGCTGTATTAACTTTTTGACATACACAAGTGTTGTATTAATTTGAAAACAACAATTATTAAATCACTATATAATTTAAATATTTACAATTTTAATATCACTCTGCATTTAGGAAAAGTCAAAATATTAATATATTATATCATATTCAATACTAATGTTATACTCCACAATAGATAAACATTAAATACAGTAAAATATTAAAAAAGATATCTTATACTTTTTTGTATATCAAACAATTTTACTACTACATTTATATATATAATTTAATGGTTAGTTTGTAAGAAATTTGGGCATTGGGAGTGACAGAGCTGGCCCATAGTCTTACATTCCAAAGACTGCTGCACTCTATGATTATACCACCCTGAATGAAATTCACAAATTTTGCCCAGAAGTAATATTGGAAAATCAACATTAATCTTTGTTCCTTTTTATTTTATTGCATTCCATAGATTTTTTTTATAACTCAGAGTTTTCAGTACATAAATATGTTCTACATATGTAAAATCTTTGTAATTTGGCTTTTAGTCAATCTGTTGTTGATTAAAATCAGCACAATGATTGACCAGTTTAATTAAGCCCCTCGCCAGAAAAAAGATTCAGTTTGGTGAAGTATAAAGAACTTTGGAATTAAGCCTTTGGTGGTTGAACAGTAGTGTCACTCAGTGCAAGCCAAAATAATCAATGGATACAATAAGATTTGTGCATAAAATCCCTTTCTAGTATTACTCATCCAATATCTCCAGACTAGTTTCTAGCTTGTGGCTTTCGTCAGTGAGGAGTTTTGGATCTGGGAGCACTGCACTTTGATCTTAGGATCTAATGCAACCCTCCAGCAGCCACCTTTTATCTTACTTAACTACAAATTATGAATCTAAAATTGAAAACATAATAATATTTTTAATCCAAGCTCATTAGCTTATATAGTCATATATAAGATGTAGGTGCAATGCTCTCAGATCCAATGCTCCTCACTGATGTAAGTTACAAGCTAGAAACTAATCTGGTGATATATTGGATGAGTAGGCACTAGATAAAGATTTTATTCACAAACCTTTCATCCATTGATTACTCTGGCCTGCACTAAGTGGCATTACTGTATGGAGATTTTGCCTGTTTTAACAGCTTGAGCAAGCATAAGAAATGGTGATCATGTGATGTTTAGTGTGTAATAGCAGACAGTTTAAAAATATTCATTTTTTACCTTGGTAAAAGGGCAAGTGTACAACAAATTTGAAATAATAGATAAGGTTGAACAGAAATTATTAAAGTCCACAAATTAGGAGCTAATATGAATAATATTCATTGTTTATTAAGTTAATGTAAATTTAAAGGGAGGGTTAATGTAAGAATTAAAGTAAACTTATGAGATATTAAAATATAGGAAGTATTAAAACACTCTGTGAGATGGCAGACTCTAGAGTTTAAGATCTGTGAATTGTGGTCTGTTCTACTATTTCCAGTGCTCTAACTTTTTATATACACCTGAGCAATAAACACTTTGATATTAAAATCGAAGTAGAAAAAAAATAATCATTGTGTTCTCAATGGGCAAAAAGAAAAAATGTGAATTGCTAATGGTGGAAAAGCAAAATTGAATTTTTTTTCATCATAATAATTTAAAATATCCTGTAATAGACTTTGAATGCGATAATACTCATTATGAGAGATGCAAATAATATGATTAAATGAATTTGCAAATATATTGGTTTTTTTTATTAATAATTAATTTTTATTATTGCACATTTAGAATCCTTTTGAATGGAAGAGAGCTGAAAAGATGCCAATGAATAAACATGGGAAAGGTTGCTAGAATTAGATGGTTTAAGCAAGTTGGTAAACCTTATGAAATATCTATACATGATTAGTTGGAAAGAGCTTACAAAATCTTTCAAAATGATCTGAGAATACATGTACATTTATACATACCCATATATATAATATTTAAATACAAGTAAGCTATATTGCATATACTGGAATAATGTAATTTAGAAAGGATTTGAATTCAGGCTTTCAAGCTCTTTATAGCTATCTACTCTATTTTATACAGCCAACACACATGACCACATACATGTGAAAAAAATAAATGATCTCCAATATACATATTTTGTGCTGAACTAGCACTCATCAGTTGGTTCAGATCATCATCATCTCTCACACACGTATGCAATCAGTGCTCAGTTTATATTAAGATAGCAAATCTTCATAATTTAATGGATAGGCTTTAATCTCCTCCACACTTGAAGTTTAAACAAATAAATATGTATTACTCTATTTCCAAATCAGGTCATATTTGCCTGTTTAATGGAGTTTAAATCTGAATCTGTTTAGTGTGGGTGTTATTATTTAGATGTCTATATTAACATCTCAGGCAAGAGAGAAACTGGAGCAATCTTTTTTTTCGTATAAATAAAAGATAGCCTTGATGGCAGATTGAAGATTCTTGATGTAGATAAGCATAGGCTACTTTTATAGTTGATATTTGTCCACTAAACATCATATCATCATTTTTTATGCTTATACAAGCTGTTTACACAGAGGCAAAACTCTCCATATAGCAGCGCTACTCAGTGCAAACCAGAGTAATCACTGGATGCAGGAAGGCAAGGTTTGTGCATAAAATCTATATTTAGTGCCTACTCATCCAATATCCCCAGACTAATTTCTTGCTTTTATTAGTGAGGAACCTTGGACCTGAGAGCTCTGCACCCCAGTCTTAGGATTTACTGCAACCCTCCAGCAATTCATCTTTTACCTTATTAGCTAATTATAAACCTCTGAGTCCAAAGTGAAAACCCAGTAATGTTTTCAATTCAAGCTTATTTATTAGCTTATATAGTCATATAGATCTGAACTCAGGTCAGCTTCTATACCTTTTGGTGTCTTTGATTTTTTAATAAGCACACTCATCATAATCCTATTGGCCAGGATTCATATTAAACCACTAAAGATCACATGATCACCATTCTTTAAGCTTATACAAGCTGTTTACCCAGAGACAAAATTTTCCATACAGTAGCCATTCAGTGCAAGCCAGATTAATCGATAGATTGCAGAAAGTGTTGTGCATAAAATTTCTAGATGTAGGTATAGTGCTCTCAGATCCAAAGCTCCTCACTGATGAAAGCTGCAAGCTAGAAACTATTCTGGGGATATTGGATGAATAGGCTCTAGATAGGATTTTATGCATAAACCTTCCTGCATTTATTGATTACTCTGGATTGCACTGAATGGTGCTACTAAATGGAGAGTTTTGTTTCTGGTAAACAGCTTGTGTAAGCATAAAGAATGGTGATCATGTGATATTTAGTGGTTCAACACCAATCCTGCCTAGTGGAATTATGATGACTATGGTTATTAAAGACACCAAAAATATAGATGCTGAACTGAGTTTAGATCTATATGAATATGCAAGCTAATGAGCTTGAATTGAAAGCATTATTGGGTTTTCATTTTGAACCCAAAGCTTTATAGTTAGCTAATAAGGTAAAAGATGGCTGCTGGAGAGTTGCAATAGATTCTAAGATTTAGATGCAGTGCTCTCAGATCCAAGGCTCCTCACTGATAAAAGCCACAAGCTAGAAACTAATCTGGGGATATTGGATGAATAGGTACTGGCCTGCACTGAGTGGTGCTACTGTATGGAGAGTTTCGATATTTTTCCATGAGTGTAATTTTTTATTTACACACAGTATATGTTGTCAAGCATTCTCATCCTTTATTAATACCTTTGATCAAAATCTGAATTCAGCTATTCAATTTCATGATGATATTCACCTATAAAATGAGACAACTGTTACAGAATCTAATAAAAGTTATAGTTATGAGACGTGTGCAATGCTAATTTTTTCTGGTTATTTACTCATTGAAACTAGAGGTTTTTTTTTTACATTCATATTCTTAGTAGATAAACTGCATTATAACAGGGTTTATAAGATATTCATATATGAATGTATCTTGAGGTGAGGGAGGGGTAGGGAACTTTCTTAAAAAAGTGGACCACTGTCCTAAGATCATGAGTAGAAAAGAGGCAGGAACTGAAAACTGGATGGCATTCTAAATTAATGTTAAAAATTGGATGATTTATAAATGTTTACTGCAACAGTGTTTTTTCATAGTCTGTTTCATAAAAAAACGAACAAAAAATTTATTAGGTCTTTTTGTCTACTGCTTTTTTTATGTTTACCTTTAAACAAAACCATGATAATAGTATTCCTAAAAATATAAAACTGTACAGTGATAATGAAGAAAAGGAAACTGGTGCAATGACATCCTAAACGAAAAGGATTATTATAATCATATAATAACATTGAAAATTCAATATATGACTAAAAAATAATTACTGATTGATCTTATTTTCAGAGTTCACTGATTTTTATATCCTTTTGTTTGTTTTCAATTAGTTTCAAATTTTTTCAATAAGTTTTTTATTTCACCCTATACATTATATTTAAACATTGATATTTTAGCAACATTGTCTGTGAATAAACATAAAATCTCAACTTCAAACAGCCAAACTGATTATTTATATCAATATTTAGTTAAGTAATTCGACATATGTAAATAAAGTCATAATAAACTAAATATATATTAATTATCCATTTATTCAAGAATAAAAACATTTAAAAAATATCTTAAAGGTTTGTAATGATGATATATTAGATGTGATAATACCATCATTACAAACCTTCAAAATATTTTTAAATGTTTTTATTCTTGAATAAATGGATAATAAATATATTGTTTAGTTTATTATAACTTTATTTACGTATATGATGAACAAATTTCAATCATCTATCAATAAATGTTGAATATATAGAAAATGTTAAACTTTTCAAATACAAACAATTTGTTAATAATAACACACAAATAGACAACACAGATTAGTAATTACACAACGTTTCGAGTAGTAGTATTCATTCTTCTTCAGGTGTGCTGGACTGACCAGTGATAATATTTGATAAGAATCTAACAACTTTAGATTCCCGAAAATCAAATTTTAAGGCAAGTCTAGCCAATTGAGCTATTCTGTCAAAGATTGGAGTATTGCCTTAAAATTCAACATTCGAGAATCCAAAGGTGTAATTCAGACTTCTATGCTAATATTATCACTGTCAGGTCAGCAACATCTGAATAAGAGTGGAGAATAATACTACTCGAAACATTGCATAATTACCGTGTTGTCTTTTTGTGTTATTACTAACAAGTTGTTTGTATTTGAAAAGTTTAAATAAAATTTAAAATTTTCAATGTATTGTCCAATATATTGTCACATCTAATATACCATCACCATAATCCTTCAAGTTTTTAAAATATTGTTTTGTTTAGTTTTATTCATTTATTTTTTATTTCTGTTTATTTAGATTTGCGTTCGTAGTTGCACGTTATATATATATTTAGTTATTTATATATGGGGAGGGGTGGGGAAAATGTATTTGCAAGCCACATTAAGACTGTGACATTTGTCCATTTTTTAAATACATGGCATAGATAATTTCCAAATATATTGAATAGTAATAATAATCATATCGTTAGTTGTTTAGAGAGTCGTGATTTTTGAGCATCTAACAGATTGTAATGAAACAATTTTAGTCAACTGATTTGCTTTTTTATTTAGGTGAGAATTGTTCCTTAAAATCTTGAGCTTAGAGTTTGTCACTCTGACAGTATTGTAAGGCTGAAATAGATCTCTTTCATATGAAGTTATGTGCCACATGGTATGAAAAAAGAACAAAGAGTAATGATAAGGAGTAATTATTTGTTAAAAGCACTACACAAAATGTAGATTTGTTTAAATATATGCGTTAATGTGAGAAATAAATAATGTGTATTTTAAAAAAATAAGAACAAATTGGTATTACGGTTAACACATGTGGTTGGCCTGCTGCTGTTCTGGAATTTAAATGTAGGCTTGATAAAATCTGTAATTTTTTTTCAGGTTTTAAACAAACATAATTTTTCAGTTCCTACCCAATCTAGCAATTCTTCCAATTAGCGATTAGTTTAAGGATTTTCATCACTCAGCAGTTAGCAAGCATGTGGAGTCAAGCATTATTTCTTGCTTTTGTTTTTGTTAATCAGTAAGAAATCCCTTTGCCTTATAGTGGGCTATTTAAAGACTGTTTTACCTTTTATTTTGTATAAAAATAAGTTTGCTCATAATTATAGATTTATTAACTAAAGCAATAGCGCTAAGTGGAATAATAGTGATTTTAAAGAATTAGATAGGCTGGCAGAAACTTTAATCATATATGATTATTTTTAAAAGTTGTTCTTTTCACTCTTCTCTAAGTTGTTCTTTTCACTCTTCTCTAGAGGTGGTATCTTCTGTATTCTTGAATAATCAATAGATATGAAATGGTATAAAACTATGATATTCTCAAATCATTTTCTTGCCTCTTTGCTCCCATTAATGAGAACTAAATTCCAAATCTAGAAGTATTGCACATATACATCTAGCAGTCATCTTTTATTCCATTATATTTTTTGAAGGAAATAGCATGATATGGTCAATTACAAAATCCAATTTTCAAAAAAAACACCAAAAGAATTGTATATTATATTTCAGCAATTTATATAAATCCTGTACCTAAACAAAAAACTTTACTTAGGTTGATGTGAATTCTTCAAATAAAATCCATGATTTATTTTTAGTGCATCTCCTAATTATTTACAATTTATCAATTATTGTAAAATATATATATAACTTTGTATAATGATGATTACATGAATACCAAGTATTGTCAATAGCTAAATCAGAAGTGAATACATACATGATGTAATCTGAGAAACCATGTGTAGCATCCAAGACTCAAGGTTGTTGAATCAAGGCTTCAGTAGAGTTTGAGATTTGTCCATCACTTTGTCCCAGTTGAGCAATTATGCATGCCTCTTTGAGCACTGAAAGGCACATCAAACTCTATAATGAGTTTAAGTTTAAAATGAAATATGAAGCAGAGGCTGAGTGGGTTGGGAGAATGCTAGCTAGGTCAGTGACTCACCCCTAATCCATCAGTCTGAGTTTTAAGCATCTTGAGATCTTTCCTATAAGTTAAGCTGTTCAGTTCATGATTAAATGTGTTAGCTTTTGTCATTGAGGTAGATGGTGTGTTCAATCCGCTAATTGGTAGTCTTTAGATAGTCTGGTAGAGTTTTCATATATGATTGAGCTCATTTTGGTATTGCATTGATGAGGTGAGACTCAAATTTGATCATTGATATCTTTGCAATAATCAGGGTACTAACATGGAGATGCCGGCCAAGGTTTGTTGGTGCAGCCAATCCGGAGCAAGCATTTTATTTCTGATGATATTACCCTTAATGAGTGTTTTAAACTCTTGAAGGATACTGGTGTTCGCATTGCCTAGAACAAAACTGTATCTGGTTAGCCAGATGGTAAAGGATGGGAAAATTGCTAATCTAATGTTAGCAAAATTGCCAGCTTTAATTGCTTGCTGGATTAAGAATGCTATGTAGAACAACCCGATTTGTTTTTTGAAGAGAAAATAATTATGATTGAAATGGAAATTTAGTTTATACAGCATAACAAAACAATATTATGGCTAGTTTGAGGAAGAAAGGATTCTAAGGAAGAAATCACTTTTGTGTCACAACACAGTTATGTTAGTTGTTGTCATTTTTTCAGCATTACTCATTACCTCTTTATAGTTTCCACGCATTTTAAATACCTTTGGAAATTTTTAAATCTTCTGTGATTAAAAAAATAATTATAATTATATTATTTTAAAAAACATTAGAGGTGATTTAAACTAAACGAGCAAGATAATGAATATATTTTTAAATTTCTATTATTATTTTTTGCTATTATAGGTATATTTATAAAAAGAATAAACAGCATATTTATTTTGTTGTTATCTCCTTACTTTTTAGATATAGTGATATTTCATCCTTAATATATAATGGCATTAACATATTGGGTGCACTTTTATAAGTGAAAAAAAGGCTCTCATTTACTTAAAATTGATATTCGCTTAATGGTAGCAATCCAGCTTCTAATTGCTTTTATTGCATTTTCATACTGTTTATAAATTTTGTGTGAATAATGTAAAACAAAAATAACTATTAATGACAATAATCAATTATCGCATATCCCAATAGCATAATTAAAAAATATGCAAAATTCAAAAAAAAAAAGGGCCATTTTAATATATTTATACCCTATATATATATAAACAAAACAAAAAACCTCATAGACATCGCCTTGGTTTGCTTTATAATATCTATACCACTGACCCATACATGCTTATAAAATAAATTTCCATATCTGCAATTTCTTAACTGATAGATTGAATGTGGTTATTCAAATAAGGAAAATGTATCTTATGCACTAATTTATTAGAACAAATTTGAGACATTTGTGCGTTTTTTTGTTTTATGAGAAATCAATCAATGTTATTCATTCTTAAAGCCTGATTACCAGATACTACCTCTTATTAAAAAAATATTAATTTTTTTATTGTTGATTGTCAAATTTAAGAACAGGTTCGGATCTTTTTCTACCCTCTGATGGATTTAGATAACATTTTATTACCCCCCCCCCCGCAATAATCCACTTTCTGTTAATGATTTGAATCATGTCTGACGTTTTATTTTAAGATTTATCAGTCAAGGTCTAAAACAGTCATATTTCAGATTATGTTTTCATTTTACTTATATGTACAAAGTTTTGAAACTAATACAATCCTAAAAAATGATATTCTAATTGAATGTGAGAGTGGGTTTTTTTTAATGCAAGGATATTCCCTGCCACTCCCACGTGACAGTAAGAGGATTTTGAATTTGACATACTCAATCTGAAAATCTTATGTCTTTTAGTTTTTAAACTGCATTTGAAGAGATTTGTCAAGCTTTCGATTTATATGCTGTCCCTGTAGTGGAAGTGTGTGCGGGTGTGTTTTAAAGCTCAATTTTTCTGCATTCTTTCAAAAGATTGCACCAATATATTTATATGTCTTTTCATTTATTTTTATTTTAGAGATATTATTTGTTTGTTTTCTTATACAAACAAATTACACATGTCGTAATCATTTTACAAAATTATTCCCTGCAATTTTTGAAAATTACATATATATTTATAAAAAATATATGTATAATTTAAAAAGAAATCGTTCAATAAAAGTTTTTTTTTTTTATTCGGTGAATGTATAATTTTTGTATATATATATTAATCCAATTGTATTGTTCACAATTTTAAAACACATTCTAAGTTCTTGTTTTTTTCAAGATGATTTAATTATTATTTATAAATTATTTCTAGAACTAGTTATATATATTTTATATTTCAATAATATCTTAATGTTAATATATAAATATATTAAAGGCACAATATATATATATATATGGATGTGTATATTTTTGAAATAAGATAGTACTTAATTTTGAAATTGCATGCATATTAAAAATATATAATTGTATTAAAGATGAATGAAAATTATTTTCTTCTCAACTTGGTTTATTATTATTCATAATTAAATTAATCATTATTTTTTCTTTTTCTCTCAATTTTTTTCACCTTCCTGATTTCATTTACATAAGTTAGTGCAAGACCCAATAAACGTGTATCTCTCTCACTACCAGTCGTCTCTCTATACCAACTGTAACAGTTTGTTTGTACAATTCGTACAAATATATTTCTGTCATTTAATTACATACTCTACAATTCTAATTCCAATCTTTTATATATATATTCTTGATCTTTATATCTTTGATTTTGGAATTAAAGTGTATTCTTATTTATAAGTGGCTCTTAATGATGATGATGATGATGATGATGATGAATAATTAAAGAAAATTGAAAAAGTAAGAGTAGTGATGATAATGGTGCTACTGAAGTACACTCTATTGGTTGTTTAAAATATACACATGTATGTGCATATATATCTTAATAAATGATTGGTAATAATATTTCAAGGAGATGGTATCAAAGTTTTAACTCCAGAAAAGTCTGATACTCGTAAATCAAATTGTAATTTATATATAGCATTGGTATCAGATTTGAATTCCAAATCTTTTTTAATAAAGGCAAACACCAGAAAAACTAGTCTGGCAATACTGATTTAAATTATCATCTGGTATTCACAGTTTGCTCACGCTTATTAAAAATGATACAAAAGCATAGTGTTGTTCTTTGTTTATATATATTGTGTAAATTAAAAATTCAAGGTCTTGCTAGAAGGAAAAAATATCAACAATTAGAAATGAACCGAGATGACTGTAATATATAGTTACTGATAAGAGATCAGATCTATATAACTATACAAGCAGATTGATATAGGTTCAAAATCTTAGGATTTTTTTAATTTCAGGCTTTGAGATTGATAGTATACAAGGAGTTAAAGGTATTTGCCAGATGCATAATATTAAGAAATTACAATTTTCTAATTGATTTGATGTTCCTAGGTATCAACTTTAATTAAAACAGGAAAAGCTCTCCATACAGTATTGCCACTCAGTGCAAGCCAGAGTAATCAATGGATGCCAGATCCCCATCTAGTGCCTACTCATCCAATATCCCCAGACTAGTTTCTGGTTTGTGCCTTCATCAACGAGGAGCCTTGGATCTGAGAACACTGCATTTAGATCTTAGGATCTAATGCAATCCTCAAGCAGCCACCTTTTATCTCTACTTAATTACAAAACTATGAGTCTTAAATTGAAAACATAATATTTTCAATCCAATCCTCTTAGCTTATATAGCCATATAGGTCTGAACTCAGTTCAGTACCTATATATTTTGGTGTCTTTGGTTTTTTAATAACCATAGCCATCACTATCCTATTAGGCAGAATTGGTTTTAAGCCAATAAACATCACATGATCAACATTTCTTATGCTTGCTTATACTGCATGGAGAGTTTTGCCTGTTTTGATAACAGTTATAAGCAAGCATAAGAAATGGTGATCACGTGATGTTTATTGTATCAACTTTAAGTATGCTCTTAAATTTTGCAAAACTTTTAGCACATGAAATACTGCATATCAAATTCAAAAAGCTTAATAAAGGAAGAATAAAATGTATGTTCTTTCAACATAAACTGAAAAAAATAATTAACAAACATGATTGCCTATGGTGTTCTGAGGCAAAAAAAAAATGGCTGCTGGCATAATGTAAAATTAATTACATTTATGAATTTTAATGTTATTTTGTTGTTGGTTTTACATTTATATCTGACTATTTAATTTTTTTTTACATAACATATAATTGAAGTTGTGTGTATTTATACAGCATACTTCAAGGTGTCACTGCATATATACATTGACATATATTATAAATAGAAGCAATTCTCTGCTCTAGCGCCACCTTTAGTAATCTTAAATAATTAATAATTTCCAGATGATAGTGAAGGTGAATCCCAATTCCCAAAACAGTTTTGCCTTTTGCATTTATCAATGAAAATTTGGCAACTATCTTTAACTCCTTATCTGCTATCAATCTACAAGCCTAAAATTGAAAAAGTCCTAAGATTTTGGACCCAAGTCAATCTTCTTGTGTAAGTTATGTAGACCTGATCCCTTGTCAGTTACTATATATTACAGTAATCTCAATTACTGAAAAAAAATTAATTGCAATGAAATTCAACCTAACTGGATAACCAACCCACCAATTATCATGTATGGTAAATATAAACAATAAACTTCTAGCTCAATCTTATCAGATTTTTTTTTTTAAAATAAAATTTCTAATAATATCAGTCTTATTCATTTTATGTCTAATATATTATTATATCAATATTAATAAATTGTTTAACAATAAAATAACAATAATCATGAGACTTGTTATTCAATCATCCATTAAGATAGTCCTTTTTAACATTGAGTATATACCAAAAGCATACCCTCATTGGTATAGGAATATCATAGAACGCTACTCCTTTAAAATATCAATAATACTCCAATGACTCACAATAAAATAAATAAATTATATTAAATATTAAAATTTCATATGTTAAATTTAATAATAATATAATATTCATTTACTTATTAAATTATTTTTATACCACTCCTTTATTAACATTCTTTAATTCATAAAACATCTTGGGGTAACTATTGTTTCTTAAATGAATAAATTAATTTACATAACCAAATGTAGAGAATGATTTTACTTATGTCCAGCTGGATTTAAAATAATTAAAAACATATATACTAATCAATTCCTCACTTTTAAAATAATTAACTTTATATATATATAAAATTGACTAAAAACTAAATTAAAAATTATTAACCAACACATATCACTATTAATTACTCTAATCAATTTTTAAATAGTATTATCACAATGTATCATAATCCAATCATTTCTATTTTTTTATGGCATGTTAATTACTCATTCTCCATTATGTAGAAAATTTTAATTAGTTAATTTTTTAAATACAATATTAAATATTTTGAATAGTTATCATATTTTTCTTATTTACTATCTTATTTTAAATTAAAAATAAATCCTAGATATAATATAGAATAATCTTCATATAACAACAAAATAATATATGACAATAACTGTAATATAATCATAACATAAAAAAGCTCTTTTTAGCAATTTTTAATTTTTACCCTTTTCAATATGTCTTGGTTAACTACAAAAAAAACAAAAACTATATTGCATACATAGCGATATCTAATGGCTCTATATAAAATTAACACAAACCTATATTTATGCTTTAGTATATATATATATTAACACACATTATATAACCTTCCACTTGTTTGTCATTATCCAATTATTAGTTAAATTAATTGATGTTTTATAAATGTTCATACAACTATTTTTGTTATAATTAATGTAATTAGTTTCATATATCTTCTTTCTATTAATTTTTTTAATATAATTTAATGGGCTTATATTATTAAAACAATCTGGTCTATGTCCATATTTTAAGTAATGAACATATAATGCAGATCTGTCATCTCTCCTATTAATAACAGTATTATGTTTCTTAGCCCTTTTTTCAATTGCTTTGCTGTATGTCCATAATAAACTACACTGCAAACCCCACAAATAATTTTATATACTATACCTTTTTTATATTTTATATCATTTTTTATTTTATAATTGGCAATCTGATTAGCAGACAGTAATAATTCTTTTAACTCTTAGAATTGATAAGGGTGATGTCATAACTCTCTCCTGTAATGAGCACTCTACTTTTTTTAATATCTTTAACTTTAAGATTGAGAATTGTTTTAGTGTATTTTTAATAATGATTCAATGATATATTATTGTCATTTATACATGTGTGTGTAAGTTTACTGTAAAAGTTTTTGACAGCTTTTCGATTGTTTTATACAGATTCATTAACTAGAGTTTACAAGGCTTAGAGTAAAAGTTGATATTGAAAACATTTATCTAACTGGAAATAGAGAATCTAACTTCTTTACATCATACCTATTTTAGGCTTAATGGAAATCTGTTTTAATAAAATTATATAGTAATTTTTTTCAGATGATAGTAACAGTAATGAACTGATGATTAAATACTAACAAAATACATTTATTATTTCAAAATTCGCAGTAAAATCTAATTATTTCATACAATTTCTTGCCTTTGGTTCTGGAATTATATCATCATAATTTAAATTTTCACTTGGTTTATATTCTGTGAATACTAATGCCAAATTAGACAGCCTTTTTTAAACTGTAGAAGTTTTTTAAGTAATTTTAACTTTTAAAAAAACAAACAATATATATATTTGTTAGTCTGCTTTCAGATTAGGTTATATTTATCTGTATTCAAATTTCTTTGAATTAATAATTTCACTCTTTGTAGTCAAATTACAATCTTTAGTGTCTATATAAATATATTAGACCTTATTTAAAGATAGATTTTCACCTTTATTGTTTAGAGGAAGTTGCCTTACCAGCAGATTGAGATTGTGGATTGTTATTGATATTGCTTAAGTGTTGATTGCTTCTATACACACATACACTTATATATATAAACTAAGAAAGGAGTGATAATTGAAAGAAAATACTTTTGATTTCTCATTGAGACTTTTAAAGAAATTAATTTGTGCAAATTCTTAATGTCTACTTCATACATTGGTATTATGGAAGTTATTACTATGTAATTATTACATGTAATAAATGAACATGGATGGGCTTCTCAGTTTTACCTAAAATTGGTGTTTTTTGTAAGAAAATAAATGAATATATGGACGGGTTTTTTTTTAAATCATATATATGACCTTTATTCACAGAATTCTGTAAAGTTTCCAAGGCAGCAGTTGATAACCAAATGAGGAGGATATTAAAATGCCTTGATTGTGGACTCAAGCTAATTATTTGATGATGAGCTTTATTTAGGTACCTATAATTTCAAGTCATCATTGAGTAAAGGAATATTACATGAATTGGAAGAATTAAATGGGAAATTGTTGGATTTATATGAAGTCAGAAGAAAAGATGAACTAATTGATTTGAAAACTGGGCGTATACTTTATTATAAAGGTTCAAATATTGAAAGCAAAAATTGAGGATTCATTACAAATAAAAAGTGGAAGAACAATATTGTAGAGGTTGATATTATATCAGACAGGCAGACAAGATTAGTTATACAAATTAATGGAAGATACCAAATACAAATAATTCAAGTAGAGAATTTTATATGGATATACAAATGTTTTTAGTCAGACCAAAGAATATTTTATAATTGTGATCAGAGATTTTAATTCTAGAATTGGTAAGTAATTGAAAAATGAAATTGTTATTGGAAAAATTTGGTTATAGTGGTAGAAATGAGAAAGTCCATAGACTATTGGAGTTTACAAAAAAATAAAAGCTGTATATTATGAATATCTTGTTTGATAACAATGTTAAACAGAAATGCATATGGAAGCATCCAAACTGAAAAAACAGCAGAATAGAATTCTATTTTAACTAACAAAAAATCTGTATTTCAAAATTGTAATGTTTTTGATAGGGCAACACAGGAAGTTTATTCACTGATTAGTGAGATGTAAGATATATGTAACTGCAAAACTAAAGAGATAAAAACTATTAATAGTTGATATTTCTAACTTTCACAAATATTCTGGTGAATTTAAATTAGAATGTACAAATCATTTAAAAATATTAACAGATTTTGAAGATGTTTTGAACTTGACTGAAATCAATAAAATAATTACTGATACTCTATTAACAACTTAAAAAAACAAACAAAAAAAAACACAGCAATTTACCTGTAAATTTGCTATTTGAGATTAATCAATTTAGAAAGAAAAGAAAGAACATGGAAATTATAAAAGTGATTCATTAAGAAGAATTGAATATCTAGAATTTTGTAAAATATTATGAAAAAGAGTTAATAAAGATATAAGAAAATATAATTGTGAATTGATACAGAAACAGCATCTTGATATTGGAAAGAAAATTGCTTCTTCAATAAAAAGAAAAGGTGGAACTGTTACTAAAAAGATAAATGACATTTTGAAATGTGCAGACTAGTTAGAATAATAAAGAACAAGAAAACAAAGTATCCTCTTAGTCAAAATATATACCATATGTCTAAATTATAAAGATGTATCATATAAACCACTAAACATCATATGATCACCATCTCTTATGCTAGCACATAACTGTTATTAAACAGGCAAAACTCTCCATACAGTAGTGCCAACCTGTGCCAACCAGAGTAATCAATGGATGCCAGAAGGCTTGTGCATAAAATCCCATCTAGTGCCTACTCATCTAATATCCCCAGACTAGTTTCTGGCTTGTGGCCTTCATCAATGAGGAGCCTTGGATCTGAGAGCACTGCACCTAGATCTTAGGATGAAGGCCACAATCCTGAAACTAGTTTGGGGATATTGGTGAGTAGGCACTAGATGGGGATTTTATGTACAAGCCTTTTGACATCCATTAATTACTCTGGTTGGCACAGGTTGGCACTACTGTATGGAGAGTTTTGCCTGTTTAATGATGTATCAAATAAATGAAAGAATGCAACAGTAATATTCATATTTAAGAAAAGTAATAAAGATGATATTAGAAATTACAGACGTATTAATCTTCTATCAGTTCTAAACAAAATCTTTATCAAGATAATTATAATTCATCTGCAATGAATTTTAGATTCTAACCAATCTAAAGAAAAGACTGGATTTAGAAGTAGTCTTAGCATGATAAATCATATCTAAATATGGAACGAAGTTATAAAAAGGACTAATGAATATAATTTGTGTTTATGCTTTGGATTTATAGATTATGAAAATGTACTTAATTTGATAATGGTTAAAACTTTGAATCACCAAAATAGAGAATTAAGATATTGTCATATTCTGAAAAATATTTATCAAAATTATATACTGATATTAATTATAAATTTATTTAAACGCACATTGATTACGTAAGTAATATTCATTAAGGCTGTAGCCTCAAGCATGTGCTTGAGGCTACAGCCTTAATGAATAATACTGATATTAAGAAGATTAACATTTAAGCAGTTTTACAACAAATATTTGGCAGATTAAAATGGGAAGCAAAGGGAATAAAAATAAATGGAGATTATTTAAGTTACATGGATTTTACAAATGATATGTTTGCAAATGATGATAATGCTATATGTAAATGTTTAGTATATACACATTATACTTGACAGTGATTATAAAATTTGATTATAAATTTGGAATAGTTGAAACAGCATTAAAACATAAAAATGTGGAACTAATAAAGTTAAAATTAATTTGTCAATAAGTAAACAAAATATATAAATATAAAAATGCAACCCTATTTATTCAGACAACTACATTTTTATAGCATTCGTAATACTGCCAGTTTGATTTCTAGAATATCATACCTCGACTATTATACTTAATTTGCTTACTTTTTACAAAATGTGGAAGTTTAAACAAATATCTCGTCTACCAGAAGCTAAAGATGGTACAAGTCTTATATAAACTGCATAAATATTATTGCTAAAGAAATAGAATAATTCGGTAAAGATAAAGTAATAGTAAATCTTGGATTCAGCACTGATTAAAGCTTGACACTTTTCCCATCGGTGATGTTCCTCATATTATAAATGCATATTATTTTTACATTCTTCACATTGACACTTATTTGACCAATTCAGATATAATTGTGACCTTTATCCTCTAACTAATAATAGGTAGATACTCATTTATTACCTGATACTAGTAATGGCAGCTATCTGAAAACTCTTAAAACTTGCTTGTAATTTGAAAAAAGAATGGCCTGGCTAAATTCAAACCCTTGTCACAGTTATCACAAACTAATCTGTTCACCATTACATTACAAGGCTTTTCAGTAGATAGTCACTAAATATGTGCTATTAATATTTTTAGTTTTATGTTAGACTGGCAATGCAGGTGGATGAAAAAAATATTGTTAGACAATTTTGATAACTAATAGATTTGCAACTATCTAGATCACCAACCACTGTAAGTTAAAGCTGATGATTTTTTTAAAAAAATAAGGTTTAAAAAAAAACTTTTAGTAGAATGAAAATTCATTTTCAAGATTTAATCAATCTAGATTTAAATCCCAGTTTGTGGATGGGAGATAAATGTGCTAATTATTACTCTACTAGATTCTTCAGGGAAATCAGCTGTGAGTCAGTTACTTTAAAAAAATTCTTGAGCTTTTTGAAAATTCATTTCTACTTAAAGTTATATACCCTATATTACATATATAGACACAGGTATATAATAAGCCTGTGTTTCAGTTATTAAAGACATAATAAAATTTTATTCTGGATTTGAAAGTCAGATTATGGGTTTATCACATTAATTTATTGCATTACACATTAAGCTATTAATATATATATAACCATTATAAAACAGTTAACACTTAGACAATCCCAATATAGATAACAATAAACAATCTCAAACTGTAGCCAAGGTAACCTCCTTTTAACAATAAAGGTGATTATATCTAAATACAAATACTTATATTAGCTAACTTATATTTTATCAGCAATATTTTTAACCATTATCGTTTGACCCACTGTAAAATAAAGAATTTTACAAGTTTAATTCAGTCTCGTAATCCATAGCCTCTCTTTTCCACATCACCAACAATTTTTTTTATTTTTTTTCCATCCACCTTAAATACAGCATTGAAATTCAGTTTAAGACTTCAACTGTCCATCTATGCTTATCTCTTCTAACAATATGTCCAGTGATATTAATGATATCTGCTTTTTTTTATTACGAAAACTCGCGGGCCAATAATAGTGTATTTACTCACTACACTATAACACTTGGATTTGAATCCCAGTCAAGTATATTTGATTTGTTTTTTCATTGTCTAATTAAATTTAGAATATTTTTTCTTTGATAAATAACTCATAGCTGCCCCATTAACTATCCAGTATTGTTCATTAAATGTACTATTTAGCTACTCTTAGCTAGATGTTAAATATAAGGATGGAGACCGCTCCACTTGTTGCCACCGACCAAGCCCATTGAGTTAATACCGTCTTTTTCACTATTTCTATATGAGAGCGTTTTGAAAATATGTTCGCCTTGTCATTTAGTTAACTAACTAAATGACAAGGCTATTTTAATTCCTTGACTATTAATATAGAGCATTTGTATAGATGTGTGTGTGTGAAATGTAGATTATATATATTTATTTACAAGGATTTTGTTTTAGATTTTTAAAATGAATATTGTTGAAACATGTAATCTAGGTTAAAAAAAAGGTTAATATACACTTTCACTTGAATTGAAGATCATTTAATTCAGTCTGGTTGTGGGATGAGCCTTTTTAGTGACAGTTAAAATCATCCCATTTCCTCTCCATTAATGTTTTTCATTTTGATGATAGAAAATTTCAAAACATTTGAATATTTTAATTTCATCTTTACTTTGGCTGGCTGCTGAAATATAGAAGGAAAAAAAGAGCCAGAAAAAGAGAGAATATCTGGGGAAACCTCTTACATCCCTGACATTAAATGTGGTGTGAAATTTAATACTTTAATATCAGGGCTGGCATCCACTCTTCATTTTTACACTCTTTTTGTAAGGTATCAATAGAATTGCAAAATGCGAAAATATTTCTTTGGAATCCTTTTAAATGAAAATTGTATTTGGGAAATCAAATAACACCAGGCCATTATAAAACCAAGTGAAGGAACTATTAATTCAGTCTAATTTTTCATCACTGATATAAAAATATTTCATTCATAAATAAACCAGCTTATTTAATAAATTTTGTATTTTTATTGAATTTCTTAAATGATTACCTAACTGTGTTTTGTTAATGTGACTCATGCATCCACCACCCCACCCCCTCCTTCTCTTAAAAAGGGGAGGGGGTGTATCTAATTATCAAAATTTGTTTCCGTCTTTCTGTTCATTAATCACATCGCTTCATAGCACTTATTTTTTATTATAAAAATATCAATTATTATTCAAGATAATTATTATACTTAAGTAATTTATGGTGATGAATCAGAACTACTTTGAACCATGGAAGATTTGAAAACTTTGTAAACTGTTCTTGTTATTGTTATTATATTTTTTAATGTATATTATGTAGTACGTTAACGTATGTATAGTATATATATACGTCAAGTTTCGGAAAACGGATGTTTTTCACTCCAAAGAATGTTTTGGCGTCAAGCATTGGTGGTCGAGAGGTCAGCGACAGCTGCTTTACAAGCAGTTGTCCCGGAATAGCGGGTTCGCTTCCTGGCTAATGCTATGACACATGGGGGAAAAAAAAGAATGTTTTGGCAAATAAGTCATTGTACAGAATATATATTTCATGTTCTTCTGTTCGATAATATTTAATTAAAACAATATAAGCCTTGCCTGGTTTAGGACAATAGTAGAACGGCAGATTCTAGAACTCAATGCGCATGGTCCAGCTCTGTCACTTCAGGTGTTCAAACTTCCTATGAAGTCTTGAGCAATAAACCATTCGATTATATATTTATTTAAAACAATACAATTATTAATATTTTTAAAAAATGTTTTTTTTTTGTTTAAGTTATTTTTTACTATATATATTATTCATAAGCTTAAATTTCTGAATTTTATTAAAAATAAAATGTCAACTTCTTAATAAAGAAGAACTTAAGAAGATAAAAGATAATTGCATTTTCTGTTGACAGGCTTCATTTTATGTTGATAAAAGTATAATTCTAATATAAAAAAAATCGATATTATGCAGGTAAAATATCACTAATCTGAAATCTTTGGTTTCAGAAAAAAAAATTTTTTTTTTTTTTTGGGGGGGGGGGTACTTTTAAAAATTTCATGAATATATTCTTTACTAGTCAGATTCTGGTTTGAGACAGGAGGAAAAAAAAATACATGCACATCACTTCAATTATTAATTTACGTTTTCTTATTTAATTTTATTTGTAAATATGGGTTCAAATTAATTTATTTATTGTAAAAAGTTAAAGATTATCTTTGAAATTTTGTTTGGGTAATATAAGTTTTTGAATAATAGATTCAGCTTACTAACCACCAATGATATAAATAAAGACATACTTATGATGTACGCATTCATCACGATGTTGCCCGAAATCTAGACAGTTATATATATATAACCTTGTTAGCAAAAGTCCTGGCAGTTCGAAAACATGATAGTGAAAATCAACTGCTAAAACCCTGCCAGCAAAAATCTAATGTCTAGAATCTAAAATCCTGAAAATATACAATATTAACAGGTAAAGAATTTGTTTTGTATCTATTAAGAATAAAATTACGTTGTCCTTCTTATGATGATAATTATTATTCTTGACTTTCTGAAATTTGGAAAATACAGAATAACTTTTAATATTACTGTAGTTTGTAAAACTTTGTACCACCATTACCCCTCAGTCAACATTGATGAAATCTATGAAATTGTGCCATTGCAAAAGGGTTAGTATAAACATTAATGTACATGGCTGGTCAAACGTCAAAAATAAAAATCCTAATAATATATATTACTAGTGTTGTGAAAGAAAGAAATTAGAATGTTATAAAAGAAAAGTAGCAACAAAGTTTATGAGAGAAACTATTTTTTCCTAATTTTGTTAACCATAACCACACTGTAAGTTAGGACAGTTTCTAAAGAAAAGGAAAGGGTGAAATGTACTAAATAATTGTCATGCCAAGTTATCCAAATGATTATATTTGTAGTTCAGCCAGAGCATCTACTATATGTGCCATATAAATACACACGTAAACTATAAGAGTCTTATCAAATGATAAATTTTGTACTCAAGCGCTTTCAAAGATCTAAGCCTTCATTTTCAAGAAGTAGCTGAAAATGAAGGCTTAGATCTTTGAAAACGCTTGAGTACAAAATTTATCATTTGTTAAGACAGTGATTGTCTATTTAATATAGAAATAGTATTTATATATTTTATAGTTTACGTGTGTATTTATATTAACACAAATATAGATTTTACAAATATTTAAACTAACACATAGTTGAACGTTAAATATATGTGCCAAAGAAAAATACTCTTTGCAAGAAAAGAAATTATGTAAGAAAAACAGAATGATCATGAGAAATAACAAAGATTTGAGGAACTTGATATTCTAAATGCTCTATGTGGATAATTAAATGATGAATTATTTCTTGTTGAAGATTCTAACAGTGGGAGAGTAAAATTTGTCATGTGCTCCATATTGGCTAATAAATGATATATTTAAAACAGATCCAAACATTTTTTATCAGTTATATACTATTCATACATCTGTCAATAATGAAATCTCTCAAATTTTCCTGTTAGTTTATGTATTAATGGCAAAGAAGCTTGAAGAAAAGTATAAATGTTTGATCCTATTAACTATGCTAAAGAAAATGAAATTGAACTGAAACCACAAATTATAGTAGCTGATATAAAATTAGTGTCAATAAATACTGTAAAACCTGTGTTCCCTAATGTGTATAATAAAGGGTGTATTTCTTCATTTTGGAAAATAGATTTTTAGAAAAAATTACAGAAGTGGATTTAGCATCTTGATGTGGTATAATTGAAGAGTTCAGTATATAAGATACCTGAAATATTTGATGTTTTGAGACCACATTTACCAAGAGAAGCTAATGATAAAGTAGAATGCTTTGAAAATAATTGTATTTATGGAAGAATAGGTGATATATGCATAATGGTATGTAGTGTGATCTCCACACTATTTCTGCCAGCATTTAGTTTTGAATATGATTAAATTGAATGAAATTCTACATACTGAGAATATCATGGAAGCTTGGCATAAAAAATGGAATATTATTAAATGAGTACATGTTGGAATATACTGCTTAATCCAATAATTTTAAAAAATAACAAATCAATAATTAGATAAAATGCATACTTTATGAAGAACCTGCATAAGAAAGTGATATTTGGAAAAAAAAACCCAAGATCATAACTGTATTTAACAACCATGCAAATAGAGCTTTATTGGATTATCTTCATTATATTGCACACAATACATCTTTTTAAGTATTTTAACACCACAGGCAATAAAACAATTTTATTCTTAATATATGCAGAACAAATTATTTCTATTTGAAATCAATCTTTTACCGGAATTATTTAGTAAAATTAATTAAAAATTTTAGTTAAGTCTTAAATGAAAAGTTTTACAATAAAACTGATTTTGCCTAAATTTTGATTTGTTGGCAATTTATGTTTTTGGAATATTTTGTCTTGATTTTGAGGTAAATCTTAGACATCAATCTCAATTTATTAATAGTTATAATTATGTTCTTAGAGAATACAAACAAATAATGCACGCATAATCCTTGACTTACATATATGAGTTGTTGAAACTACTACTACTGAAGTTAAAACACATGCATGAACAGATAGTAAACATACACTTAATATTCAGAAACATGCCCAGAAATAAATTGTTTTAACCTCTAAAAAAATATATTAGAGTATAAATATAATAACAGAGGAAAAGAAGTTTTTTCTGAAACCAGTGAGTTAGATAAAGAAAAAAACTCATATGAAATATGATTATATTAAATAGATAGTAAAAAAAAAAAAATCAAAAGAAAAACAATTGTAAGTACAATATGTATCCATATTTGCAAAGGAAAGCAGACAAACTAAAAAAAAGTCTATAATTATTATATAATATCCTAACAGCTTTATAAAGCAACCACATTGCAAAGAATCCTAACTTTTTTAAAATCTAAACTTGAAATGCTGTGAAAAGGCATATTTCAATGAAATCAATTAACCTGATTGAAAAATGATTAAAAAACACAAAAGTTTTGATTAGCAAGATAAAAACAGATTTGTCTAAAAAGGAAAAGTAAAGAGAAAAAAATTAAAAAAATTGTTCACATAACAATGGCAAATAACCCCATAAGTCATTATGTCACATGACCACCACTTCTTATGCTTGTCTATAACTGTTTTAAGATCTAGGTGCAGTGCTCTCAGATCCAGGGCTCCTCACTGATGAAGGCCACAAGCCAGAAACTAGTCTGGCGATATTGGATGAGTAGGCACTAGATAGGGATGTTATGCACAAGCCTTCTGGCATCCATTGATTACTCTAGCTTGCTGGGTGAGCAATACATATAGTGAGTTTTGCCTGTTTTAATAAGTCATTATGGTTGGACAATCCATAATGTTTGGAAAACACATTTATCTTCTTCCTAAGAAAAAATGGAAAAATCAGAAGGTTTCTTATAGACAAGTATATAAAATTTCTCTTGGTTGTTGCTTTTAATAGAATATACTAATTAATAGCATCATCTTAAATTCATGAACTTAAAAGTCACTGGTTTTATTTCCATAGTAATTCTATCAGTGGTCTAAAGAAGAGAGATGAATAATACCATTTGAATCATTGCATTATATACTAAACTGAGTGCTATTGGTAGCAGTTGAGTGCATTTGGAAAGATATAAATAAAGTTTGGATTTTTTAAAAGAATATTTAACCATTGAAACTAGATATAAATACAAGTAAAATGTTATCCTCACAAACTTTAGAAGAAACTTGAAAATCATGTCAAATTCTTTTTTTCTTCTCATGTGTCATAGCATCAGCCAGGAAGCGAACCCGCTAACCCAGGATAATTGCTTGTAAAGCCGCTGTCACTGACCTCTCAATCACCAATGCTTGACATGTCAAATTCTTTTTAAATGCTTTTATTTTAAATCCTGTAAAGACTGATTAAAGCTATCACCAAAATTTTATATATATTTCTTATAATCTGCATTATTCTACTTAAATTTTTTTTTTTTTAAAATAGAGATTGCATTATGTAAGTCCAAATCTGCTTATGTAGGATTTACACAAATATGAAATTACATGTATACGGAGGATGATGAGAATTTTAAGAAGTTAGCTGTTTATACAAAACTGAGCATTTCTTCACAAAAATAAGAAAGTTGTAAATTAAGAATTGCTACTAGCAATGATACTGATGTCATTGAAGTATGTCACTGATGTCATTGAAGTATGTTACTTTGCTAACTTAAAGTGGAGAAATTCATCATTAGAGCATAAATTATTCATTTCAATTGGAAAATTAAAATAACCTTAACTGGTTATCAAAATAAAAAATATATTTTATATATTATTGATGATAATTTTTAAAAAATTTCTGCACACCCAAATCTCTATCTTTGAACAATACGTCAATGTAAAGATTAAGTTGTTCTGCATTTGAGGGAATATTTATTTCAATTTAATGTAAAAAGCAAAATATATTTTATTGAATACCAGACCAATATACATAAATTAGGGTACAGAAAATAAAAATAGAAAAAATACTAAAGAAGGAAAGTATGGTTAATACAGAAAGATGGTTAATAAGATAAGGAACTTATAATGCTGGGAGTTAGTCTAAGTGATTGGTGACACTAAGACTAAAAAAAAAGAAAATATAAAGAAATTAGAAAAGACTATCAGAAACTATTTAGTTTGCTGATGCAACATCTTATAATATTATTACTCAGATTAATTTTACTGGATTTATTGATAATTAATCCTCATTCCACTTTCCACTACATATGAATCTCTTTCACAATCCACATTCAACACATGATATATAAAACACTATACAAAGAAAGAAATTACTTTTATACTTTTGTACTGTAGCAGTAGTATATTTCTTGGTTATTTTTTGTTGTATAGTTTACAAAGTCTGATTGAATGTTTTTCTTGACAGCGGTAGTCATGAAATCTAACTAATGAAATGTATTTTTTTCCAGTCTCTGGCAATATTTGATAGTATGGTAAAAGTTTTTAAAATTATTTCTTGTAATGTCAGACTTTTAATTTTTTGACTTTTGTTATTTTTTTGGAATATGATGTGCACATTATATATATATTAATGATAAGGATGAACATGGGATAACCTGGATGATGGAAAACCATCATCATCCCAAGTCAGTGTAAAAATATAAAATTTAAATTTAAAAAAATGAAATGAGTATGACTATAACGAGAGATCAACACCAATACCATATTAGGTAATCCCAAGTTACTACAAAATTTAAATATAAAAGGAATAAACTACAAATGAATAAGGAATGACTATATGAAGAGCAGAAAGTGGAAAAAGAACAGAAGAAATGTTGAAAGAAATAAAAATTACATATACTACAGAAAATGGATCAAAACAGCAAAAATATGACTAATGAAATATCAGCCCAAATAAAACAAATTAGAGAAGTTCTGAATGTAGTGAGACAAAACAAAGAAGATTTAAGTGTCTAATAGAAGAAAGTATTCCTTACCTAGTTGTTGAAGAGAATAGTCAAATATTAATCCAGCTACTGGAAAAGACAGTAGGGAAAGTAATTATTCCTAACTTAACTGTTGAAGAGAGAGCAGTCAAGTCTTAATCCAGCTGATAAAGAAGAAAGAAGCAGAAGTCTTAAGCTATAAAATAGCAGAAGTTTTAAATAAGCTTTTAATCCTATGTGTTTAGTCATAAAAATGGTTTGTACAATGAAAACCATGTGCTAAATTTAGATAAAAGGTAGCCATCATCTTTCTCTGTGTAACCTGCCTTCACTGGAATAAAAATTTAGAGAAGTTATCTCTAAAGTAACCGGAAGCTTGTCTGCAACCGAGAGCATGAGTCTCTGTGTTATTTTCACTTGGGAAATTTATTAAAAGATAATGGATAAAATTTTGCTATTGTTAGCCTGGTAATGAAATATTGTACACCAGAAAAAGGACAAATTAATTATGTTCATGTGAAGAAGACTTTAA
The DNA here is from genome assembly GCA_028023455.1 of Epiperipatus broadwayi. NCBI lineage: Eukaryota > Metazoa > Onychophora > Udeonychophora > Euonychophora > Peripatidae > Epiperipatus > Epiperipatus broadwayi. Next base: position 10,575,000 of record JAQFVV010000022.1, read on the forward strand.
GAAGAAAACAACTGGAAAAACTGGAAATTATCATAGGGAAGGACTCTACAGAAGAATCAAATCATGGTTAAAGGTATTTTTTGTGTGTGTGCACTAAATTTTCACGTATAGTAAAAAAAAATTTTTTTTTTTGTAAGAATTGACAATTTTAAATATTTTCATTAAATTAATATTTTCAAATTATGAAACATATTTCTTTTAAATCCAGTCAATTTTTTCCTCACAATTATGAAATAATTTTTAGAAAATTTCATTTATAAATTTGAATTTTTTTTTTTTGGAAACATGTTTTTTTCTTTTCATTCACTTCCCCCTCAAAAAACTTAACAAATAGTTAATTAAGTAAATGAAAGATTGTTGTCTTTGATTTTGAAAGTGTTGTTTTTCCAACTCTTAGTTATTTTAAAGAAATAACTTAATGAATTAAAAATTAATTTGAGAATAGAAATCAACTGATTAGTTAATATGATTTTTATGAAAATATATTTTTTGATGAAATGAATGTTTAAAATTTAATACTATCATATCTTTTTTGTTTGTTTATTGTTAATCATTTATTTATTAAATAATTGTTTTAAAAAATATTCTTTAGTCTTAATTTCTTTATTCTTTAATTCCTGTTTCATAAATTGTAGTATGTGTGATTTTATTTCATGACAGCTTAATGTTCTAGGATTTTTTTAAAAGATAATCCTGATAAAACTATTTACTTATAATAATGTAAACCTAGGAATTACTTGAAATGATTTATAATATGCTACCTTATTTATCTCTTGCTCACAGTAATAGTTTATAGAGTTCTGACTTCCTGAGATAGATGTGTGCATAACAGTTACAAGGAGGAGGAGTTTATGTTTAGTGTTATGGGCATCCAGATAATGATGGTCTTGGTCGGTGCAAAAGGGATATCCTTTAAGGTCCATGCACTACATCTCATTATTTATTATGTCTTTAGAAATTTAGTTTATAGTTGGCCAATACATTAATGGTGGCAAGTGGTCAGGGCATTGATAATGGCCAGAATATTTTAGTATCTCAGCATTATTTGACTTATTGTTGTAGTTTGATGGAGTAGCAGTTAAATATGTGCATCCAGATAACAATTGTTTATATTCATGCCCTAAGTTTGGCAGTGGCTAAATAATTAGCCTGGTCTATAGTGGGCCACTTTCAAATTCAGTTGCAAGATTGACTGTTCATTTATTTTTATTGTTGATCATTCATGCTGATGAATGGTTATTACTTTTGTATAATGCTGGTGAACTTATAGTTAGTTCTGTGCTGATCTCTCATGCTGATTCCTTTTATATTTAACTTTATATTTTGTATTGAACTGGGATTGATGATGATGATTTCCACCATCCCAGCTTCACCCCTTATTTTTCTATACTATTGCAATTGGCACCCAACTGTGGGACATTATGACCCTAGCTTCTTTTTTGTATTAACCCCCTATTTCTGTACTGGTACAAATGGCGACCAAACTTATAAAACCACTATTTTCATACTGTTACAATATATATATATATTATAGCATGCAGTACAGTTTTTCTGTCACATGATGATCTTTCATAGCACTGAATAATAAGATAGTATCTGTTCTAGTGTATCAATTTGGAACATTCAACTTCATTGAAATATATTTGATTTACTTTTTAAAAAAAAATTATGCAGGTTAGAAAAAATAATTTATTTATTTTTGTATCTCTAAAAAGTGATTATTTGTATAAACTGTTTCATTTTTATGTTATTTATTACAAAATTTTGCTTCACAAATCACATTATTTTTTAAATATCTTTTTTTCATTACAATGTAATTCAAATTATGTGGAAGTTACTGAAAACCTCAGCAAACTGTATGCAAATTAATATAACTCAATCAATAAATGAAAAAGTACAAAATGAGTTTATCTGTACTTTACCTTCGATCATACATGCATTCTGTATTCTTTCATTCATTGAGGGAGTTGTTTTAATTTTTTATATAGCTCACCAGGGGTTTTCAGTAACTTCTGAATAAATTTCACCTACATTTGAACTATTGCAATTAATATTAATAATGTGATTCAATACAGTAAATGTAGCATACTTATACACACATTTTGAATTCATTTTTTTATTTACACATTTTCCATAAATATGTATTTTCCAGGAAATAAAATAAATAACATAATAATAAGTAAAACAAAAATGATAATCAAAAGTTTGAATCTAATGAAATTTATATTGATTTTGCAAAGACCCGCAGGTTATCACAATTCATATGCAGATTGCAGAGTATACTTGTTATATTATGTATGTAGATTTATAATTAGTCATTATGATTTTTATATATATCAAAAATCCAAATATGTAATTTACAAACATAAATTCTACAATGACGAAATAAATATTTGAGACTTTGTGTAAAGTGTTGGTTACAGTTAATAAAACATTAGGTGACATTATTTGCACTATTATATATATATTAAGCATATAAAAATAATCAAATTGTTTATTGCCCATAACTTTATATCAATTTGGAGCACTGGAATTAATAGCTGGTGTTACAATCCACAGACATTGAACTCCAGAGTCTTCTAATGTACCAAACATATATGAGGTCTAACACTTAGCTTTGTGAACTCATCCTAGAAAAAGTGCTACATGTCTAATTGCTGAATATTACTATAGTCATCTTCAACCCCTTAGGATATTATGCATTGATGCCAGTACCTAATTCACTCTTCAAAACAATTTTGGAATTGTGTTTCTGGAATGGCCATCTTAACTATTACCATATTACCCTTGATGTCCTAAATATTATCAAAATATTTTCCTTTCAATTTTTCTTTTGTTTTTGATTAAAGAAAATTTTTTATTGATGACTATATCATGTTAGTAGTGAGGGTGTTCTAATATAATCTGTTTACCTGATAAAAACTTCTTCACAGACAGTATATGAATAGATGCATTTTCTTGATGAGAGTCTTTTTTATTGATATTTACTTGGTCTGCTATGCTTCTCACAGACAGTTGATGATTTGGATGCACAATTTGATCTATTTTTGTAATATTTTCATCAGTTTTTCTCATTACCGATCACTCTGATACTTTTTTATCAGTGACATTTTCTCTTCCTTCTGAAAAAATGTTAATACCATTTTTTTCATTAATCTTGTAAATCTTATACTAACTTGTCCCTGATTTCATTTCCACTTTTGCCAAGTTTAACAAGAGATTTAATAAACAAAGCAAAACTCTCCATACAGTATTGTATTGTGATCATGTGATGCTTAAGAGATTTAATATTTGTTTTTGCTTTAATTTAAAAATATTCTCACATCAACATGCAAAGCCACTCAATAACTATAATGGACACCCTCAGCATAACACTGCTACACATTTACATGAGCACGGCTGTGACCCATTCATGTACTAAGGTTATGAAACTTTATGTAATGTGATACAGTATGTCTTCTCTTTTATCAAAGTCAGGAATCTCTTAGACATTTTGCCCAGAGAAACCTATTATCCACCTTACCTTATCTTCATCCATTCCCCACCCTAAGTTTTTCCCATATTCTTCTCTATCCTGCTCCATCTCATTTCCACATCATCTTTGTCCACTCTAGGGATTTTATATCTAGATCCTCCTTATCTTTTTCCAAACTCAGCATAAAAACCAAGAACCCACTTCTGTATAATCACTTTGTTTATATTTATTCACCCACAACTTCATTATTTGTACTGTTTCTGTTTGTAAGCACTTACATTCAATTAGCAGATGCTTAATATTTTCCATGCCTTCCTTACATAACTTGCAGACTAAATCAGCCATATTTCTTCATTTATGCGTGCGTATATTCTATTATTGGGTTGTTTGCACAGAGCTGCCAATATAGATGCACAGTGGCAAGTTCAAGAACTTAATTGTTAGATCTTGTTTGTATGTGCATAAAATTATTTGTCTAAAGACAAGCTATAATTTAGGAAATACCAAGTGATATGTTTTGAAAATTGTAATGCTTGAGATGTTGATTCAATAAATAAAATAACTTGTTGGCATATAAAAAGTTTGTGGAACATTTTCTGATTGAGACCTCGCTCTTCATATATTTACTTTCAGTGGGTTATATATATATGTTATCATCCTGAAAGGAAGCTATAATGGTCTAGTACTGAATTAATGTTAGTTATAAGCTATCATTGCTTGACATCTCCTAACTCATTTTATTGAAATGCACTAACTATATTTAAAATTCAATCTGCTTTGATAGTATAGATCTGCATTATAAAATAATAAAACTCTTACATCATTAACATAAAAATATTACTCAATATATAATATAAAAAGTACAGCTATTAGGTATTTGTATATTATGTATTAAAGAACCATCTTAAAGAGTATCACTTAGCATTTTAACTCCTAACGATTTTTAATACCAAATTCTTTAATACCTTCTTTGTTTATTAATTTGGTCGTTGATTTTGTTTACTATTGAACATCAAAAAAATTTTTTTTCACTTTTTTTCAATCAGGAATTAATTTAGGAACCTTTAGTTCACTAGCAACTTTTATGTTGACTGAGTTAATTGCTCGGGGCAATAAATCATTGTGTGAATTTTGTTTTTTTACTTGTATATGTTAAATAATGACTTTTTAAATAGCATATTCAACAATTCTGAAGAAAAAGAAACAACTTTTTTTTTTTTCATACGTCATAGCATCGGCCGGGACGCGAACCCTCAACCGTCTGCAACCAACTACTTGCTTGCATAACTTTATTAGCAAAAAAGATAGGTTTCTGTAAAATTTGATGAATCTGAACATTAATTACGGTTATAATTTTTATCAAGAGTATAATTAACAAAATTATAAAGGCTAAATGATAATGTTGCTTTCTTCCAATTTTTTTTCTTCCTGAATCAACGAAGCTGTTTTGTAGTTAATCACTGCATATAATATATAATTAAAAAAGTCTTATCTACACATATATATACTGTATAATAATAAAAAAGTTCGTATCTACATACAATATATATATATATTCAATGCGTGGTAAAAAAGATATATCTCCATACACACATCTATGTATACATTAAACAAATGATGGTGAATGAAATTCTGAATTCTTTTATATATAAATATGTATAATAGGTGCTGGAGTAAAAATTTGTCTTTTTTTTTAATTCTCTGCACTGATTGATGTTCCTTTGTGTCATGTGTGTGACGATGACTCATCTGAATGTCATCCTGTTCACTCCTGTGAAACTTTCCATAAAATTTCATATTTTCTTGTTATTTGCCTATTTGAAAAATTAATAATTTATTCTTCTTTCTGCACCTGTAAAAACTGATTTCAATTGAAAAATCATTTGAAATTTATCCGCATGATTTGGCATGCCATGCATTATGCATGAATTACACATCTCTGTACACATATGTAGAATATTGAAACAGTATATTGTGTATATATTAAATAAATAAAAAATTTATTATTATTTTATATCCATATATTTTAAGTCTTATATTATTTTTTAAGTTTTATTTTGATTTTTATGAATCAAGTTTGAAAATTTTGGCATAATATAAAAGGTAATATGAGGTAGTTGAGATAAGGAAGTTTGCTGAAGTATAGAAAAAGGAAGTTATGGATAGAAGGAAACAATTCAAATAAATCTTCATCACTCAATTAATTGATAACAGTTGAAAATGATAGTAATAATTACGATGAATAAGAATAGGATGGGGATTGAATTAGTGATCCAAGTATTTCAATCTTTTTTTAACTGCGAATACTAAGCTTTTACATATATATATAAGCTAAAATACATTTTAAAGAGCCCTGAAGTACAAAGATCTCTCCAACTGCCTCTAATGGAGAAACAGTAGAAGAGCGGACATTAATTTTCTGGTTTGACAGTTGTGAACTGATATGGGTTTCTCTGTCTAAGAACTGGATATTCATTTACCCAGAAGTATTGGATGGTTAGTTGAGTTAGGATACAAATTTATTCAAATTTATGCAACATGCTTAATTATCAGAATATCATTTATCAAATGCTTTGTTAAGTTTATGCATGATTTCTTAGTAAGTGGCATTACCCAAGTTTTTCAATTTTTGTAAATAACTAAAAAGAGCTGGGCTTGTTATAAATGCACGTAGTTGTTCATCATCAATAAAATTGACAATGTTCGAATTTTATTAATTAATTTGACATTTTGGTTATTCAACAATCTTCTTTAAAAACCTAAACAAACAAAAAGAATAATTAAAGAGTGTGTTTTGTAAATATATAAATAGAGAAAGAGAGAAAGTCTAATTATATAAAATGTAAGTAATATTTTATTAATAATTCTATTTATAATAAAATACTTGGATGAACCCGAAAAAATATATAAATATTTTTTTAGTGGCCATCTTTGCATGAGGCAATACAATCCATGATAAACCACTTTGGAATTGGATTTGGCAAAAAAGTTTCAATTTGTCAAAGATTATATCTTTAAGCAGTCCTATTTAGGGAATTCTCCTACTATCATGGAAGTTGAAGAAATCTAGAAAATGTGCTCTAACATGGTGATTTTGGTAATGAAGGAGATAATAATGGAAAATACCCCTATCAGAGGTTAAACATTTATTAGTTGACTTCACTATTCATTATTAAGAAAATTATTCAGAATCAAATGTAACTTTTTTTCACAAAATGACTATATATTATTTTAAAGCAGATGTATTTATATTTTTCAAGACTTGTTTTTTTTATATACAAAACACACATATTTTATATATATGTGTGTGTGTATGTAAATGAATGAGTAAAGTATGTCTTTACATGTGGGCAGATTACATTGACTGGTTAATAGAACACTTAATTATTATAATAATACATTTCTTAAAGTATTTTACTACCATATGTATAAATCATATGAGAAGAGAATTAGTCTCATTATTGTGGATTGTCTTTGAAAAAAGAAATTTAATGTTAAAATCCCAGTTAATAAGATGGAAAAGTAAATTCTCTGGAATTTAGGAAAACTATACCATTGTCATTTAAGGATATTTGTCTCTTACCAAAAAAGTTTTTATTTTCTTACCAACATAAATCTAAGTAATTTGCTTGCACACTAGAATCTACACTTACTTAGTAAGATCTATAATAAATGAATACCCTCTGACCAATACAAGATATAGAATTTATGCAGGAATAAAAAGAATCCCTCTTATTCAGACATTGTATATAGTAATTTAAAGTGACCGTTCTATCATCACGCCTTCTGTTCCTGTACTTCAGATTTGCTCATATATAAATATTTGAGTCGTAGGAATAAGAGGGATTCTTTTTATTCCTGCATAAATTCTATATCTTGTATTGGTCAGAGGGTATTCATTTATTATTTAACACTCGCAAAGCGTTTGCACAATTGGCTTGAAAGGCCAATATGAATGTAATTACAATTATATACAGATGCTATAAAAATAAATGCTTATTAGTAAGATCTATGTTATTCTAAGTATAAAGAATTTACATAAAATTCTGTTATCACATGACAAGCAATCATAAACTACCAATTGCAATGCCTAGAATTAATTTAATCCTGTAGAAAAGATGATGTATTCATGAAATAAAGATTCTGTGGTGATCAGCCACCACATTGGTGCTTCATCACCATTGCATGATTTCCTAAGCTACTAACCATATGATAAATAAAGCAAATAATTTAAATAAGGTATAGTAAGACAGTTTTTAAATAATCTACTTCAGTGCAAAGATATCTACAACAGCTCATCATTAAAAAACAACAAATGAGCTAAGTTTACCAATTCCTGAATGGTGAGGATTTTGTCAGTTTTTCTGTTATATTCTCCAGCTTAGATTATATATATCCTCATTAATGATTATATTGGATGATTAGTTAGTTTGACTAAGACCCCATTATCTAAAAATAAAAATCCTAAACTTTATTTGAGGAAGGAAAAATCCCAACTTTTATTTAACCCAAATATGAACTCAGGCTGCAAGAAGGTTAGGTAATTGAATTACTATGAGATGCTTTAAAGTGTATAAATACTAGTAACATTATCATTTATTGCTATCTCATGCTTAAATATATGGACTTGTTTTTTTAGGCAGAAATTGTATGCAAATATAAGTAGATAAAGAATTCAGAAAGATTTTTTTTCAAACTTTAGCATCTAATGAATGGACATTATTTCAGGCTGTATTTAAATTTTTGAATATTTTTAGATTTACATTTTGATTAGTGAATAACTCACAACATGTTTAAAAATGTACCCACTGCTCAGTATATTTCTATCTAGTAATTCTGTTAATAATATGGTCCAGAAAATCTTACTAACAGTTCAAACTATTGGCTTAAAAAGAGCCACACACAAACCTATTAAACTAGTTTAAAGACTCTTTAGTGACAATCTATTTTAAGAATAGCATTGGCAAAGGAGTCATTTATTAAGAGAAAGAAAATATTTTGAGGAAAAGATTAATTAAATGCTATGTGTGGAGTGTACTATTGTATGGCTGTGAAATTTGGACGAGTAATAAAATTAGAAACAGATTGGAAGCTTTTGACATGTGGACATGGAGAAGAATAGATACAAAATCAGTTGGATGAATAAAATAACAAATGAAATTTTGAATAATAGTAAATTTTAAAAAAAAGATTGATTGAGGAAATTAAAAGAGAAACTGGATTGGATATATATTAAAAAGAAAGTATAGTTCAATGAGAAATGTTTTGAAGGGAGTAGTGAGTGAAAGCAAGAAGAAAGGATGGAAGAGGTTGACATTGTTGTATAATATAAGACATGAGAAAAGTTAGTGGAATTGAAGAACTAGGCAATGAAGAGACAGGAATGGAAAAACTGATCAATTGGTGATGCGACTACTCTCTGTACCTGTCCATGAAATAGTGTACTATATTTCTGATTATTTTTTTATTTTAAATTTCTGCATTTCTATATAGTGTGTGTGATTAATTAAAAAAAAATCATTTATTAATCTTTAACTGAGATTTAAAATTTATATCAGGGCTAGAGACAATCTCTAGTTTAATAAATGATTAATGATAACCATTACTGTATTTATTTAGAATGGATTGTGTTAAGGTTGTGGGTGGATTAAGTTTGACACTTGTAATCCAAAATGTAATAAAATTTTAAGGACTATTTCTACAAAATTAGTTGTATATATATATATAGAAGTTGCTTTGACCAAGCGATAGAATTTGATCAGTGGTGGTTTCAATGCGCCTCTGCTTTTTATTTAACTCAGTTTATTGCATTTGAAATAGAAATTTAGATTATAAAATTTAATGATGCCTTTATATGAGTTAAAATGTGTAACATATATTTATATAATAGTATTAATTAAGTATACATTGTTATACATAATATTTTTATTTCTGTGCATATGTGTTTTGTGTATAACCATTGTGTTTATGGAACATGAATGTATATTTATTTAAAAAAGACATATTTACATTTTTTTTTAAAATACTGAATTTGTGAAAAATTTTGATTACCCCCCCCCCCCCCAAAACACACATACTCTAATCATGTACACTAATGATAATAACAATTTATGTTTAATTTTGGTCTCAATGCTTCATCTAATTTTACTTTACATAATTGGACTTCATCGTGATTTTTTGGCATAAATGGATGTGTCCAGGCTTCATCAATTGATTCTGTGCATGTCTTCATAGATCAAAATTAATTGTTCACTTTAGAAATGTAGTTTAGCAGAGCCAGCTTTTCACCTTTTCCTATATCTTTTGCTTCCTCACCGCATTAATTAAGTGGGAGATACCGAACCCTTTTAACTCCTATACATGCTGCAAGACTGGAACGGGATGCTTACAGAGGCATCTCTACTTCTACTATTCATGATATTTAAACAATAGAATGACTCACACAATATAGGGAGGGAAAAGTAATATGAAAATTATACAACTTTGTAGAAGAACTGTATTTTTAAACAATACTGAAGCAGCTCCTTTTTCCACCTTGCTTTAAAAAATATTTCATTTCGAAATAACGAAACAAGGTTTAAATAGTACACAAGAGTAATGGGTTTTTTTTTTTTTTTTTGTATACACTGACAGTAAGGATCGGTTGTTAAATTAGAACATAAAATTAAATTACAAAACTTTGCCAGTGAGTACATAGTTAGATGAAGTAAGATAATACACTGGTTCATGTGTATGTTGTGATTTATAGGATGGTAATGATATAACTTTTAATGTGTGTGTGTTTGTGAGAGAACATACACGCGCGTGTATAAATAAAAAATATGGGTGTCTGGCAGTAATTGCAATGTGCATACTATGCTGTTTAATGTTCTCTGACTGAAAGTACATTTAGGTAATTAGGCAATAGGGTATTACAATCGAGCTATAGCACTTCGACATCACCATTTGTTTTTGTCTTTGCTTGGCTACTATTTGTTTCACAATATTATTATCCTGCTATGTTCACGACCTAAATTCAAATCAGACTCCGGTTCTAATTAGAATTAAAATTGTTCTTTTAAAATTTTGCAACCCATGGCCTATCCAACTAACTATCAAATACTGTATTAATAAATGGGTGTCTAGCTCTTATTAATTAAAGGATAAAACAAAGATAAGAAAAAAATAGGTTTCTGCAGGAATTATAATGTGAATGTGTATATATCTAATGTTTTCTATATTAAGGCAAGTTTAAGTATCTAGGCACTGTAGCACTGCAGTCAAGTAATAACCCTTGAACATTGGCATTTATTCTTACAATGACTTTTTTCCTAGTTTCAATTTAATTTAGAATTTTTCTTTCAGAGTAGATAGTCCATAACCAATCCACATATGATCAAATATTTGTCAGTAAATGAGTACCTAGTTCTTTTTAACTAGAAAATAAAATTAGCAAAGTTCTCAAAACTCTCACCTTCATAAGTACTCTTTTATGAGTTATTGGAAAAGTTTTTGCCCTGCAGTGGTGGTCTATTTATTGGCTGTTTTATTTTTGACTTATTCTAACATATCATCTCTTAAAGCCATTTTATGAACAGTTAGATCATTTTTAATATTCTTCTCAATCTTATATTTTTCATAACTGATTAATAGGAAGACATTACATGCCTTGATTTGTGTCAGTTTGTCATTACACAGACACGGTTTAACAGTTAATAGTTGCAGAGAACAAAACATGTAAGGAAATGGATGTTCTTTCAAAATCTAAAAATTCTTGAATCAAAGATATCAATCACTTCTAGTACTTGAATGTTGTATGATCTCCTGCGTGATCAACTATTCAATTATTTTTAAAATTTTATAAGCTGCTGAAGAATCAATGAAAAAGCATTACTAAATGCTGAGGAATTTTCTAAATGTAGTCAGATTCATCCTTACTACAAGCACCTCTTTGGAAAAGGTGTACTCTATCAAAGATGGAAATTCAATTTTCTCCATTGTTCATGTATGCGTCTATTACATTTTCTTGCTATCTACCAATAGTAATTATTTCTATTTTTTTTTTTATCAAGAAATTTTATTGTGAGCTCAAAGAATTACATTATAGCAGTAACAGAGTTATGTTGTTAACAGAAATTATAAAAACAGGTTACATAACCCAATACCTATGATCTGGGGGTAACAAATCAACTGTTCAATCACAAATTGTCAATTACTACAAGGCTTCATGTAGCATTGTAGATGTATGTTGGCACACAAAACTCAATGGGCTATCGTTGCACTCCATTATAACCTTTTGTTTCCAGTGTACACATAACATCATCCTTAACCTATCTCGCCATTTCCCGGAAGCATTATGCTTCATTTCTGTCTGACCTACTAACACTCCTCCTTCTTTCATGTTTGGTTGGTTGTCATCCTTATTGTTAAATATTGCAAAATTTCTATTTATTTTTTTCCCCAAGTAAATATGGTCTAACATTTTAAACTAATTAGTGGAGAATGGTAAATTGACTATTGACAAGATATTTTTCATCTTGTCATGATAATGCTATATTTGGGCTTTCATCAGAATGATATTATTCAAGGTAGATATCACACATATTTCTCTACACGGATAATGCAAGTCTGCTGTGAACTCAGTTGTTAATACAGAGTCTTTATTGATTTGATGTAAACTAATTTTGTGATTATTATATGTATAAAACATCAAAATAAAATAAAATAAATTTCTTTAGCATTACTCACATAGCTATAAAATCAATTTAAAGATTTATTTTTATCAAATTTTGAAATTTAAATGTAACTAGTTTCATTTTTAGAAGAAATTTGCAGATTTTTCTTTTTTTATTTTTAGCATCAATCCTGTTCAAGTGAATACACATATATAAGCTTTAATTTTTAATATTTTGAAATAATTTTAAAAAAATAATTGTATATTTTTCATAACTTTTTTTAAAAATGACTAATTATATATTGAAGTAATAAACTTCCAGGCACCTCAATCTTAAACTTTTTAATATAAGAATATAAACAAAGTGAAATATAATTGAACAATAAAAAAAAAATTTATGTACTCTTTAAGACACATTAATTGAAAATTCCTCCTTCACATCAAAATTAATCAATTCATATATACATAAAATTAAAATACTTAAAAACTTTAATTTTATAATAACTCATCTGATTCAAATCTGACGCAGATAAATAATCAACCCAATTAATTAAAAAATATTAGTTGGTAAATGAGTCTATATCTTCTTACCAAGTCCATAAAGCAAGGATGGATATCCACTCAAACTGATGAGTAATGCTTTTTTTATCGTTATCAATTTGGGAGAAGTTATTGAGAGGCCTTTGTCTTGTACTGAGCTATTTTAAGAATGTTTTTTTAATCTTTTTTAAAATTGCACTTGTATATTAAATATCCTGAAATTAAAAAAAAAAATATTAAATTTTGAACCCATGCTAATCTAAATTTTGGGGAAATTATGTGTTAATGTTGGTATGCCTACAGTTGTCACAAAACTGTAATCTCTAAAACATACTGAAGCTATCTGATGTCATCTATATAATTATGCAAGTTAGTTTAGTTTCAAAACCTTAGGGCTTTTTAAATATTAGGTTGAATAAAATGTATTTGCTAGATCTCAGAAGTGCAAGAGTTTCAGTCTGTAATTTAGTTTTATCTGAGAAAGACAAAAGCCAGAAACAAATCTGGAGATATGATTTTTATAAGATATATCATCTGCTGCCTATTGATTGCCCAAGATTATAATAGATAACTTTAATATAACCATTCATTCAATGTTATAAATTGGGACCCTGAGTGGTGTACATAGAGTGTCAGACCTAAGAGCTAAACTTTCCTGGAACAAAACCCAGCTTGTTGCTTATGATGCTTAATTATTACATAGCTTCCAGATTTACTTTTTATATATATAAATCATTAAATTATTAAATAATTTTATAGATACTTAGCAAATAATGATTTTGAATAAGCTCAAACAAGGGTTTAAATTTCTATTTTAAATAGAGAGCAATAAAAAGCACATATTTTAATCAGACTACACACTTTTCATTGTTATAAATTTCTCATCCATCTTTATAGTGGCATTTTTAAACAAAATATATTTTGTTCTATAAATCACCCCATTCTGTCATCTATGGAGGAATGCTCTGTGCTGTGTGGTGTGATGGTAGAGTTCAGAATCCAAGATGTGATGGCTCCCAGATTGAATTCTGGTGTTCATGTATCATATGACTTTCAAAACATCTAATTATTCAATTATAAATGATTTATTAAGAGAAAAAATAATAAGTAATGATTGGATGTCATAAATTTTACTAACTAATAACTCAATGAAAAATGTTAGAGTTTTTTTATTTAAATTAAGAGTCCCCAAACTATTTTCGACTGCTGATGCCTTTACCAGAAACTTTTAAAACCATTGATCCCCAAGTCATTTACTTGACTTACTCAAATTAATAAATGTGTATAGTACTTGATATTAAATATTTCACTAGATATCAAACTTTTTATTTTAATCACTTGTAATTCGTAATTAATGATTGAAAAAGATAAAAGGACTATGGAATATGGCATTATCTTGTGCAACATTTAATATCGAAACCTGCGCTAACAAAAATTAAAGCAAAAAAATATGAGTTTTTTTTTAATTTTTGACATTTAGGAAATAAATAAATAAATTCATAATAAGTACAAATATTGAAATCACTTTATTAAACATAAAAACGAAGTGAAAAAATCAACATATTCAGACAAAATTAAACATCAACAAAATTACAACAGTAATTATAAAAATAAGAATGCCAAATAAATTAGCTTGGAAAACTGAATTTAATGAGATGGGTGCATTTTGTGATTTGTCAACAATTTATCTATCTGGTTTTAAATCAGTGAGTTGCATTCTCAAATCACATTCAGTGAGATGCAATTGATATATGATCTGAAGCGAGTTTAACACTACACTGAAGTCTGTCTCTACCAGATACAATGATGGAAATGCCAGCAAATACTTTTGTACAACAGTTTATAGAGCTGACTACAGAAATGGAATATCTTGTTGCAGTCAAAACTTTTGATAACCCTGTTGAATTGCATCTTGAGATTGTCATTCATGTTGGTTATCAGCTCATCTTGCAAAATTGTATTTGGTTCTGCACTAATAATGAGCAATATCTGTTTTGCTCTTAAGAAAATTTTCTTTCAAACTGGAATTCTTGTCTTCCAAAAATTCTAAAACAGATTGAAAAAATGCAAAAAATCTCACCAAACATTAACCCTTTGAAAGCCAGCGGACTTCAGTATGGAGAAACAATCGATAGAAATCTTCATCACTTTCCTCACATAATCGAGTGAACAGTTTAGTGTTCAAAGCATTACTTCAAATTTTGTTCACACCTGTTATAACAAACTGAAGTGATTGATGCAGTTTGTTGTTAAGGTTCTTGGCTATTAAATATCGCCTATGGTTTATGCAGTAAACTGCAAGCACTTCTGGTACATGTTGTTTCAGGAAACATATGAATCTGCAATAATGACCAACCATAGTTGGTGCTCCATTTGTTGCAACAGATATTATATATGTCAATGGAATCACTTTTTCCCTGAAAAATACCTCCATTAAATTAAAAATTGATTCACCTCTGATGTCAGTTTCTACAGTTCTAGCAAAAAGCAGTTCTTCATGCACTTCCTGATCTTGAATAAAGCAAACATATGCCAGCAACAAAGCTTCATTACCAGGAAATATTGACTCATTCAATTGGAGGGGGAAATGTTTTTTTGCAAATGGTTACACAAACAGTTTTCCACATGATGACTTTCTTCGTAGATATATTGTTAAACTGTGTTATTGCTCAAAGGAATTCTTTTTATATGGCCGGTAGAATCAGTTTCTCCCTTATGTGTGAGGACCTCCAGACTTCGCGATGAGTAGGGATATGTTGTGCGATGCCCTTAATCAACCATCATTTTGCTTTGATGATGAAACAAACATATTATTTATCATAGTTCTCTTCAGAATTTTATCTTTAAATGATTGAAAGTATGACATCTTTTTTTTTGTCAGGGTGAATTATGCTCAAGTGATCTTCTAGTTTTGATGGTTTCATAGTGTCATTGCTAAAGACTTTTTTGCATATGAGTCACATTGGTAAATGTTTGTTTGATAATGATGGTGCAAATCCTAGCTTCAAATAGTCCAAGCTGTACACTGTCTGTATTTCTTTTTTGGTTCAATCATATTTTTATCAAAAGAAATAAAAACTTTTATTAAGAAATAATTTCAATAGCTCCTGTGATAAAAAAAAACAAAACAAAACAATAAAGTATGTGTTTACTTGAAATAGAAGATTTTTGTTCAAACTTGCATAAATAAACTATGTCCTCTGATTTTCTCTTTCATAGTATTGCTCCTCAATAAATAATAATATTCAAAATTCAAATCACAAATAAGTACGTCACATCAAATGAACCAATTTATAGTGTTTTATAAAAGCATGATTGTACAAGACTGATAGATTCTGCTAATATCAAATATTGTCTCATCCCACCACGAGCAAGTGTGGACCTGCAATGGGTTTCATGGCCGCATTTACTTGATACATTCAATAAGACAATGCACAGACATGCTTGTACTACATGGTTTTTCGTGCATTCTTACATGTGATTCTTTTAATGACATATTTTACCTTTTCATTTGCAAGTTTGATATGTAATGTGTTTTTATCAAAAAAGTGAGTTTTGAATTATTTTGCTTCTTAATTAGGTACCTATTGGAATCATAGATATTTTGAAATAACAAACAAATAGCAGTAGTAAGGGAGTCTATTTTTGGTGACATCAACCCCCAAATTTTTTTATTGAAACTATCAACCCCTAGAAAGTTCAAATTGATCCAGTTGGGCGATATCAACTACTTTGGGAACTCTTGATTTAAATCATGTCTAATACTGTTTTATTAGCAATTTAATTTTTCTTTACTTGAAATTTATAGAATTTAAAATTTTTTTTAAATATACATCGTTAATTATGATTATTTTTTTTGATGTAAATAAATAAATGATTGAATGTTTTGCCATTTGTTAGATCATAAGATGTATACACATTGAAAATTCCAGATTTGATTCCTTGGACTTTTAAGTCTCAAATCGGCCATTCTAGTCAAGCTATTTTTTTTAAAAAATTATTTTTTTTTTTTTTGTACATTGTGCAATAATATAATGATATCTTAGTTTTTTCATTTAATAATTAAGGTAAAATAATCTTAACATTGGACTTGTCAAAAGAAATTTTGCCTCTATATTAGAACTATCGAAGATATATTATGACAACTTTATGTTTAAATTTTCCAGCAGTGATACCTGCAATAGAGTTCAAAACCAGTGTTCCTTTGCTGCTAAGATTTTAAATAGACAGTAACTCATAACAATGTCAACCACAGGAGTAAAACTAATCAATTGAAGATGTTACTACAGCTTTTATCAAACATCTACGATGCAGGAAGCACTACTGGAAAATGTAAATGGCAGGCTGTCATAATATTTGTTATATTTATTTAATCTGTAGTATTATGCATATATATATATATATATATAAGCGCTTGGGTATGCACACATGTGGAACATTCATATAAAATATTTTACTATCATATAGATTGCTCTAAAAATGCAAGCTTTTTGATTATTTTGCTATTGAGTCGTAGTGACTAAGCACATAAAGATTCATATTCATATGTGCACACATTTTAACTGCTACTAGTTTGTTCTAACCAGATTGAGCCTTCTCTTGATTACTTTATCAAGGTCTACTATAGTAGATTGTAAAGTTTTATTGCCATGCAAAGGGTCAACTAAGAATCATACAATTCCACCAAGTATTACAATGCTAATAATTAGATTACGATGAGCTATAGATGTATAATTCAATAATACTCTATCTCTTTCTCATAATGAATAAATATCAAAATCATTTTTTGTCTATGGGCATTTTTTATGCTATTAAATTTTATGAATGACTTGATCCATTAGCAATAATGCTGCTCACTGCGACAATGAATTACTAATTATGGTTCTGTTTGGGAGATCCCATTTGTTCTCATGGTTTATGTAGGAAAAAAATTTTTTTTTCAGATATTTTATCTTTCAGCCATTGATATAAACTTTTTGTCACCACATGACACTCTAGAGATCAATTACTCAAACCCAACCATATATTCATATACAATATGATTAAAATAAATCTAAATTCATTGATATTCATAGACATAAAGATGAACTAATTATAAAAACGCTTTCGCCACACATTCAACTACACACCCTTTATTGTATAATTTTTATGCAACCGAGAATGCTTTCATTATTTTCATGGGTGATATTTAATCGATATTATTTGAATGTATGATAATATGCATAATGTGGCCCCAATTAGTAGACAAGTTACTTAACTATGAGTATGAAATGAATGTGTTGAAAGAGTGCTAAGTTATCTTGAACTGTCAAAAGAATACTTTGAAGTTGAATAAATATTAATTAAAGATAAAGGTAACATTGGCTCAGTATTTATAAGTTTGAAACTGCCCTTATCAATGGTTAAGGTTGCATTACTATCAGTGCATTGATACTGATATGACCAAATAAGATTAATCTGAGTCTTTATCCTGTAGTCAATAAAGGCTAGACACTCATTAACTGACCTGCAGATTTGGTACAGTGATAAGATGGCAGACTCTAGAACTTAAGGTTCGTAGATCAAGGTCCAGCTCTGTCACTTTCAGCACTCCAGCTTTTTACGAGTTCTTAAACAATAAATAATTCAATTATTTATTGGCCCATTTACTGAACTCTATTGAATAGTTAGATGGGTTATTATGGGCAACTATATGAAAACAAAATCTCAAACCTATTGTGGTATGGCTTTAAAATTGTGACAGACTTAACAAATGGATTGATAGATTTATGACAAGTGATAATTTTACTTATGCGATAGTTATATATTCTTCCTGATACTAGAAACCTTATCTTAAAAAAAAATAAAACCTTGAAATATATATAGTATTGTGAACTTTAAATAGAGATAGTGCAAACACAGATTGACTATCTGAAAAAGGCTAGATAGCCAGAAATTGGTTCTAGGAATCTGGTCGCACTATTACTTAATGTTCTCTAACTGTACTTATTGCTTAATTGAAATTGGGAGAATAATGTCAGTAAGTTTTAAATGTATATTAAAGATTAATGTTTCTCCAGATCCCATCCAATATGTTCAGAAATACTTGAGAAATAAACATTAAATAATTTAGACCATTATTGATTGAAGTGTGTGTTTTGTGAGATTTTTTTTTTTATTGCCCTCCATCTAAAAATATTCATATACCCATTTCTTAAATAGGCTTATGGTGTAGCAGCAATCTAAGTTTGAATCCAAGCCAAATAAAACTTTTCTATTTTCAATGAAGCTCAATATTTTTTTTTAGATAGCCCGATTATAACTAATCTATCTAACCAATTCATCTAAACACCATTCAACATTGATGAGCAAATGGATATCTAACTATTCTTTGCTAGAAGATTAAAACAAGGATAGAGAAATGCTCTTCAGCAATTGCAATCCTGATGAATAGAGCTTTCTTTTTCACTATTCTTTGTGCCTTTTTCTATAGTAAGCTGTTAAAAACTGTCATACATTTACCTGTCTAGTTTATTAATCAGTATTGAATGTCTTCATTTGTTTATCCGTGGTAAATTATCTGAACATTTTTTTTTTTTTTTAACTTAAAATTTTATCTCTTCTTTCCACTTGAACACTATGTTATAGAGTGCTCTACATCAATCTCGTGATGTAGCTTCAACCATAACATAGTGTATTCATATATATCTCCTTGAATAATATTTTTTGTTTAAAAATCGATAAAATATTCCCGTTTATACATACTTTATTTAAGATATAAAAAAAGGTCTGTGTGCTTAAAAAAATGATCTGAATTGAGTTTACAGTTATCAAATGAACAAAATCTTAGATTGTACTTGAGTTTGTTAATTTATCAATAGCCATATAAAAACTGAAGGGCTTCCATGCTTACATCTTGTAGGCAAAGCTAAAGAACTCTGTCTAATGACATTCAATTCATTAACGTCTCATTTGCAGATTGGACAGAAAGAGGGATGATCTGACATTAGGATAATCATGCGGATGTGATAAGTTTGAATATTTTCTTCAAGAGCATGAAATCATTGATCATATTAGAACTTTTTTTTCTCGTTCCTCTGTGATTATAAAAAAAAAAGGTGATAGAAGCACTAAATGATTTTAATGCTAGCTGTCCAGGGGCAGAATAGGTTACGAATCATTATCTCCATTTCTTATTTTTCTAATGTTCACTATCCTTCTCTGTTAGTCATGAGGATTCTTTGTTAGAAGTGCTGGATGGCTGCATAAATTGTATCAGTGATCGGTATTATTCGATGGTTAAATCCCCCTCTCTCCTGAGGTAATGGCATCCATGAGTCATTAAGAAGTGGGCGGTATTTTATTCCCTATACAAATATTTCTAAAATATTCCTATTTAATTTTGTGTTTGTCCTTTTTTTTTTTTAATACATGCCGACACATTTTTGAATTCACCTTCCTTTATCCACAACAATTATTATTATAAATATTTTTTTAAATTAAGTGAGGGAAAATATTATACTTTAGCCCCCCTCCCCAAACTCTTTCCCCATTTCACCTCTCATTTTGTTCTATAAATTGTATGACGTCATACACCTGATCAATTGAGCAGAAAAGGTGTTAAGGTAAAAGTTGTAATTTGTGCCTGACTGAAAAATTACATTCCTAAGTTGAGAAAAAGACTTTAGAAAATTAATAGTGAATAGTGATTTTGCTAAACGCTCTTCAACTTCAAACCCATTGGTGTGAAAAACATTTGTGTATTGAAAGCATGCCCTGTACAGCTTGTTAAAGTAAACAGTTAAAAAAAGTCGACTTTTAATGGGGGGGGGGGGGTGACATTTAGACAAATTTATATCATTTGAGATATCAGACAGCAGTTTAACGGAGTCGTTTAGTAAAAATCTTCTACATATTCTCTTTTGTAAGTGTGTGTGTTTATTATGCATGTACATCTTTATTAAAGGCAATTCAGTAACTTAAAGATTTTTCTTTCGTGTAACCAGCCTCAGCTACCACAACTAAATTATCCACTATTGGTTGGCAAATGGGTATTTAACTGTTCTTAGAAGATCAAATAAGTCTGAGAAACCGTTCTAGATCACATCAATTGGCACTTTGCAAGTCTAATGAATAATTCTTTATCTTTAATTGCTTTTCTGTGAGGGACTAATATAGAGACCTTTACCCTGCAACTGAATATTTTACTATTTCCTATACAATGTAAAGATATCAAATTTTAGAATAAATGCACACTTCGTTTTTGTTGTTGTTGATAGTTTCCTGTTAAAGTGACATTTTAAATTATTTTGCAAAAAAAAAAAATTTGAGAATGTGTCTCTTTTTTGTTTTTGTTAATTTATCGAAAAACCCCGCTTTCCGTAGTTGGATACAGTGGTAGAACGGCTGATATTGGAGCTGCAAGTCCATGGATCGCAGTTCAGTTCTGTCACTTCCGGTGATCGCAATATATATACTTTTAATTTTAAAAAAAAATTGTTGTAATAAATTATAATCACTATTTTTTAAAAGATTAAAAGCTAAAAAGAACTTTATAGGGCAGGGGGAGGGGACTTTATATTGTTAAAAAGCTGGCTGTAAATTACCACGAGAACGGGAATAGAAAAAAAAAACTAAGTTTTATTTTTCGAATTATCAAGATGTTGAATTTAGTTATAAATATAATTTTAAAACAGTATACAAATCTATTGTAAATATCCAGTAAATGTTAAAATTAATACGTAACGTTATTTTCATTTAAAATTTGTTTCAAGATCTCTGGTCTTATATAGTCAATGGCTAAGAACACGGTGATGTAAAATAAGTTTGTTGAGTCACTAAGTTTAAAATTGTCTGAGAATCCTCCAAGAAGCATGGTATAAGAAGTTAAAATTGTTCTGATTTGATTAAATGGATTTCACTAATAAGTAATTAATGTTCAAAATACATTCATATCCAATAGTGTTCATTGACAAAAACCCTTTCTAATATAACGTTGCAATTATATATCAACGTAATTTATATATTGTATTTAAAATAAATAAAATGTACTATATGAGTTGATAGATTTTGCCAGAAAAATATTTTATATTTTCATTAATTTCCACATTTAAAAGACATTGAACTACTGAGAACTCTAAATCGTGAGGATCTTTAAGCTCTCGTTTCAGTGTAAATCTGGCTTGTATAAGAAATATATTAGTGATTTATTTTTACATGACTTGTGTTAATATCAGCAAAATTATTAATCCAGGTCACAAAGTGGCCTAAAGATTCTGGGTTCTTGTCGTAAACCTGTATATAAGATAAAGTTTGGAAACTACTTATTTGATTTGGTGGGAATCTCAAATGGGCCTACCCTTATGTATCGGTACCGTGATAGACCTATATAACTATCTGGTATCAGTTTTTATTTGAAGGATCTCATGTGATTGGTTTTTTTTTTAAACATTAATTCAGTTGCAGTAATAGAATGGCATACTCTAGAGCTCAAGTCCAAAATAAATTATTCCATCTTTTTTTTTTTAATTGAAGCAATAAATAAATAATTGAATGTTTTTATTGCTTGAGAGTTCATAGAGATGATAGATAAATCTATGGAATCTGTGAACCTTAATGCTACTCTACCACTGCATCAAACCACATAGGATGATTAAAGCTATCACTGTAGCTGATTTCTATTTGCAATTAGAACTAACATATTCAATATGTAGATAGTTTTTTATTATTAATTTATATTTTATAAAATTCCAAAATTAGATTTTAGCAAAATGTTAAATATATCCATAAGTAAATAAAAATGTAGACAATTATTTTTTGCATGGTCAGTTGCTTGATAGTCAAGTATCATTTGGGTGCCCAAATAACAACAGAGCATACTAGGTCTCACTATTATCAAACATTACCCCCTGCCCATTTATTGGAATCTACTATCACAGAATGCAATCTTAATTTGTTTGACATTCTTAGAGTATTGTTGATTCAAAAGCTAAAATTTAATTTAAATAGTAAAATAATTATCCTTGTATGGGCTTTATACTATATCTAGCAGCCACTTTTAATTTTTATTAATATTATTATTATCATGCTAATGATCTCAAGTTGTTAAAAAAAAACCTTAAGTGCTACTAGATTTGTAGATTAATGGCCAGAATCTAATCTTGATATAACTAACATTAGATGGTTTTGGAATTGAGATTAAATATGATTTTGTAATTATTAGAAGGTATATTCATTTATAGAATGTTAACATCTATAGTTTTCTATATCCTGTTTGGGGTTTAGAAAATGATTATAAAGCAGTTGCTTGGGATATCTAATAATATTCAAGCACCAAAGTAAATAGACTGAGTACAACAATTCCATTCAATTGATCAAACAGATTTTTTTTTTCCAGTGGCAATTGATCAATGAACCCTCAGTTCTTGAGTTTGCTAGTCATTATTGAGCTAAATTATGCAAGGCAAGTTGCTTAAATTACAAGCTTTTTATAAGGGGCAAGATGATTATAACAATTTTATTAAATTTACAGTATTCTTTTTAGCATGGAATTAATCCAGGAATCTAGCTATTAATTCCATCACAACTCGGTGCTAAAGCCCTGCATAGTTTGTTGCAGCAGTAAAGTAGCAGATTGGAATTTAAGGTCCATGGGTCTCATCCAGATTTGAAACTTGAATTTTTTATGAATTCTTGAGCAATAAACCCATTTGATTAATTATTATTAATTTTTTTATTGAACTGAATTGCTTAAAATAATAAAAAATTACAGATAGTAGATGGCAGTTTTATTCAATGCCTTTAGACATTTGACCTTCAATTATCAGGCCTTAAGTTAGAATGCTTTTGAACTTTATGTCCTGAAATTTTAAATGTCCTAATTATTTGAACCTAAACTATCTAGAATTTTGAAATGCTATATATCAAACAAAATATTAAATGTTATAATTTAGCAGAAATCTTTTGGCCATGTAAGTCAAGGATGAAGATTGAATAAGACATATGTATAGTTATTTAAAAAATGGCATCTAGAATTAATGCATTAAGCAATGAAAGGCAATTGATCTTTTTTTAAAAAAAATTATTTCATGAATATATTTTATGAAAGATTGGGAAAATATTAAGGTTAGAGCATCCTGAGCTTTGAAGTTTGAGATGTGGTTTTAATGCAGTATGTAGCAAATATTGTATTAAAACAGCTAATGTGCTTCATTTTCTTACTGCTGTCATAAATGGCAGTGTGTTTGTTCTGCTATTGACTGCAATTTGTGGTTTTTTTAAATTAATAAAAGGTTACAATTTAAAAAACAGAGAACAGTAACAACAAATCACTCACCTCTCCATCTCATAAAATATATGATAAAATAAGAGTAGCTTCCTATATACTTAAGCTTACAATAGATGGCAGCGGTGTAGATGGCATTCTTGTTTTATCAAATAATAAGAAACAAAGATAAAATAATAAAAAAATTTATTTTCATCTTGTGGAAATATTATAACTTTAAAAATATTAATATAAGTCAAAAATATAAATTATTAAAAAAAATGCATTTTATTTTTAAAAATAATTATCATGTCAAAAATTAGCCATTAGGTTTATGTATAGCATATATTAACCTGTTTTTGTAATTCAGCATTACATAATTTTCTAAGCAATTGTTGATATGATTATTTTAAATATATATAATTAATAAAATATTTTTATTTGCTTAATATATTATCTTGTCCTAATTCTCAAAAATAAATGAGAAGAAAAAATATAAATTTTATTTTTATATTATTTACAGACATATAACACACAGACAATAATAACTCAAAATAAATATTCCATAAATTTTGCATTTGGTTGTGAATATGTTCAAAAAAATTTCAAGCATTGGTGGTCAAGAGGTCAGCGACGCTGCTTTACAAGCAGTTGTCCCGGGTTAGCGGGTTCACTTCCCCGCTGATGCTATGACACATGAGAAAAAAACAAAACAATAATCAAATGATTTATTGCACCTAAAGTTTATAAGAACTTTTAACACCAGAAGTGACAGAGTTGGGCTGTAGCTTTTAGTTCCAGAGTTTGTCACTATACCAAACCACATAGGGCACTATATGAATATTCAGTTCTTAAGTTTGCCATCCACATAGGGCATTAAATAATAGTAATGAATGTATATGTTTTTAGATTATTTTTGTGTCTAAAGGCAAATTGAGTAAGAAATCAGTAGAGTACTTCAATTAGTTTTTGCTTAATTGATATGATGATTATTTAATCTTATAGCAGAATTTCATTATTTATTTGTATGGACAATATCATTAAATAAATAAATATTACATTGGAATTAACATTTACATTTTAAACTATTTAAAAAATATTTTTCAGTAGTATATATTTAAAAAATGAATAATTAATTTAAAAAAAATTATATGGTCAGTTGCTTAGGTTGTCATGTGACATTTGAGCATGACAGTTTTATTCAATAGACTAAACTAAACTGTGCCTCTCCCCTCCCCCTAGCTCAGATGAGAATCACTTTAGAAACCCTTAGTTCATGAACATGCCATTCTACACTGTCATAAACCACGTAGAACAATGCTTTTGGACAATATTATAAGTACTATTATAATGAGTTTCAAAAATTATAATTTCAAATATAATAATCAAGAATTTTTATTGTCATTATATTAAATATGCAGAAGAATATATTATGACAATAAATAATAAAGCATTATTCAATAAATTAGGTTTGTAATTAAAAGCTGCAATTTTTTTCAAATTGTAATATATGCACACTATATGTATATAGTATATGGCAGGAACTCTTGGTATGATGTGCATCTGCTTGCCATTATGATTTACATTTAAAAATATGAAATTAAGTTACAGTCAGTCTTAGCATTTTTTCAGATAGATAACCTGTATCCAGTAGCTTAGCTATTTTGAGCTGGTGGCAAAAGGATGGAAAAATATCCAATTTTTTATCACTCAGAAATTAGGAAGCATGATGATTAATGCTTTTTCTTTATTATTCTTATATGAAGATTTGCCAGAGAGGTCTTTATCTTGCAGTGTGCTATTAAAGATTGTTTATCCCTTATATGAATAAATGTATTTATTTATAAATAAATAAATTTCATATTTATCAAATTATAACATATTTAAAAGATGAAAATTAGAATATATAAATAAATTAAGATATGGAAATGTGTTTTAATTAATATCATTTTTAAAAAAAATCATTAATGAATAATACAATTAACTGTATTAACAGTGAGAACTTATTTCTTAGCCATAAAATTAAAAACTTGACTTAAGCTATTATAAATAAAAATTAATTCAAGTTTTGGCAAGTGCATTTTTTTTTTTTTAGCATTAAATAAAAATTGTTTATCTTTTTGTGAATTATTTTCATTATAAGAAATAAAGTTAAATTACATATACAATTTGCCCAAGTTAGTATTTAAAAAAAAAAGAAGACAGTAGCAGCTTCTGAAGGCTTTGATCCTTTCAGATGGAAACATATATAAGCTGTTTAATTAATAAACAAATTATCACATGACTTTCTGCTTGAGTCTGTTACTATATTTATTCTAATTCAGAGCTATCTATCAGAAGCTTGAATAATCATTGGACAGTAAATAATAGTATTATATTCAACATTTCAGATTAGTGATAGCTAGAAACTAGTCTCCAAACTGATATAGAATAGCTATCTAATATAGTATTTATCATACTCCAGATGACAATAAAATCTAGCAGCAGCAAATAAAGTGCAGTTATTCTTAATTTACAAGACTTTTCCACTGAATCAACAGAGAAAGGATAAAACATCTATTCTGATTTCTATTTTTGTAGTTTTTTTCATTAATTCTTTTTAGAATGCATTTTATAAAATTTGTTAATCTCGATATTTGTAGGTGGTGCTTTCTTATTAGACATATATGTTATGCATTTATGAACATTTTTCTAAATAGTGTTTTCATTTTATTGTCTATGCTCATATTTAATAAAAAAAAATTTAAACAGTCTTTTATAAATATTATACTTTAAATTTTATTTGATTTTTTTTTTTTGTTACTTTTTTGCAGTACTAAGAGATGACTTCAGAGTCATGCCCAAGGACACAATCGTGGCGGCCGGTGAAACTGCCACTTTGGAATGCCAGCCTCCACGTGGGTATCCCGAGCCTACAGTGATGTGGAAGAAAAATGATATGCCCATCAAACTGACGGGAAGCCGGTTTAGTGTGAATGATGGTGGTAATCTTGTGATCAACGATGTGCGGCAGTCAGATTCTGGCAGCTATATCTGTGTGGCGGAGAACCTGGTGGGAAAACGAGAAAGTAACACAGTGACGCTCTCTGTACATGGTATATATTTATAAATATTTTATAATTTTATTGAACATGTTCTAAAATTTTTTTTATTAAATGATGTATTTTAGAACAAAACTAACCATATATGTTAGTCAATTAATAGCATACTATTTAAATGTATTAGATATATTTAGAAAATAATTTGAAAATAAATGTGAAGTAATAATTCAAAACATAGATTTTAGTTAGGGATTAATATGAAATTGTTAACATTGGAATTATTTGTATTATTGTTTCTCCTTCTTTTCTTCTAAACTGGACCAGGCCGACATTGATATGAATATATATTTAATTTGATTATTTTTATTTTAAGTAACTTAATTTATTGGTTTATTTGTTTAAAGCCTTTATTTATTTTTGTGAATATGTGTAAACAAATATGTTTTGGGAATACAGTTTTTTGAATTCATATATGCATATAATTGCTTGTTATTACTATCACTGCACATGTATTACAGTTAAATTTTACCTGCCATTATTAGAGTAGTATGGGAGATTCAATAGTTGGCTCTAGAGATAATACATTTTATAGAAAATGTATTTTTATTTATTCTCAAAAAATATTTACATATATTTAAACTTCTAATGCATGTGATGTGAATGACTTCTTAGCCTAAGCATTCTGAATTTACTATGGATAAAAAATTCATATTTCTAGAAATATCATTTCATTCTCTGAAACACCCCTTCCCCCACTTCCATTTATCCTCTCCACCTCTTTCCAACCTATTGTTACCACATTATTCTGTCAACACTTTTTTTATCTATCTCATTATAATAAAAGCTGTATCTTTAGTTTCATTATCATTCAGACATTTACTTCATATACTGCAGGTTTTACAACAAAATTGATCCTTTTTGTTCTTTGTGCCACGGAAAAAGAAACACAACAGCACCTATTTCACACCTGCACAGCTCTGACAAATACCTGAGAAATTATGATTAACACATATAGACAAAATAACATCACACTTGATCTAATAGAGACACTCAGTAAAGGCTCAATACCAGCAGCTCATGCAGCAACTTTTTGTTTATATACTTTCTGGTGCACCAGATGTACTTTCTGCCTTGAAAACAATACCAGAAGGTACCCAGCCACATTCTCTAATAAGCTCGAACAGCTGAAGGCCAGAGATGGCAAAATTGCACACCCAGATATATTTGCTGCTACATGGTCACTATTAAAAACCTGAAACAAACCATAACCTCAAAAAAAAAAACAAATAATGACTTTGGCTGTAACAAGAACAATTATTATTTTTTTTTTTTTTTGTTTACATATCTCTTTTTCAACAATTTTTTAAAAGACCATATCTGTCTATTGAATAGTCCAAAGGATATATTTTAATTCAATCAAAAAGTATTTAAACTGTTGACCTAAACCCTCAGCAATGAAAATACAACATAGGCAAATACATAGTTTACAAGTTTACAGTTATCAGGTACCTGCCTAACAATTTGTTTGAACTGTAACAATAATATCTATCTGCTTGTTCCAAAGCTATGTAGTTTTAAACCATGTATTTTCAACAATGTAATTTTTGATAAACAAAAAAGTTTTGATTTGGAATACATGGATAAAAAAAAGAAATAAATTATTACAAATAATAATAAATGTATAATTGCTAATGTAAATATTTCTACACTGTAAAATTTTTCTATTTAATCTGATCTCTCTTAATTGTACTGCAATCAGCTATGTTAAAAATGTACCCAGTAACTAATGATTTGTAAATCTATTTGAACAATGCTATAAATTTTTTCTAATTGATAAAACATTTGTTAGACCTGTCATGCCATTGTAACACTGAAAAAACCATTGTAAATTCATGTAATCTATTTTTTGTACAATAAAGTATATTATTGAAACACACACAAAAAAACTAAAAAATCATCCCTCCCCATTCTTTCCAGCTTTATATTTCTGTCTATTTTCTATATAATTTATTTTGCACTTTTGCCAATATTCTGCATTTAAACAATAAATATTTATATTCTCATATCTTTGTTTTAAAAAAGTATTTCAATCTAAATTCTCATATCTTTTCAATCTCCTTTCTCTGGTATCCCAAGATACTATCTGATGTGATATCATAGGACTTCTTGAAGAAGGTAGAAGTTTCTGTGCATACTATACATCCAGAAACCCAATTAGCCAAAGTCAAACATTCTTTCCTTCAAAAGCTCTATATATCACAATAAAATCATCTTATTTCTCATTTTTATTGTGCAGGAAAAGCTGTTTTGTTAATTTCACTTTTTCTATTCTCTTATTCCCCACTTTTATTATAAAGACCTAAACCAAAAATTATAAAATTTCTCTCTTTTTTATTTCCTTACATTGAAATTTCTCCTACTTCCATATAATTGTTTCTAATCCTTTTTCAACATCCAACAAAACTCTAAGAATAAATTATGAATACTCTCGCTTTCATCTCCATATAAATTACATTTATAATGCAAATCCTTTTTCCATTTTGAGCTTCCCTTTCTCAGATTTAAACTCTTGTTCTTAGATTAAATAACAATATACTCTTTAATTATGGTAATAGATTTTTCTTATTTTATATATTTTGTACCCTTATTCCAAACTATTTTTTTTTACTCAAATTCATTTTCTATAACAAAATTTTGGTGCTTGTCTTATAGATAAAAACGCCGTTTTCACACTAAAACTATAAAATATGACCATTCCCAGGCCGTTGATTTTAATCATTTTGATGTGTTTTTTGTAATGCGAAAATAAAAACAAAACAAAATCGTCTTTTTTAAATATTATTTTTTATTAACGTATATAAATTAAATGATAATAATAAATGTAAAATAAAATAAACAAATTACAATTTGATTCGTGTTTTTTATATTATTGTGTTACCGCTATTTTTTACTTTTTTAGTCTTCGTTTTACTTTTTTTTTTTTTTTTTACAGACAAACAGATATTACCGCTATTTTTTACTTCAAATAGTATGACAACAAAAAGTAAAAGTTGTTAGGGTTAGGTTTAGGGTTAGTTTTAGGGTTATGTTTAGGGTTAGTTTTAGGTTTAGGGTTAGTGTTCTGTTGTTTGTAATGCTAAAATAAAAAATATCAATATCGTATTTTTATAAATATTTTTTTTCAGTAACATCTATAAAATAAATGATAACAATAAACGTAAATTACATTCAACAAAGTATAACCATAGTCAGAGAAAAGAAAGTAAAACTTTTTTAAACAACAACAAACACATATATATCTAGAAAATGTCTTCTTTACTTATTAACCATGTTTATAATATATGCTTTTTATGAAATTTACAAAACACAGTGCAGAATTGTACTTTTCTTACTGGATATTTTTGTGTTACCGCTCTTTTTTACTTCAAAAATATACACACGGTAGAATCTTGTTTGTCTCGTGGAATGTTACGAACAGTACGTTTCTTGACGCGTTACCTAATTTCAACTCACTTTACACATATATCCTGTCAACATTTTCCCACTTAAAACTTCAATACAGTACGGTGTAAAAAGTCTGATAATTATTACTTTACAAAATCTGAACATTTCAATACTTTAAAATAAAAAAAAAATCCAATGAAAACAACTTTTCCATCCAATTCAAATACACACCCTCTCACCAAGGTGTAACCATTTTATAAACTGTGCAAATTCGGAAAATTTATTTGCTGCTATGCGACATACATGCTGTACTGCGATGCGACATAGCGACCTGCAATCTGTAGCACAACAAAAAAGTTGTATTATAGAAAATGCAGGTTCAAACGTGTCGGCCGAGGAAACGGCATTTTTATGTGTTTTAGCACAAAAATGGCGCCATCGAGCGGCGTCTTTAGCTATAAGACAAGAACCAAATTTTTTTTTCTCTAACCAACTTATCTATCTTCTTTCCCATTCTTCATAATTATGTACTTGTAATATATTCTCTGCGTATTTATTCCATTCCTTATATAAATATTATAGAAATAAATTAACAATTTTATGTATTGGCAAAGTTTTTTTTTGCTCAATGTATTTGTTGCCTTTTGACATAATGTAATTAAACTTCATTTTTACAAATCTATTTTCATTCGCATATTGTAATTTTTTCTTTCTTTTATATTTACTTTTCATTTTCCTCATTAAAAAAAAAGTCCATTCCATTTCATCTTAAATAAATAGGTTCATTTACCATTCCTTATTCATCTATCTACTTTTTTTGTTCTCTCTAATATCATTTAATTTTTCATATTATATATATATTTATAAAGAACTTATAGACAATATACATATTTGAATATTATATATATAATTATATGGCTTTATTGCTTAAGAGTTCATAAGAAGTTCAAGTTTCAGAGTTGATCCTGGGATGCACTACCAGTTGATTAAAACACATATGGATTTGTATATCATGCTGTTATATAACTACTACTTTTTTTGTTATATTCATTTTTTATAACTCTATTCCCTTTTTTTAAAAAATCAACTTATCTACTCTCCTTTTGTACTTAACATAATTAGAGCTGTAGTATATGTTTACATTCTACTTATTTTTAATATTAATTCATAAAAATAAATTATTTATTAATTTCGCATATTTGAAAAAAATCTTGTCTCCATACCTTTTATTCTCTCTACTTATATAATTCAAATAAATACTGTTTTTTTTAATTAATCTATTTTGTTCATATATTGCAGCCTTTCAAGCATTTTAAAATTTATTTTAATTAATGTCTTACACAGTCTAGTGCAGTGATAGTATGACAAGCTCTAGATCAAAGCCCTTGTGACCACTTCCAGTAGTATATCATGTATCAAAAAGTTTATTCATTTTTGAATAGCTTCATTTATGGCCCACATTTCACCAAACATTACATATTTATTTACTTCGTTTTGAATTCTATCTAAAATCTCTTGACTTTTTTGGCCAGGACTAAATGCCACATTTCCAAACGTTACAATAGGTACACTTATTCTTTTAAATTATTCTGTATATTTTTTGTTTTATTATCTGAAAGTTATGTCAGATTTTTAATCAAGCCTATTCTCTTTTTTTTTTTTTTGCTTTTTGTTTTTCAATTTAAATTTTTTACCATATATAATTTATTTTTTCATTTAACAAAGCGCCAAATATTTTGACAATGAAGCTGTTATATGTGCAGTACCAATGTACACTACTTTAATTACACACTATGCAAAAAAAAATAAACATAAACAAAAAAATAAAAATACAAAAATTTATAAGTGTAATAAATTTTACAACATGGAGTACTGTACACTTTCATTTTTTCTAATAATTTTTTTGGGGGGGCAGGGGGATTATGTTGAAAGCACGTACATTTTATTTTTTGCTTTTTTTATTCTCCTAAAAGATTGAAACATACAATATTTTATAATAAAACATTTTACGAAATTTAGGAAAATTTGTAAAATATCTTTCTTAAATGATAAAATGAAAGTTATTTATATGGCAGAGAAAAAGAACTGTAAAATCGTCTTGTATTGTATCAGAAAGTTTAAAGTTTGAAAAGTTTATCTGGGAATCTGAAATAGGAAATCAAAATAACTAGAGAGGTCATAATGAGACTGTGAGGTTGCTATATTTTGTAGAAAATATATTAGGCTTTAGCAACTTGAGAGCTATACGTTATAAATCTAAGTTTTACTTCAGAGAAAAAACAGTAATGAAATATAAATATATATCTAGTTTAAAAAGCAATAAAAAGATCACTAATAATTAATGGAAACGTAAATAGATATGTAAGTTTAAAAAGTAATGAAAAATAAATTCTGTAAAAATAAAGGAAACTTTATTTTGATAATTTGAATTTAAATGTAATTCAACGAAGAAAGATTGGTTTGCAGATAAATTAGACTTAAACAGATAAAGAATGTAACTTAAAAGCATTCTATAAAAGATTGCAGAAAGATAATGCAAAAGATTATTTTCAAGGCCGGATATAACTCGTGGATTTACAATACCAAGAAAACTGTATTGTTAAAATCAAACCATTAAACTATTTTAGGAGAAAACAAATGGAATAAATATTTGAAGCTAATTACTAAATTACTATGGAATGCGAATGGTCATAATTAGATGACAGATTCTTATCGTCATTGTAAAAACGCATTAGTCAAATGGATTTACTTTTACATTAGAATGATAGGAATTTATCAATGAATTCAAGCAAAGAGAAAACAGTATAAATAGTGCATGCAACAAAAGAGTGCCATTGTTAGCTTTCCTCCACTCATTGCATGCTGTTGTGTGTTGTTGTCGTAAGGACTTTTGAAAAAAGGCTGAGGGAAAAGTGCCTTAAAACTTTTCTGCAATAATAGTAGGGTTCCAGAGTTCGTGCCTCTGAAGGTGAAAGAAAGCCGGTTAGGGAAAATATTCCCAGACCTCACCGGTCTTTTTATGATTTGTGTATGCCTGAGAAGGCCCAATTAGGATTGTGTTTTAAGTACTGTGAGTATAAAATTTTAGTATTCACTTAGGTCCACCACTATTGTACTTTTTGGTGGTGATTATAGCATTGAAAATTTAGAACTTTAAATCAAGGACTAATTGTTAATGTGTATATAAAGTAAGTACGGATTGTTATTTAGTGAACTCTGAACTGATGTGTATATATATAATATGTAAATAAATGTGTTTATTCTTATTTAATAACATTTTGGGTAATTAATAGTTGTTGGTAGTCAGCTTCATAGCTGAATGCACAACAGAAGTCATAATGAGTCTGTTATTATTTCCAAAGAAGGGAAAAAAGTTATTGAATCTACAGCATGTTTAATTGCAATGAAAGCTGACATTTTGCGTTTTCTTTATTTTAAAATATCTAGATAGATATGGTAAATTAAGTTTTTTATGTAATTTTTTTAATGAATGTCAGTAAGTAAACTCCAATAGTAAATATATACATAAATATGCTGTCTGAATTTAACATTAATAATCGCTTTTTAAAATTTTTGTTAATAATCTTAATTTACATATGCTTACCACATGAAGAAATATTAGTGTAATATATATATATATATACATGTTCAAAAATCTTTATACTTATGGTACAGTAAACTATATATTATATTGTAATTAAAGCTTATCAATAAAATGAAATATTTTCCACAATAGTTGATATATATATAAGGGGAGGGGATTGGAACAAAGTATAGCTGATAATCATGATTATGATGTACTCTTTCATTTCTCCCAAGTCAATGGACAACAAATAGTAGTATGTAGCATTCTCTCATATATTTTTTATTTTTTATGAGGTGGTCTTCTCTCATTTAGGAGGTTTCATCCATTGGGAAATTTGAATATTGAAGCCAATGATTAAAAGTTTTGATATTCTAAACTCTTGAACCAAAACTAAATTTATTTCATCCAGCAATATAAGTGTGAGTCAGTTCAAAAATTACTTTATTGTCTTTAGTTATAAATTACTTGTAGATATATTTTTCAAAATGAACAATCAGAATCAAAATTTTAGAATGTTGAGATTTCAACTCATTTCTCTCAAATATTTTTTGAAGAGTAAATTTGTCAAAATGCAGACCATCTCTCGCATTTGATTTAAAGTAACTTTCCAGATACTGTTCATGGGAGTCGGCTGACAAATTTGTTTTCACAATAGCTATGATCATATGAAGAAGGAAAGTGGTTCAGTTTAAATATATCCATATTAACGAGTGCGGAATGTTAAGATTGACTGGGAATAACCAGTAAGCAATTCCTGACATAGAGAAGGTGATCAGTTGATGTATTTTGTGATATGTCTTTTTTTTCTTTTTTGTATATTTTATTTTTGATTTCTATTATTTTGAATATTATTTGTTTTGGGCATTTTCCCAATGTCTTTGAATATTAAACAGGCAAAACTCTCCATAAAGTAGTGCCACCCTGTGCCAACCAGAGTAATCAATGGGTGCCAAAAGACTTGTGCATAAAATCCCTATTTAGTGCCTACTCATCCAATATCCCCAGAGTAATTTCTGGCTTGTGGCCTTCGTCAGTGAGGAGGCTTGGATCTGAGAGCACTGCACCTAGATCTTAGCTTTGAATATAGTGTTATAATGTTGCTTCTCTTTTCCTGGATGTTTTCTGGATTTTTTTATTCAGTTCCATTAAAATAACTTTATTTTTTTTTATTTTTGGCTTCTATTCTTTGATTTTTGGGAATGTTAATCTCTTCATTTCAAAATTCTTAAGTCATCTGGTTTGCTGTTAATTATATTCAAACCCCCAAATTAATTTATGTTGTTAATTTATATTTCTATATTTTTATGCGTAGAATTCTTTTGGGCAAGCAAAGTTATAATACATCTTTCATTATTAAGTCAGAAATTGTTAGATAAAGCAGTATCGCTATGCATTCTCATAGCCATATGAACTATGGTCAAAATAAAGTAGTTCACAACTATCTAATAATTATTGCAAGAAAATTGCATACAAAATCGAGACAGAGAATCAATTCATTATCATTATCTAACTTAGACTTATGTAGAAGATTATCATTATCTTAATCAGGAAAGTCATTCTAGTAGACAAACAGATTTGATACTAGTGGCTATCATAGATTGCTCAGTTAATAGATTTTCAATAGTGTAGTTGATGTCTGTCTTGAGAGTCTTAAAAATCATAAAAAAAAAAAAACAACATTTTTTTTATACTTCAAAAGCAGGCCCATAAAATCTTTAATATCCTGGCAGTATAACTTTACTTTATATTGATGAATTACTTTGTTTTCTTCCTTGATTATGGAATCTATCAAACTAAATCCAATTTTTACAGATCTTGTGGCAGTTCTCTTATTGACTACAGATATTTATTTTTGCTTACTATTACTTGAGACCATTAAATGATAAGAGGTTAAAAATTAGGATAGATTAACAACTTTTGTTTTTGTTCTCAAATGATATTCATGGGATTGAATTCACAAGCAATGATAAGATATTATTAATCAAAATAAATATAAGGCTTCTATTCATTTTCATAGGAAATTGAATTTAATCTCTTAATTGTATCATTTATGAATAATGATTATTATGTCCAGCCTAATATTGATATTTAGTTAAATTCTGCTATACAGGAGATTTTATAAGATATATAGGTTATCCAGACTATTGAGGGAAAACTTTTCAAGGAATAAATCTCTTACACATTGATCCTGTTTGTTAAAAGCAAAACAGTATTGATATAGGGACAAGTCACTTCATTTCCAGTATGGGATCACTGCATATAGCAAACAAAATGGAGAATCTTGAGAATATACTAGATATATATCACCAATTCTGATAAAACTTTTTACACTTGTTAATCTGTTTTTAACATGATTACTATAGCATGAACAAGCAATGTATTTTCAGGGATAAGATAAGCTGTTTTTACTGACATTTGATGATTGATGTAACCATATGGATCTTTGATATCTGGGATATACTTACATTACAATGTTCTCTGTAGTTCAGTACTGTGATAGAATGATAGTTGCTAGAGCTCAAGGTCCTCAACTCTGTCATTTCCAATGCTCACACTTCATATGAATTCTGAGCAATAAACTATTTGATTATTCTGATTTATATGTAATATATCGTATTTGACAGAATATAATGACATTGATTAAGCTTGCCTGGTAGAGCAATTACCATTGATTAAGCTTGCCTGGTAGAGCAATTATATTAAAAAGAATTTCATTGGTAAAAACCAACTGGCTACTGTTATTAAGACTTTTACTGACTTGTTTTCTCTATTAAGCCATATTAAGGGATTCTCAAATAAACTGTTATAATATTTAAGTAGATGGTTTGCTAAGGCTTTGAAAGGTTCATATATGCTGCTTGTTTCAAGACGATTAAATGATTCTTGCTTTGAGCTCATTTAAACACGTTTTCAAATAGAGATCGGTCAGCAATGAGAAGTTTGAATGTTTAGCTTTCGCCATGAGCATGTGTTGTTTATTAATAGAAATCTAAATGATTACAATTTTCATAAACTATTTCATTATTTTTGGAAATGTTGCTTTCATCATCATCCAAGATGAAAGTACAATACAACTACGAGTGATGGTTTTTTTTTTAAACCTACTATATTATTTGTTCTACAAAAGTTGCTCCAATTGTCAATTATATTCCTCATTCTCAGCATGGGAAAATTATTTGGCTGAGTTTGCATAACTCTTTTATATTAACTATTTCTTGTAAGGTAAATTTCATGATTGAGTGAATGGGATGTAAAGATTCTTTCATGTCATATAGTTAATATAATGAAGCCAATATATCAGTTTTGAATCAGATGCAGTTGAAAATCCATAACCATTCTTGAATGATCATGATTGGTTAAAACAATGACCAATCAAAAACCTTTTCCCACCCTATGTAATGATATCATTATTTTTAGAGGGGAGAGTGACAGAAAAAAATATTCTAAATTGTTAGAAATTAATGTTTTACAGTTCAAATATGTAGCTCTCTACAAAATAAAAGCCTCTCCATATCCCCCTCTGAATAAAGGGTAAATGAGAAGGCATTACTCACCAGGCTTTGTAAATGCCAAACAGTGAAGCTTGGGGTATTTTCTCGTCATAGTTATTATTGTCTAGCTAACAATAGTTAGATACCCATTTACTAACCAGTAGGGGAAGGCTTGGATGACAAGCTTTCTACAGTGAATCTTATAATTTTATTTAACCTGATGAAATTTTCAGCTATTAATCAGTTCAAATTTAAACCCAAGTCCTAATTATACTATCATTGCCACCATAATTTTTAATGATCAGTGAAGAATGTATGTTTAAAAGATGTTTATGCTGACCAAAAGAGGAGTAAAACTCACTATGTTTGTTTAATAATGCATGTATATTATAAGAAAAAGAGTATGCTTTATTAGGTAGATAGTTGGTGTTCAGTATTAAGATTTTTTTGTATAGACTTTTTATCAGATCTCAGAAAATTATTGGAACTTAAATTTATCTTAAGATAATACACTGTGGAAGAATCTGTTTCTTGATAACACTGTAGTAAATCCATCACACTTTTCTTTTGGAAAGAAGTTGCACATATTAATTATTTTAAGATAACATGATGAATGAAAGTTAGTTATTGACCTCAGATTTTTTATTGGTTAGGATTGCAATTTTTTTGCAGTAAGATTGTTAAAAAATAGAATAGTGGGCCAAAATTTTAAATACATTTGATCTAGTATTATGCATGAATTTTATCTCAGCAATAACTAAGATCAGTTATCCTCACTCTTTTTTAAATCTGTCTACTGAAAGCTTGAGTAATTAATGGATAGCAGATCACATATTTCTATAAACTTCTCATCTCCTGTCTAGTTACTCCTTTTTCTTCATTAGTGAAGTTTAGGGTTCAAAGCTGTAGCTAATGCACTCATTGCTTTATTTTACTTCTTTGTACTGTGCAAGTTAATAATCTGAAATAAAAAAACTTAAGACTTTTAAATTCAGGCCAGCACACTCTCTCACCCATACATACACACACACACATATATATATATAGTGAGTGTATAGTTGGTTATGTGATGATGTTGTTGGAAGTGACCTAAACTTGTAAACCCAAGCCAACTCAATTAAATAATGAGCGTATAATAGAATCATGATGTTATTGTTGGCAATGATCAAGATATTAAAAGTTATTGATAACAAATTTATAAACTAGACCAAGCATTCTATCTTCTGCATTTATTGTGGTGTCAGACTTTAAAATTAATAATTGTATAGTACTCTCTGTATCATTAGGTTGAATGTTTTATTATTTGGAATGTCATTATTTAAAAATGCAAAGTTCAGAATGAATTATTGATGGTGTTTGACGGATCTTGGAAGAACTATTGTAGATCATTGTCTATACCAATACAATTTTTATATAAAATGTTATTAGAATTAACAATAAAATAATATTAAAAATACAGTAAGCAGCATACAATAATAATTTGTTCTTATTAAACATTCATTGAAAAGGTTTCTGATATTTTGAATGACTTAATAGTTTCATTTTAGTTTATTTATGTATATCTAATTTTAAAACAGGCAAAACTCACTATATATATATATATTGCCACACACAGCAAGGTAGAGTAAACAATGTTTGCCAGAAGGCTTGTGCATAAAATCCCCATCTAGTGCCTACTCATCCAATATCCCCAAATCTAGATGCAGTTCTCACAGATCCAAGGCTCCTCACTGACGAAGGTCATAAGCTAGAAACTAGTCTGAGGATATTGGATGAATAGGCACTAGATGGGGATTTTATGCACAAGCCTTCTGGCATCCATTGATTACTCTAGCTTGCTGTGTGTAGCAATATATATAGTGAGTTTTGCCTGTTTTAACAACAGTTATACACAAGCATAAGAGGTGGTGGTCATGTGATGTTTATTAGCTTATATCTAATTTTATTATGCTTTAATTTTTTTTTTTTTTAAAGGACAACTAA
Organism: Epiperipatus broadwayi; assembly: GCA_028023455.1. NCBI lineage: Eukaryota > Metazoa > Onychophora > Udeonychophora > Euonychophora > Peripatidae > Epiperipatus > Epiperipatus broadwayi. Next base: position 10,614,455 of record JAQFVV010000022.1, read on the forward strand.
TTGAGTTCTCACTTTATATTTTCTATCAGTATATTTAACAAAATGTCCTTTTTTCAATTTTTAGTTAAACCTCATTTTATCAAGCCTCCAGAAGACATCACAGCCTTGGCGAATGAAGTAGTAGTGTTTGAATGTAAAGTCAATGGGGATCCTCTACCAACTATTATATGGCGTAAACAGGATGGCAAAATGCCAATGGGAAGGTAAAAACTTTTATCCAGTTTTTAATATATCATATATGTATATTTTTTTAATTCTATCTTTTTATTAACAGCCAAGCATATAGTAAGCATTTGGCTGATTTTAAAAGATCTGGTTTTAAATTTGAACCTCTTAGTAACCAATGAACATAAGCGTTAATAGTGTTATTACAAAATAATAATCATAGTAAAATTATTTCAATATCAAATTATTTGTCCACAGAAAAAAATCAAATTAACAATATATAAAATAAATATTTTATGGCTGAATCAGTAAATATATCAGGTTTTTTATCCTTTACTTGATTAGAAATCAAATGAGTATTATTTATTTACAAGGTGGTGGATAATTTGTTTATTCACTCCTAAATAAATAAAAAACTGATTAATTATTTTGTTGCACTGATCTCTCCATTTAGAAGAACTCTTTTTTATCTTGGTAATATTTTAACAATAAAGAGAAATATGAAATGTATGGAAAAGCTCTGGAAAGAATTATGTAGTAATAAAAAACAAGAAAGAAAGTAATCACCTAGATCAAGGATGGGCAAATAGTAACCCAAGGGCCACATGCGGCCTGCCAAGACAATCAGAAATCACGTGCGCGACCAAAGATTCGTCTCGTATTTTCCACTAGGATGGCCACTTCAGTATACATGTGCAGTGCTTTCCCAGTTGATCTGGTTAATTTCAATTTTGTCTTTGCATTAGCAAATATATACATTTCCAACGGTGATGAATGCCGCGTGTTTAATGAAGAATGGACAAACAAATATTTCTTTGGTAATACAGTATAACGGTCAGAGAAGGAGGATCAATGGGAAGTGGAAGTTACAGTCTTACCGTGTCTGTGCTACAGGGCGCCACCAGTCCATTTGAGCCTAGAAAATTTATAGAGTAGGCAGATACGCATTGTTAAGACCTAACTTTTACATATATATGGTTTTTTCCGAACGTTAGCCCAATGCCACTAGCTCAGTGAAACGCAGAGATTTATAAAATATACATTATTTAAAATATATCTTCAATATAAAAAAATAAAAGCCACTGCCAGTAATTAACACACAAACAACATTTATTAACACACATATATAATCATTTAAAATTTGAGGAATAACATTTATTATTTTAGATTTTAATATTAACTTTTAAATTTAAATTATTATTTTAAATTTTCAACCATCCACACAGATGAATTTAATAATATTTTTTTTTACGATTGTCGAGCATGAATAAACTACATAGATTGCATTTGAAAAGAAAATATTCTATCCCTTATTTAACCTTAGGCCAAAAGTTCGCAGTCAAACCGTCGTCAATCCATCTGATACATCGATGTATTCAATGCAGCATGAAATATGACAGCACAAATACCATACTGTCAGGAATGTACATCTGAACAGCATGGTTAAAGAAGACATTGACTCTCGTCCAGTACAGGAATGCTACATCTGTCTGGCAAGAAGAACAATAAAAAAAAACTCCATAGGAAGGGACTGCATTTTCCATCTTACTTTCCCCTTCCATAGGCAAAAAGGGTTGTGCGGCGTATAATGATGATCCTGCATGTAGCGGACCTCATACTACATTTACTAATTACACCGATATATCCAATCCATTGACCCAATCTAACTACGAAACAAATAACCTAAGATTAACCCTCCCTTAATTAATTAATATAACTTTACAAATCTATATAGCCATTCATGCCCGACTTAAATTTAACATTTATATAATTTCGCACAGATGAATTTTATAAAAGTTTGTTTTTTAATGTTGAGTATAGATCGGCTACATAGATTACACGGTTAAAAACATTTCAAAATAAACATAAATGATCAAAATATAAAGTCATTGATGGAATTGCAGAGGGAAATTTACAAGAAACCCAATGGCATTCATCATAAGATGCCGCATTGACACCAATAACTTAAAAGACATCCGAATAAATACATTTTAGATACTCAACGTAAGGTATCATTATTTACCGAATGTCTATATATTTTAATCAAATATGAAAACAAAAACATAATTAAACGTTAACGAATCTATGCAAGCATCTATACCCAACTTAAATTTAATGCATTTAAATAATTTATACAATAAATATTAATAATAAAAAAAATGGAAATGATTTTTAGCAAACTCAAATGTATAAAAATTAAACATTAATAATTAATTTGAAAACTTAAAAGTCAGATAAAAGTTCATTTTAAAATTTAGGTTAGCTGAATATTAAAAGCTTGTCAAATCTTAATGAAAGTTCTTAATTACTTTTAAATTTTACAGTTCATGTCTTACAGTAGAAGAATCCCGGTTCCTGGTGCCAATTCCCATGATGTCTCTATTTGAAGACCGGTCTGTTGTTCTGGAGGTGGCCTTAGCTGGTTCAATCCTGGTACTATTTGATTGCAGAACCCATATGATTCGGGGTCTGCAATAGTACTGTTCATAATTCATCAGTCATTTCATTTGAAAATAAAAGAGAGAGTGACAAGTGCATCTTATCACGCCCCTCAAAAAAAATCAAGCTGGAACTGTTCTTAATTTCAATATTTTTCCTTTTATACCGATCGTCCGGATTCACTGAACAATGGTTTCCTGTTCCAAATTTTCATTACGGTCCGAGCCTTCATTGCTGCTTCTATTGGACATCTAATTTATTTTTGTTCTCTTATCTATATTTCATCTGACTTTTTTATATAAGAGCCCCAAGGGCTAGTTTGCTTTTCGTTTAATTTATAAAACAATCATTTCCATTTACAAAAATATTTTATCTTTAGATCTTGTACTTTTTTTAAAAAAAACTTTTAAAGTTTTGCATCTGTGCGAATATATATATACATGCATTGAACAACTCTTTAATTTTAGCTTTTAGTTTTTTATTTACGAACTTAAAAAAATTTTTTTATTCTAATTTTAAATTAATGTAACAGCATATACTGTTACAACAGGGAATAAAGCAGTGTGTTTATTGTGTCATGAAAAAAAGGTGCAGCCCTCCGCTAACCTTTGCTTCCACAAAGGGGCCCCCGATATGGCCCTCCGCCAACCTCTGCGGGCCCCGACCAAAACAATTGCCCACCCCTGACCTAGATAATTGTATGAAACTTTATAAAATTTCAATAAATTTAGTTAATAACTGATCAATTAAAAATGAATGGAAAATTATATAAGATTATATATATAAAAATTGTGTAAGGTATATTTTTATTTATTCTGTATATTTGTTGTATAGTTAATTAGTTTCAATCTTTATTGGATGTTTAACAATCTAGATTGCTATATCATAATTTAATATAATTTATTCATGTTTTATTCTATTTATTATTGTTTTTACTTTTATTATAAAATAGTAGATGGCGCTTTGTTTGCAATACTAGATTAACTGTTAAAATAGGTGTTATCATTTGATAAAGGCATAAAATTAGGTGCGGAAAAAGATTTTTAATAATAATCATAAGTATATTTATTTCATAAAAGCTGTTATATATTGATATTTTTATTATTTTTTTATAAATTTATATGAAAAGAACGTCATCATGTTTTTTTTTATTTTCATTTTTGTTGATAACTACAATTATTACATCTTCAGAATTGCCAACCATTTTAAATGAAGGACCTGAATGATGCAATTAAATCAAGGAAGAAAAAGCTCTAGAAATGGTTATTGATGTCTTAAAAGAAGCATGTGAAAACATAAAAAAAAATGTTGGAAAAATTATAAATAAAATGTCTAAGTATGCTGTAGTAATATTGATATTTAGTAAAAATGGTAAAAGAGATTATTAAAAATTACAATCTATAGAAGAACTTTACCAAGATAATTATAACTCATCTATAACAAAATTTGGATTCAAACTAATCAAAAATCAAAGATGGATTTAAAAGTGGTTTTAACATTGAATGACATCCAAGTTTTGAGAGAAATTATGGAAAGGTCAAATGAATATGAATTTCCATTACATTTTGGATTTCTAGATTATGGAAAGGCATTTAATTCTATAAATATTTCCATAGAAATTATTAAATATTTAAAACTATTAAGGATACAATCCTAGAATATAAATTATCATTGTGCTGTGGATTTATAAATTATGAAAAAGGCATTTGATTCCATAAACATTTTGTTTAGTCATTAAAGTTTTGAAGCCATCAAAGACATACATTTAGAGTATTGTCATATTCTGAGAATATTTATCAAAATGCAATAGCAATGATTAGAATACATGGTGACATTGAGAAAGTTAGTATTATTAAGGAAGTATGACAGGTTGATTTTATATCTAAAAAATTTTACAGCTGTTTTGCAATAATATTTTGTGGATTAATATGAGAAGCTAAGGAATAAAAATACATGGACATTATTTAAATCATCTGGATTTTGTGTTTTCGCAAATAATGTTTCATAATTTCGGAAAAAGTTGCAAGAGTTATTGAAGGAAAGTAAGAAAGTAGATTTAAAGATAAATGCTTTAAAAAAAAGCTAAAATAATGTTCAAAGTTTAATAACAATTGTAAATTAGAAGAAACTAATAGCTACAAAAAATTAAGTAAGATTATTAATATAGATGGAAACATAGTGGATGAAGTTAATTATATAATTAAACTTGAATGAAGTGCTTTTGCTAGAAATAATAATAAAAGGCAATATGCATATCACCAGCAATTTCTTTTTTCTCTCAGCACATTTTTGCTGCTTAATTTAAGCGTTAGTAACCAATAGATGCCTTCTATCTGATATTGGGAATAGTGCACCTAGATCTTTTGGATTTAAAGCATTTTTCCTATAATAGGTTTTTTTTTTTATTTTTTTAATTGCTAACAAACTACTAGTCCAAATTGAAAAAAACCTGTTAATGGTTTCAATCCAAGTCAAAACCAGTTCAGAATCTATATATTATGATGCCTTAGTTTTTTAATAACTATAGTTACTTTTATACCTTGTCCAGGATTGTTATAAAAACAATAAGAATTTATATGATCTCTGATTATATCATGCTTTTCTGTAGCAAATTCCTTTTCTTTCATCATGTTTTAGTTACTTAACACAAGTTTTTCTAACCAATTGATACAAGGTGGTAGAGCTTATTAAGTCCTTATTATTGCTTGTCCAATCCAATATCTCCTAACTAATTTTTACCATATGACTTTGATCAATAAGGAGTTATTGGATCTAGGATCATTGCACCTGAACAACATGATTTTAGAAGGGATCATGTGAGATCTTTTTGGGTTTACATCAATTCTGACTATAATAAAGATCATTATAGCTTTTAAAAACCAAACTCATCATAATATAAGTTGTTTTTGGCTTCAATTGAAAACCTTAACCCAGGTGCATTCGATCCAAAAGATTTAGATGCATTGCTTCCATATCCAAAAGCTCCTTATTGATTAAAGCCATAAGTTAAAAATGAATCCGGAAATATTGGATCACAGATGGGGATTTAATAAATACTATCATCTTGCATTTATTGATTACTGAAACTTTCATTAGATAGCAAAAATGTGATGAGAGAAAAAACAATTTTCTGCAGAACATTATGGTGTGAGCAGGGATCATGTGACATATTATTGGAAATATGCTTATTTATTTTGAAAGAAAAGTTTTTAATACATATGTTTTGCCAGTCCTTGCATATGGATCTGAGACTTTAACAACAGAAAAGAACTACAGAAACTTCAAACTACTCAACAAAGAATGGAAAGATGTATGTTGAGAATAATTAAAAAAAAGAAATGAGAGCAAAATACATAGTTAAGAGAATAAACAACTATCATTTAAAAGAATTAAGAGCTTAAATCTGGACTGGATATATTGCTAGAAGAAATAATATTAATGGTCTACTTTGAAATCATAAACTGGATCCAAAGAGATTGTAAAAGACCTAAAAAGAGATTTTATGTTTGGTGGATGTATGAAGTATGGACGTTTATTGGTATGATGTGAAGAAAAAAAGAGACTGTGGATTGGAAAAATCGAATTAAACTTAAACTATCCTATGGTTGATTGATAACAATTGAAAATGATGATTGGATAATTAGCTAATGTGTCCATAAGCCAGCTATCTAAAAAAGAAATGCCAAGTTTGATTAGAGCCTAAATTTTTAATTTTACCTGATCTGGATTTGAATTCGGATCAGAGAGCATGGAGGAGGATGTGGTACTGTTTTAACCAAAAGCCGTTTAACACTGATTATAATATATTTAAAATTTGATATACAGTATTTATAAAATATTGATTACTCATTAGTCATTAAAGTACAAATAATTTTTTTTTTAAAAAGTCACATAAATTTATTTTATGATCTTCATTTTTCCATTATTATCAAACTATCAAATCTGTGCTGCATAAATAAGGAAGTCAGGGTAGGGGAGTTATAAAAAAAGAATCTATTACCCTTTGTCTTCATTTTACGTTTGTATGTATTTATATTCCCATTAAACAGCAGTCTGGCTATAATTTGCATAATACATGTAACATAAAGTTTCAGCTGATTAGTTTGTAATAAAATCAATTTAATAAATGTTACAATTATGCTAATTAGTTGCCTGTCATGTGATTATTTAATAACTATTTTTTTTTTCACGGCAATTATAATATTAGTTTATTTCATTATTGTACTGACTGGAAGGCCGTTGCCAATTTTTTTCTCACCCTTATTAGTCATATGACTTACGTAGGATTTTTTCAGCGAGGTACTGTATACATTTTCACAAAGTTGAAATATGTGATTAATTGACGGAGAGAATTAAAAAAAAATGCTCAGTTAAACAATATTTGAATTTGGAGTCAGACACATAAAAAAATCATCCAATATATCTCGATTTACAGCTTAGACATTATGATTCAGTTCGGAGTAATATTTATAAATTGTTTGGGTTTAAACTTATATAGAGAATAGTGCATTTCGGGTTGATTTTTAAAAAATAAATATTCACTATTCGTTTGTCCACAGACTTTTTTTTTTTAAGACCTAATATAAAAATTCACATTTACTGCTGAGTTCTTTGCTCAAAAATGTATTTGGATTAAATAAAAATATTTGTTAAAAATTGAAAAGTAATTTTAATAGTATACAAATAAGTGAAAATATTATCCTGAGTGATTTAGTGCAGTGATAGAATATCAAAGTTTGAAACTTAAAGCGGATCATGAATTGTGGCACCAGCTCTGTCACTTCTGGTGTTTTAGCACTAAACTATTCGATTTTTTTTTTTTTTTGTAGTGAAAAATATTTGTACTTATAAAAAATGAAATGTTAAAGCAATTCTCGTTTTTCATTTTTTTAAGGACTTTTTATAGCTATATGCTCTTGTTGATTAATGTAGTGGTGGCGTGCAGACTCTAGAGATCGAAGTCTAGGGATTGCGGCCAATCCTGTCGCATCCAGTGCCTGGACTTCTTATGAATCCTGAAGCTAAACGTCATTTGATTACTTTTGACTTGCATAAATAAATTAATAAGTTTGTTTTTATTTATATGTGGTGCTATGCTCATAAAATGATGTTTGGGGTATGGAGAATAACAACTCTTCACATTATACAGGGATTTATTAATTTTATTCACAGTCAGAAATCGATGCATACATCTTTGTTCATACAGCTTCATATGCTATTTTTATAATGAAGTGTGTATCAAATGACAACTCTTTTCTACCTATTTTTTTCCACTGATAGTTGTAAAATAAACCAATATTTAATTATTCTACTCCAAAGTAAAGATTTTTCTTGCAGGTATTTCTTAAGGAATAGTGAAAAAGAAAGCATTATTTATTAATCTTGTCACCAACTTCTGAGTAGTGAGGTTTTGACTGTTTTTTATACTTATTACCCTTTAGCTCAAACTTTTTGTAATTTAAAAAAAAAACCATCCAATTTTTACTGTATATAGATTTGAGCCTCGACTTGTGATGATGGTAAACACATGCTTAATCAGTTTTTCAACATTCTTCAAATATCTGTATACCTATATGTACAATATAAATATACAACAAATATGGCAATGAATGAAAAGTAGTATTCATTTTTAAAAAAATTTCTGAATACATTTTTGCATATAATAATCAGTTTGAAATACAATAGAATATAAAATGACTAATCGGCAGTTATATAATATTTAAAATGGCTACTCTGTAATCAATAAGTCTTTCTCCCCTACTGAGATTTTTTTCCCCCATACCATTTAATAAAAGACACTTCTTCAGTTCAAATATATTATCCTCATATCATCATCTGGAATTAAGTAAAAAATCTCTTATTTGTTTTGTTTTCTTCATTTATATATATATGTTTCTTTCTTCTCCATACAACTTATTCTCATCCATTTTCAACATCTTGCATTCAAAAATAAGCATTTAGTATTTTATCTTATGCCATTTTACTTTATTTTCTTGCATCCAAATAATGATATGTCTTTCAGTATTCTACATACTTTTATATTTTTTTATATAACTTTTTTTTTCATATTTGTTTTCTATATGGATCTGTAATATAACTTTTTTATTCATGTATCCTTTTATATAAATATATAAACATAATATACACATTTTAAATACTATTTTTATTCATATTTTCAAATATATATATATATATTGTAGCCTTCCAAACATTTATAAGTCACCTGCTATTAAAATATGTAATTACTGATTTAGCAACAGGCTGATATAGTTAGATAGGCACTTATACTTGAATTCAAAATCTTATAGAGTGTTTAAGAATTCAAACTGTTAATATGAATAATGTAATGCGAATAGAAAGTGAGTTTTGATTATAGAGCAAAAACCTGTACATCCTATTGATAAAAAACTAATAGCCTGAAGTAAATATGGAAATCAGTTTAGTGCTATCAACTGATATCCATATATGCTTAACTGGGTTATTAGCAAAAAAGTCTTCCTAATACAGATTAATGAAAACTAAAATCTTATTATTATTTCAAGGAATCACTTGACTCTTTATCAGTTAAACTTTTAATTTCTTTTAATATTATCAGTTGAAATTATTAGCTTATTATAAATGCATTAATGTAAACATTTCATATTTATCTTTCTCAATATATTAAATTTAGTCACACTCCATGCTTCATACCATCATATTTAATTTTTGAGATAATACATTTTACATGGAGATTCAAAGTAATCTGTTTCACATGGATATTCAAAGCATTTTAAAAATTTATAATTTTTTTTGCATATTAATTGGAACTTTATTTAACTGAAGCACTTTCTTCTCCATTTTAAAATGATTAATTTTAGCTGTGAGATTAAAATATTTACTATTGTTCAATAGTTAGTTATTGCAGTAATTATCAAGAAAGAATTCTTTTTTTCTTTTGCTTAACTAAAAAAAGAAAAAAAGAATTATGAGAAAGGAAATATTGTATTATTATTAGTGTTTAGATTTCTTTTGAAGTATTATTAATTTGCTTTAATTAGATTGATTACTACAATTAAATTATTAAAAAAAATCTAATTGACATTCCAATATCATGTTTATTTAAATGTATAATGATTTATTTAATTGTATAATATAATAATGTCTGAATTTTTATAAAGCCTGTAGATGTAGAGAAACAGTTTAAGTCCTAAAGGTTTTTTAGTCATTCTTAACACGGTAAAATAAATAAATAACTTATATTCTTAATTGACATATGACCTCCTAAGCAACAAGCATGATTATTATCAGTGTTATTGGATTACATCAATATCATGACTACTTCTGGTGACTCCATTGTCCAAATTCCCAACTCAGTTTTGCTCTCAACAAATGTGGTCAAGTCATTGGGTCTCCTATCTTTTTTCCCATATATGTTAATTTAGTATTCCCATCTTTTTTTTCATGATTCTTAATAACAGAAATACAAACTATTTCTCTATAGTTTTTTTTTTGTATAGTATCATTAATCACATTCCACCTATGTCCATGAGTATCCAATTCTGAGTCTTAAAAATGTTGTTCTTCTTTAGTCTAAAGCAATTCATTATTATGATCTTAATCTGGCTACCTGTCTCTCTTTGGAAGTCTTATTAATACTGATGATTACATTAATACATCTCTGTTAATCAGAGCATGGACGCATTTTCATTAAGCTAGTCATTAACTTGCACATTAATATATCCAAAATTATTAGATTAAATTATATAGGTGTAACACAATGTAAAATAAACTTGTAAATTTTAACATAATGGAACCTATCTAGCAAAATATATATGAATTCATGTTGCAGGTAGATTTTTTCTCAATATTTACTAATCATATCAATTATTTATCAATAAGGATAGTTTAGAAATAATTAGATTTTATTTGAAGTTGGTTGAATTTGTGCTTTACCATAAGTTCCATATTCTAATTTTAATGGGTGCTATAACAGTGGAAGTTATTTATTTACAAGAAAAAAAATGCAAAGCAATAAAAGTAATCTGTAATAAATTAAATGCTGGCAATAAGTATGCCAAAACTTAGTTACAAATTATCATTAATCTCCCACAGTAAATATTTCTAACATCAGCCAAAAATATAAGGAATAAGTCTCAATCCTGATTATGCCTTTGAATTTTTCAACACAAATGATCAATATATGCAAAAGTTCTCAAGTTATATCATTTTACATTTGAAAACCATCCAAGAACATTCAGTGAACAGTGTATGGGCTTTTGTCTTTGGGTCTGCAGAGAATTCTTGGTGATTTGCAATAGAATGCTAGAATAGTATTGCATTTAAATTCACTATAAGCTAACCACTTATTTGTGTATCGTATTGAGCCAAACTTGCACTTACTTTTTGTAATAGGGAATAAATTGGATGTTTCTTGGTGTTATATGTAATTCAAAGCAAACATTCATGATTTATTTATTGTAACTTCAAGTCTTCTGTTGTTGGTTATCTGCATATTGTCATCTTCTAATCAACAGGGTCAATCACCTATTAATATTTTTTCATAATTGTACAGCCAAAAAAATTTGATTTCATCTATTTGAATGAAAACTTATATCAGTCTTTAGCATTTGGCATATTTTTTGGTAAGGGTGTAGCCACAAATACTTCTCTATAAATGTTGAATTAATTTATGATAATTTTTAAGTCTTTTTTTTTTTTGATGCAGATCATCTTTGTGGATGTCTCCAGAATGAAAAAAATGTAATGGTTCTAAAATGTGTAAATTGAGATTGCAATTAATTTTCTTTGTCAAATTAATATAACGGCAGGAAGCACTTCCATTTTCACCAAATGAGTCACTTAAACATTTTTTTACATGGATAATGTATAAGTGGGATAAATTTTTTTAAAAGCTTGGGAGTTTTTGCCCTTTTTACATGGGAAATATATCCCCAGCAATCACATGACCTCATATTCATTGACTTTTCCAACAGATTATATTGGTGCAAAAGTCCTAATGCACTCTTTTCATTCAGTATCACTTCATAATAAAATTTCTTAGGCAACATTTTCATGCATTAAGTTATAAACCAAAGGCTGTGAAAATTAATAATTAATAAAGTAAATATTATGATAATTAACAAAGTGTTTTGGAAAAGTAAATAAGTATAATTTCACTAATATCATCTAATGATGCAGCACTACTTTGTGGTAAAACATAAATTATATAGTACAGCAGATAGTAAACTATAAAATTTACAATAGACCACGTACTAGACACTTTTATTTAATCTCAAATACAGACATAAAATTTATTAAGCTTTTAATTTTCTCATATCTACAATATTCTTTACCTAGACACTGCGAAGTTTCATTTTTTAATCTTTCACTTTTTATATTTCAATTATAAAGTGTAAGAAAAAAAACACACCAACATTGACTCTTCATTGAAGAATATTCCAACTAGGGAGTAAAAGTAAATTTTATAACATCTGAATATCTAATAATAAACCAATAGATATATAAGTTGTATATGACAAAATTAAAGCTTGTGTCTCTTTCAAATAATTGGATTAAGACAGTAGTAATGTGATATGTATGTGTATGTTTAAATGCACATACATATATAAGTATAAACTTATATAGAGAAAAAGTAATAAAGTAAAGAATTTTAAAAGACTTATTCTTTTAAAATTAGTAAGTAAAAGATTTATAACTTTAAGATTAGAAAAAGGTTATTTTCAGTAATGAATACCAGTTTAATTAAAGAGACTAGAATACGTCCTTAATGAAATAAAACAATTAAAGGAATTTGAATTAGATTTCCTTTATAAGATAAACGATAAACTATAAAAGTAACTCATTAATTAAAGTCAGAAAGATAACGATGTAAATTCTTATATGGAGATTAAAATGAATCACCTGAGCGGATGGACAGGGTACTAGCCAATCAACTTCAGGGATTGAACAATGAATGCCTCAGTATTAATTTGATGAACAAGAGGACACTTGATTCTTGGAGCTTCACCTGTGCAGAAGGACACATATAATGGAGCAGATAATCTCCCATGCACAGTGACTTCAAGTGTGGAGGATTGGCCTCTGAGCATGGGAACAGCCAGCTAGGACTCTTACAGGTTGTACTAATCTAAATTATTATTTATGTATGCCTTTGAGTCTTATTATGTTAAATGATGCTATTGAGGATTGTATGTTAAATTGTCTAAATATTAACTGTTAGTAAAAATTTGTACTCGTGGGAAGTGCACTCTTAGATCAGCTAGACATAGCAATTGGTGCAGTCACAGTCTTGATTCGAACCATTAATTAAAATAATGGTTAAATGTAGGTACTAGGCAATGCAAGTAGCAATCTGTGAATTTGACATCAGTGAGGAAAGTGGCTGGCCTGTACATTCAGCATGTGGAAAAATACTTATTCATTAATAAAGTTAAAGATGATAAGTATAAGATTGCTTCATTATTATGCTTTACTGGGAAAGGAGTTATTGAGATAGCCAATAGGCTCACCGAACCTCTAACTCCTGAAGATTGTACCTACAACCAGGAAACCCCAATTCTGTAGACATGTTGCTAGACTGCAATTCAGAGCTCGGAACCAAGGTTGAGATGAAAGTATAAACGATTATGATAGTGCTCTTCATAATCTAGCAAAAAATTTGTATCTATGGATCTTTCTTAGATGAAGCCCTGCTGGAACAATTTCTTACTGGTATGTGTAATGATAATTTATGGCAACAATTATTGGCTGTTAATGATTTAGATTATATAGAGTCTATAAAACATGGGATAGCTTATGAACTCATGCTTGATCAATCCAAAAATTTGCTGAGTTCAAGCAAATCACTGTAAAGAAAAAATTGTCTAAGAGTAGGAGAATAGTCGTAACTGTAAAAACCCATTTATATGTTTTTACTGTTGGAAAAAGGGCCACAAAGCTAGCAATTGTTTTCATAACAAGAATGCTGCAATAATTGTAAAAAAAAGAGCTCACATGGAAAAAATGTTTAAAGAAAAACATATTGATCCCAACAGGGGAAGTAATAATTATAAACGTTCATATCAGGGTTAGGTAAGTCAATCAGCCCATATCTATGGAGGTAGACAGGGGTAGCACTGTATTATTAATATCAGTCTGTGATTGGACTACTGTAATCTCTATGAGTAAAAAAATCCTTAAACTAGAAAAAAACTGACCTTAAAGGGTTAAACATAAACGGCAATGCGGTCAAAATTAAACTTGCTGTTCAGATCCCCATAAGTGGAATGGAGGGAAAAGTGATAGACTAACGTTTATACATAGTTTATACTCCAATAACATCCCCAATCGGGCATCAATGGTTTAGGAAATTGGGATTTAAACTCACATGTGTGAAAAGGATCGAAATGGAAAATGAAATGCGAATGAAATTTCCTAGCTTATTTAATGGGGAACCTGGTATTATTAAAATGACTCCTGTATTGATAGAGTTAAACACTGATACTCTATCTATAAAATGCAAATCACAGAAAGTTTCATTTGCACAAAAAGAGAAAGTCGAAAAGAAAATCGACGACTTAGTTAAGAAGAGGACGTTACAACCAACCAAAAATTCTGATTGGGTTACCAACCAAAAATTCTGATTGAGTTACACCATTGGTAATTATAACTAAACACAATGGGGAAATTTGTTTATGTGGCACAATAAACAAGGTGATCAGTAAATTTGTGTACCCGGTTCCTAATGCCAGGGAAATAATAGTATCTTTCCAGAGATTAAATTTTTTTGCTAACTCGGATCTTAATGCTGCTTTCCATAAGATACCAGTTAAAGAATAGACAGTTGGAATATTAACACTAACCGCTCATGTAGGGTTATATAAATGTATGAGACACTCATTTGGAATAACATCGACCCCTAGTATCTTTCAATCAAAAATTGAAACCCTCCTTAATGGATTAGAGAACATTATTCCATATTTCGATAACATTCTGATTACAGCTATGACTGAAAATGAACTTAAATATGTCTACAGAAAGTCTGCAAAAAACTGGATGAAGTTGGGGCTAAACTTAATACCTAAAAGTGCATATGGAAAGTGAGCAAAATCAAGTTCTTAGGTCACATTATATCTAAAAATGGCACATCTCCTGCTTCTGAAAAAACTAAAGCAGTTGCAGAAGTGCAGAAACCTAACAATGTGAAAAAACCTCAAGCCTTCCTGGGTCTGGTTAATTACTTTGAAAATTTCTTAGAAGAAAAAGCCCATGTGATCAGACCATTATATGATCTTCTCAAACAGAATTGGAAATGGAAGTGGAAGAAAAAGCATTTCTACACACAAATCGCTACTTACTTCATATAAATTATTTGTCCATTACAACAGCAAATTAGAAGTAACTGACCATGGACGCATCAGAATTCAGTGTCGGAGCAGTAAGTTCACCCTGCTCATGAAGGTAAATGATACATTAATTATGCATCATGTACTTTATCCAAAGCAGAGAAAAACTAAGTTCCATCAATACCTATATGGCTGCAGATTTATGATAGTAACTGATCATAAACCCCTATTGGGAATATTAGGAATCAAACAAATTCCCAAACATCTGAGTCCTCGCATGTTGCATTGGCTAAACATTTTGGCAGGTTATGATTATACATTAGTATATAGAAAAGGAAAACAAATAGGGCATGCTGATGCTCTTTCATGTATGCCTGATCAGATTTAAAGATATAAAAAAGAAAAAGAAATTAATTGTATTGATGCCTTGAAGATTTAAACCCTCAACAGCATAATAGTAGCTGCATGGACATTCATAGACTACCAATAGATGGTAAAGCAGACCAGTGAAGGATGGCCAAACAATGACCTAGTTTTCTTCTCAATAACATCAATACAGATATGACAGCGAATTATACAAAATTTTTGCTCATCACGACTTTCCGGAAGTGCTTGTTTCGGATAATGGAACTGGCTTTACTTCAGCAAAGTTTGAAGATGCGATGCAAGAATGGGGGATTAAACACACTCCCCCCTACCACCTTCAATCCAATGGACTAGCCAAGAAAGTCATACAAACTTTAAAATATTCCATTAACAAAATTGGGAAAAAATAAAGTACATAAAGCAGTGCTGACTTATGTGATGTGACTTCTCCTTAAACGGAGTCAGGAATCTCTCAGCAGCTATGCCCAGAGAAACCTGTTAGCCACTTTACCTTCCCATTCCATTGTCCACCCTAAGTTTTCCCATAATCTGCTCCATCCCATTTCCATAACATAATCTTTGTCAACTCCAGACCTTCATATCTAAATCCCCCTTATTTTTTCCCAAACCTAGCATAAAAACCAATAACTCACTTTCTGTATAATCACTTTGTTCATATTTAACCTTCCATAACTTCATTATTTGTACCCTTTCTGCTTCCAAACATTTACATTGAAGTAACAGATGCCTAATATTTTCTATGTCTTCTTTACACAACTTACAGACTAAATCACCCATATTTTTCCATTTATGTGTATATTCCCTTGTTGCTAAAGATCCTGTTCGAGCCTTAAACAATAAACTACTTTCCTTACTATTATCATAAATTAACTCACAACTAATGTTCCGTTTACTTTTATATATATTTAAACTCGTTTTACTCTCCATACTAGTTCTCCATCTCTCCAACTCCCTATTCTTTATTAATGCATCTATTCTTCTATCCCACTCCTTCCCACTATAACACTCAACAATCCTCCTAACACAATCATCCCATCTTTTGTACAAGTATACTGACATAACTTCTTTATCCAAATCTTCTGCATACTGCATTACCTTTCTCACCCATCTTGTTGGCTGCTCTTTACTTGTAACCCAATTAAATACTATTTTGGCTATTCTTTTATTATCCATGAACTGCAATCTACCGAACATTTTCAATTTGCTTTTTGCATCCCTCATATAAAAACTTGACCATCCCATTTCTCCTTGAATTGCCTCTTTTGCTGTCCATACCTCAGCATCTAATGCATGTCTTCCTACTTCCCTTTGTACTTTTTCTAAGCAATCTAATACCCCTTTACTAACACATAATGCATCATTGCCGTATGTTAACCCTGCTACTGCCACTCCCTTCCATACAATTCTAGTTACATCATATTTATTATATGAAAACAGTGTTAATTTCTTTATCAATCCCTTTCTTTTCTTTGCTTCATTTATCAATTTTTTCTCCCATTCATCCAAGCAATTTTTCTTATTACTCAAGATGATTCCCAAATAACTATATCTATTCACCACACTTAACTTTATATCCCCCAATAAGAAATCTTTGTCTTCTCTTTCCCCAGTATTCACTATCATTATATTTGATTTTTCTTCACTAAGTTTAATCCCCATATCCCTACCCACCGTTGCGCATGTCCTCAGCATAACTTCCATATCTTCTCTTCTTTCTGCACACAAAAAGACATCATCCGCAAAAAAAGTCCGGACTATGTATATACTCTCTTGCCACCTATTAAAGGTATCTCTATCCCTCTTCCTAGTCTTTCTATTGCTCTCTCCATTTCACTCAAATACAACACGAACAAAATAGGTGACATAGGGCATCCTTGCCTCAGTCCTACCCCATTTTTAACTTTAACTGATTCTATATCCCCTAATTGGTATGTATAGCAATTATTTTCATATAATTTCTTAATAACACCCACTAAAGCTTCATCCATTCCCAGATTCACTAAACTTATCCATAATCTATTTCTATTCACTCTATCATATGCCTTCTCTATATCTATAAAACTCATATATAGCTGTCTACCTGAATTTCTACTCATATCTATAAGTTGTGTAACTACAAATAAACTATCTCCTATACACCTATCTGACCTAAAACCTCCTTGCATTTCCCCCACTATATTATTCTCTTCCATCCATTTTGCAACTCTTCCAGCCACCATATATGAAAAAACTTTATATAAAACTGATGTTACTGCTATTGGTCTATAATTATTTAACTTTCTATGATCCTTACCTTTTCCTTTAAATAATAATCTTACTCTTGTATGACTGCACTCCTTAATTAACATGTGACCCCTAGTTCCAAATCTGGGAAATCACTGGCTGAAAGGTATTTAAATAGAAAGTAGAAGTATCACGAAAAGCTATATAACATTCAAAGCACATTATATGATTTCCAACATTTTTCAAATATCCAAATTATCTTTTCATTCAGCAGACATTTGATCTATATAATGTTATAAGTGCGCAAACACTAATTTATATTCATGACAATGCAATGTAGGTATCCTTTCATTTAGCAAGTAATCAATTCATAAAACATTACAGCTGAGATGCTAGTTTCATCCATGACGATGCTATGGGAATTGAACCTATTTTTATCTGGTCTATAAACTATTCATCAGGCTTATAAAATTATATTAGTAGGTGCCCGTAATCTTTGTGTACATTTTTCTGTTGTTAACATTTAGATCACCTTATTGAAAAGTAGGTAATATCCACTTTTAAAGCAAAGAAACATTCTGATGGTTTATAACATAATGAATTACTTTCACTTACTTTTCATTTTTATAATAAATTATCACCCCTCACAAATCCTCGACACATTGTGCAATTTCTGGGCATATGTTGTTGCTTTTCATCTCATCATTTCATTCAGTTAACTATTTATTTTTAAAATAAATAAAAAGAAAATCATGTAAAGAAATTTAGATGTGCTTCTGTTGAAGCTAAAATAAGAAAGAATGAATTTTTTTTTATTCAGTTCTATTTATAATTTTCCCATTGTTGTCAGAATAACTATAGCAATACCCTTTTTTAAGTCTAGCCAATCCCAACCAGCATCTCAAATAAAAATTTTATTATACAAAAAATAAAATAAATATTTTAGAATTATTACATACAACAAACATTGATGTTTTATAATACAAATACCATTTTTCATTCTAACACAAATTAAACAATTTATAATACATTCTCACTATACTATGCTGGAAATATATTTTCATACATATTTTTCCAGTACAATATGATGCAAATAAAATAACAAATATATTTGAGACATTAGACATATAGTTGTAGTGTTTGTAATTTATTATCTATTATCATGAATGCAGAATTGAAAATATATATAATAACAAAAGAACTATAATTTTATCCAAACTATATGCTTTATTATTCACATATTGATTTTAAAATGAATAAAGTCAATTCACAATCTTATGCACTATAGTCATTGCAACACAGTTCAATGCTTCATACGTTAACATATCCACCATCAAAATCAAACAAGAAAGATTTTAAAAAAAAGTATGACTGACATTTTAACACATACTGAAACTCATCTCAAACTTCAGTAAGTATAATATGCATATATAAAATCCTTATTTTGTCTGTTGTCTGAATATATTTATCTGTAATGCTTTATTGAACTGTCTTGTGAATTTTTTTTATTCAGAGGATGCTCCAGTAAAATAATCTGGTTAGCCAAAGAATAAATAAGAGGAAGTGGTAAAGGATATAGAAGCAAAATTAAAATCATTAGAAACGATAAGGAAGAAATAGATAAGGAAGTCCAGAAGGTGGAAGAGAATGTTACAGATGAAGTAGGAAAATTAAACTATGAGAGAGTATTGATAGGATATTCACTAATTAGACGATGTGGAGATGTAATTACAAGGGAAAATAGAAACAGGTATGTAAGAATATGTTTGCCTGGAACTAGAATTCAGGATGTTACACATAAGGTAAAGAAACAAGGGAGTAGAGATGCATATGTTATGATATGGACAAATAATTTGTTAGAACCATCAGAGTGAGTAATGGATGAATATAGAGAATTGATTCGTAATTTGGGTAAGATTAAAGGAAAAGTAGGAATAGTTGGATTATTATCAAAATTTGACAATAGGTACATGTTAGATAGGGCATATTCAATAAATGAGAGATTGAGAAAATTATGTGAGAGAAATAATGTTATGTTCGTGAATGTGTGGAATTTTTTTTATTAGTAAGAGGAAATTACATAGTAAAGATGGATTCCACTTAGCAAACTAAGAAAGTAAAATATTAGGGAGCTTGATTTAATATAGTTTGAGAAACTTATAAAGGGGGATAGAGTTTTGAATTGCAGTATTATCAAAAAGAAGAATGAATAGGATGGAAGAAATAAACAAAGGGTGGCTGATTTGAATATAAATGTAGATGTGGAGAGGGAATGGGTCTGTAAAATTAATGGTAAGAAAAGTGAAAAAGATATTAATGTTAAATAGGAAAGGTATTTTAAAAAAGAAGTTTACTAAAATAGACAATTATAGAGAGAGAATGAAATTAAATAGTAAGTTGACAGATGATATTAATAAAAGCGGAAGAGATGGGAATAAAAATTTTTGGAAATGTATTAAAAAAAGGAATTTAAGGGAGAGAAAAATAGAATTACTAGATGATGAGGAAATAAAGTGTAACTTTAGAGAAGAATTAGAAACAATCTTAAATAAGTATGTAATGGATATAGAAAAGATGTTAGATGTGAAGGACAGAGTGATATTAAACATGAAAGCATATTGTAATGGAAATATTAGGTTTACAGAAAATGAATTGAATGAGGCAGGGAAGAAATTGAAAAGTGGAAAGGCAAGAGGTTTAGATGGATGGGCAGCAGAGATGGTGATGGATTTCGGAAATAGGACAAAATTAAACCTATTATAGTGTTTTAATAAGATGGCACAGAAGAGAGAATTTCCAGATAGCTGGAATAATACAAGAGTAAGACTATTATTTAAAGGGAAGGGTAAGGATCATAGAAAGTTAAACAATTATAGACTGATAGTGGTAACATCAGTGTTATATAAAGTTTTCTCATATATGGTGGTTGGAAGGGTTGCAAAATGGATGGAAGAAAATAATATAGTGGGAGAAATGCAAGGAGGTTTTCGATCAGATAGGCATATAGGAGATAGTTTATTTGTAGTTACACAACTTATGGATATGAGTAGGAATACAAGTAGACAGTTATATATGGTTTTTATAGATATAGAGAAGGCATATGATAGAGTAAATAGAAATAGATTATGGGTAAGTTTAGTAAATTTGGGAATGAATGGAGCTTTAGTGGATCTTATTAAGAGATTGTATGAAAATAATTACTATATGTATCAATTAGGAAATATAGAATCAGTTAAAGTTAAAAATGGGGTGGGACTAAGGCAAGGATGCCCTATGTCACCTATTTTGTTTTTGTTATATTTGAGAGAAATGGAGAGAGCAATAGAAAGACTAGGAAGAGGGGTAGAGATACCATTAATAGGTGGCAAGGGAGTATATACATTATCGGGTCTTTTATTTGCAGATGATATCTTCTTGTGCACAGAAAGTAGGGAAGATATGGAAGTTATGCTGAAGACTGTGCACAAGGGTGGGTAAAGAGATGGGGATTAAATTTAGTGAAGAAAAATCAAAAGTAATGATGATAATTGCTGGGGAAAGAGAAGAAAAAGTAATTTTTATTGGGGGATATAAAGTTAAATGTGGTGAATAGGTATAACTATTTGGGAATCATCTTAAGTAATCAGAGAAATTGCTTGGATGAATGGGAGAAAAAATTGATAAATGAAGCAAAGAAAAGAGGACTGATAAAGAAATTAACAGTGTTTTCATATAATAAATATGATGTAGCAAGAATTGTATGGAAGGAAGTGGCAGTAGCAGGGTTAACTTATGGTAATGATGCATTATGTGTTAGTAAAGGGGTGTTAGATTACTTAGAAAAAGTACAAAGAGAAGTAGAAAGACATGCATTAGATGCAGATGTGTGGATAGCAAAGGAGGCAATTCAAGGAGAAATGGGATGGTCAAGTTTTTATATGAGAGATGCAAAAAGCAAAATGAAAATGTTCAGTAGATTGCAATTTATGGATAATAAGAGAATAGCCAAAATAGTATTTAATTGGGTTATGAGTAAAGGACAGGAAACAAGATGGGTGAGAAAGGTAGTATAGTATGCAGAAGATTTGGATAAAGACTTTATGTCAGTATACTTATACAAAAGGATGGGATGATTGTGTTAGGAGAATTGTTGAGTGTTATAGTGGCAAGGAATGGGATAGAAGAATAGATGCATTAATAAAAAATAGGGAGTTGGAGAGATAAGAACTAGTATGGAGAGTAAAAAGAGTTTAAATATATATAGAAGTAAACAGAATATTGGGTGTGAGTTAATTTATGATAATAGCAAGGAAAGTAGTTTACTGTTTAAGGCTTGAACAGGATCTTTAGCAACAAGGGAATATACACATAAATGGAAAAATATGGGTGATTTAGTCTGCAAGTTATGTAAGGAAGGCATAGAAAATATTAGGCATCTGTTAATTGAATGTAAATGCCTGCAAGCAGAAAGGATACAAATAATGAAGTTGTGAGAGAATAAATATAAACAAAGTGATTATACAGAAAGTGGGTTCTTGGTTTTTATGCTGGGTTTGGGAAAATAGAAGGGAGATTTAGATATAAAGGCCATATAGTTGACAAAGATTATGTTGTGGACATGGTATGGAGCAGGATAGTGAAGAATATGGGAAAAACTTAGGGTGGAGAATGGAGAGGGGAAGGTGGCTAACAGGTTTCTCTGGCCATAGTGGCTGAAAGATTCCTGATTCCCATATTACTTTGTCTGTTTTCTGTAAGCTATCAAATTCACAACAAAGTATGGATTTTATTTATAATGAAAACTATATCTAACTTACTTATCAAATACAACAATTAAATTTAAAATCTTTAATTTTAATCTAGCTTTATTAATTTAGTTTTAGTAATACTTTAATTTATTGTGTACAGGCTGGATTGTTCCAAACATTTTCAATTTTCACTTGTGAATTTCTCACATTTATTTATATAATATTAAAATCTTTTGTTTAATTTACATTAAATCTTTAAAAAAATTCATTAAAGCAACCAATTAAAAAAACAATGAGCTTTCTGTAGGCCAGATATAAATTTGTATGTATATAATTGCCAACTTCTGAATTGTAAACAATAATAATGTGTAGTTCTTAAACATCATTAACCAAAAACTAAATTTATTATAATCATCTTGTATATAATCCTTTTATTTGAGAGTATGAACATTGAAGTATACATAATTATTAAATGTGCGTGCGTGTGTGTGTAAATGTGTGTGTGTGTGTGTATTAATAAGCACACATGTAATTGTATTCTGACCAGATAAGAATTATAATCAATTCCATTACTGGAAATTTTATTATGCATGTATATATTTGTGGTTGCAGAAAGGAGTTTGCTGATAAGTGAAAGGAAACCCTTTGATTCCTTTTGGAAGTCTTATAGGAACCAAGCAGGGAAATTTCTAATGTCCACTCTATACATTCTTGTTGTTGCAGCTATTATCATTATGTGATTATTAATAGAGCAAATGAACATGGATGGTTCGCTCATAAAAAGATGTCAGCTAATGTGGTGAATTTAATAGCTTTTTTATCTCTGAATTTAAAATCAAGAAACACTATAATCTATCTTTTTAGTTGCCTGATAGTTTATAACTGAACTATTAATTGAGATTTTTGAAAGCATGTAAATTATCTTATTCTTAATAGAAATTTGCAGTCATTACTGACTATATATAACTAATTATGTAGTGCCATGTTTAATTTGTAATAGTAATCACCCCTGATACATGAACTGTATGAATTTTATAATGCTGAGGAATTAAATTATGGCTTTCATCTGTTGATGGTTTAAGATGGTAGATTCTAAGAATTACCTGATTGCAGATCCAGGCTATCATCCAATGACAACTTTTTATTTTCTTACTTTACAAATGGCAATCACTTTGAAGTGAATGAAGAGTTCATGAATTGAAAGAAGAATTATTTAATATTGAATTGGATATTGTTAGACTTTATGAAGTTAAAAGAAAAGATAAAAGAAGAATTGATTTAAAAAGTGGACTTGTATCTTACTACAAAGTCTCAATTATTGAAAGCACATATGATGTGGAATTCATTCTAATTAAATAGTGGAAGAATAATATTGTAGAGATTGATGGTATATCAGACAAATTTGTAAGATTAGTTATTCAAATTAATGGAAGATACCAAATGAAATTATTCATGTTTGTTCTAATAAGTTCTCATTGTAATTAATAATTAGAGAAGTTTATATGGTTTTATGAAATACTTTTGACCCTAAAGAACATGTTAAAATGGTCATGGGTGAATATAATGTTAGAATTGGTAAATGGTCGAAAAAGAAATCAACGTATGTAAGTTTAATTATCGTCATAGAAATGAGAGGAGGCATGGACTTGTGGATTGTTCATAAAAGGAAAATAATTATATTATTAATGATTTCTTTGGAAGCATCCAAATAAAGGTACAGCAGAATTGGATTATATTTTGACTAACACAAAATATGTATTTTAAGATTATAATGTGCTTAACAGATTCAACACAAAGTGATCATCCATTAGTGAGATGTAAACTACATGTTAATACAAAACTAGAGAGGCAAAAATTATTAGAGAAGGTAATATTAATAGTTGATATTCCTAAACTTTAGAAACACTGTAATGAATTTTAATTAGAACTTACAAATTCTTTTAAATATTAAGAGTTTGAAGATGATTCAAACTTAGTTGAAATCAAAAAAAAGATGACTAGTATTCTATTAAATAATTACAAGAAAAAAGACATACAAAAAAAAAAAGCAACCATTTATCAGTAATATTTTTACTGAGCAAATTGATGTTTAAAGAAAAGAAGGAATATGAAATGAGTTAATAATGGTATAAGAAAATGTAATTATGAATTGGGGAAGTGTAAACAACATCTTGGTATTGGAAGGAAAAGTGTTTTAGCAATATCAAGAAAAGTTGGAACTATTACTAAAAAGAAAGGTATTATCATGAAATGCATAAAAGAGAAATGCATAAAAGAGTTTTATAAAGAATTATATAGTAGTGAAGAACAAGAAAATAATGTATCTTCTACAATTATTAGATTTTCTGAATTATCAAGGATTTGAAATACAAAGGTGAAATATGCTATTAAATCTATAAAGAAAACAAAAACTCCAGGAAATAATGGAATTACTATTGATATTTTGAAAGAAGCAAGTGAAGAAATAGGATAATTATCCACAAGCTATATATAAATATCTAAATGATAATGATATATTAAATGATTGGAAAAATGCAATAGTAATATTAATATTTAAGGAAGGTAATAAAAAGGATGTTAGAAAATACAGACTTATCAGTTTTGTATCAGATCTATACAAACTCTACCAAGATAATTATAAATGTCTGCAATGAATTTTGGATTCTAACTAACTTAATTAAAGAACTAGCTAGATTTAAAAGTAGCATAGTGGATCGTATCTAAGTATTAAGCCAAATTATAGAAAAGACTAATGAATATGATTTGCAATTATGTTTTGGATTTATAGATTTTGAAAAGGTGTTTGATTTGATAAAAATTTTTACAGTAATTAAAGCTTTGGATCATCATCATATAAAGAGTGGGATATTGTCATCTTCTGAAGAAAATTTATCATAATGAAACAGCAGTGATTAGAATACATAGTAATACTAGAAGATTAATATTGACAAAGATGTGTAAGACATGTAGATCCATGTCTCCAAAACTTTTTACAGCAGCTCTGCAGGAAAGCTGAAAGAACAAAAATAAGTGGTGAATATTTAAGTCTTCTAGATTTTTCGATCATGTGGTTGTTTTTACAAATAATGCTTCAGAACTTGAATTAATGTTTCAAGAATTATCAGTTGAAAATAAGATTAACAATAGATGCTAAAAACATTAATTAATGTTAAATGGGTTTTCTTAGAAGAAAAATAAAAATTGATAATCATGAATTTAAAAAAATTAATTAATACTGTGATCACACTATTAATACAGATGGAAATATAATTGTTGGGACCCTTTTGATAGAAAATATTTGGTATTATAAGGAAATATGCTTAGATATTTGAAAAGGAAAAAAATTTAATAGATGTATTTTACCAGTAATTATTTATGATTCATAGTTTTGGCACTTAACAGAAGAGCAGTTCAGAGACTTTATATCAGCAGTTCTCAATCTGTGGGTCATGACCCCTTTGAGGGTTGAATGACCCTTTCACAGGGGTCATCTAACCATTGGAAAACATTTTTAATTCATAACAGGAGCAAAATTACAGGTTGGGGGGCACCACAACATAAGGAACTGTATTAAAGGATTGCAGCATTAGGAAAGTTGAGAGCCACTGCTTTAGACCATTTAATGATGTGCAGAGAGCAAGAAGAGAGAGAAAATGAAATACGTGGTTAAGAGAATGAACAGTTATCATAAATTTCACTGAAAGATTTAAGATACTGAAATAGAATTGTATTGTATATATTGCTAGATATGAAAAGAGAATTGAAGTCTTAAACTTTATTCCAGAAAATTGTACAAGACCTAGAATGATCAATAAGGAAGCTTGTTGGGTATGATGGATCAGAGAAACTGGTTTAAAGTTGGATTTTCATCTTGCAACAGTTAATATTTGAAATGATGATTATAGTGATATATTCATATATAAAAAAGTGTTGTCAAGCGCTATTAGCCGAGAGGTCATCGCGGCCACCTTGCAAGCAAGTAGTTGGTTGCAGACAGTTGTGGGTTCGCGTCCCGGCCGGTGCTATGACATATGGAAAAAAAAAAAAAGTGTTATTGACTTTGTTTGAAAGTGAAAGGTGTAATTTTTAAGCATTAATGTGCTTTTTTTTCTAAATAATTAATCAGCCCATATGCTAACTTGAATTATTTCAAATATAATCTATTTATATACATATAGTAAATTTAATGTATACAATTTTATATTTTTTTCTTCATTATCATACATATACTGTATGTTTATTTATTCAGAGCTCAAATACAAGAAGATAAAGGTTTAAGGCTTCAGCGAGTTACACCTGCTGATGAAGGGATTTATATTTGTCAAGCAGATAATATGGTCGGATCTATTGAAGCATCAGCCACTCTCTCAGTCCACTGTAAGTATGAAATTTTATAATTGCATATTTATTATGTCAGCCTAAAAATTAAATATTTAAAAAAGCACTATGATATTATGCTAAGACTTGAGCATCATTAGTGTTAATTCATTATTGCAATCCATTTTTTTAAAACACTTTTAGAGCTGCATAATAAAATTTTTAATATAAGGTTTTTAATTTAAAAAAGACTTGAAGCATTGTGATACATCAGTGGGGAGAATTAAACTTTGTAAAGTAAACACACCCACACCCTCTTTATTCTTCAAATATTTATTTCATAACAAAGAATACATACATTTAGATAACTTTGAATTTTTTTTTTTAAAAAAAGTGCTTAAATTTAAGTCAAAATTAAAAAAAGAAATTAATGAAGGTGACATATACTAATAACAATTTCACATGACTTTCTTATATGCTTCCAAGAGCTGATCTCTTCACTTTATTCTAGAGCCATCCATTTTAAACTTCAGTAATCAATGAATAGCACATAGTATTCAATCATTGGATATTCATTGATTACTCAAATTTACATTAGGTGTCTCTCGAATAGATGGAAATAATTGATAAAGAAATTAACTTTTTTACTATATAATAGGCACCATATATCCAAGAATTGCATAAAATGGTATTGCAATATTATGATTAATTTATGGAAAGGATATATAATATGTTAGTAAAAAGATCCTGGTTATTTTGTAAAGAATTCAAGCAAAAATTGTATGGCAGGGAATTGTGGTACTAGGATTAAGTTATGGTAGTGGTATATTTTGGTAAAATGATATTAGTCAATCTAGAATTGATTCAAAAGAAAGTAGCACCAATATTCTACTTTGGATATGCTTATGTGAATAGCAGGTGAGCAATTTAAGGAGAAATGGAATGACTAAGGTTTTGAGAGAAATTTAAAAATCAAGTTAATAATGATTGATAGATTACAGTTTATAGATAGTAATAGAACTGCTAAAATAATTCTTATTTGGATTTGAAGTAAATGTCAAACAAGAAGGTGAATGAGCAAGATAATGGAATGTGCTAAAGAATTATGCAATAATTTTTTTCTAATTTTTTTGTATAGAAGAGCAGTATGGAAAGTAAAAAGAGTTTGAATATATATAAAAATAAATAGAATATTGATGGTATGAGTCAATTTATGATAATAGGAAGGAAAAAATATAGTTAGTAAATCATTTCTTTTACAGTTTTTTTCAATACAAACATCTACAAATTATTTTTATTTCTTTTCTTGCAGTTTCGACTGCCCAGCAGTCTTCATCAGAGCTACAAAATATTTAAATGTGTATGTTATATTATAATCATATCTAAACATACATAATTCAAAATTTAATTACAATTGTACAAAATATTACATATACTTTTTAATTTTATTTATCTTCAGTTTATATTTTATTGTTTTATTTAATTCTCATAATGTATCATTTTACCTTAAATTCTTTTATGCCCTTTTATATACAACTTATATTTAACGTCTAATTTATTATTATTGTGTATTTTATTATATTAGTAAAATTTTTACATCTAAATTTGTTTAATTTTTTTATTATTAGAATAGCAAATCATATTTATACTATCTTTTTTGATTTTTTGTGATGTTTATTGTATTTAATCTATATATCCTTTTTAATCAGTTTTCAATTTTTTATTTTTTTATTTATTATGTCAAATATATCTTTTTTTATTTATTATGTTAAAATTTATTATTTCATTAAATTTTCTATCTAATTTATTAATAATCTTATTTATATTTCTTGCTAAGTTATTATTATACGTTTTTATTTCTGTATATTTAATTTTGTTTTCAATTAAATCTTTTTTATTTTTATCATCTTTTATTATATTTTCTTTTAATTTTTATATAATCTTTATTGGGTATTTTAAAATTTAATTATTATTAAATTCATTTTGTTTTGTTTTTTATTCTTCTGAATTTGAATAATAAATTTTGTTGTATGCACTCTAGAAATTATGCTGTTAATTTTGTATTTTGTATCTACGATAGAATATTAATTACTTTGTTATTATCTATTTATATTTTTATATATTACTGTTTTTATATTACATTTACCATCAATATAAGATTTAATAAACAATATATCTAAATATTCTAATTTATTTTCTTTTTTCTATTGTGAACTTTATATTTTCTATATGTAAATATTACTTAATACCCTACTTAATGTTTCTCCCATTAATAATCCTTCTATTTATCTATAGTATTCCTTATTATATTCAAATGTTATTTTTTTATAGCTTAGTTCCATTATTTCTACTAATTATTTTATTGGTATTCTTATATCTTTATTTTTATCTTTTATGTATTCGATTATTCCAACTCTATAGTTTTTTCCACAGTAATATTAGTATACATTGATATAACATTCATTTTAACAAATGTTAAATTGTAGTTATTATATTTCTTAACTGTATTATTAATTTCTTAATATTAATGTAATATTATTTTTAACGTAAGAATCTTTTATTATATTAATATATTTTTGAAATATTATTTGCTAACCATTTAGAAATATTTATTACAGTATAAATATGCACCATTAATAGTGGTTCTTAATGGGTAATCTTTTTTATATTTTTGGTGCTCCATAAAGATAAAAATTAAATATATATATATACAACAACAACAAAAGGATCTTAATTTAAAAAATATAAAAATGTCTGATTTGATACAAAATATTTATAATAAGAGTTTAATTGATCAAATTACATTTTCAGATATAATATAATCTGTTTTTGATATAGTGCGCATACATATGTAATATTATAAATGAATAACTTCTCAAAGCATGCACTTTAAAATCTCTGTGCACTCTTCCCATGAGCATCAACTTTAAAAGCATAAGTTTACTCTTATGCTTAGAGTTTATATCTATATAAACCAGTCTTTGCTCATCATGCTTAAATGGGGGCTTCAATCTATTGCATGCCTGAATTATCATTTATTGATCTTTGTATCTCTCTCTTGTGGTAGATCTAATAGATTTGTACAATTCAATTGATAAATTATAACTCAGGCACCCAATAGATTGAAAACCTGATTTAAACATGGTGAGCAGAGACTGATTTATGTAGATATAAACTCTAAGCATACATGTGCACTTATGCTTATTAAGTTAATGCTCACAGGAGAATGCACAGAGATTTTAATAGTGTATGCTCTGAGGAGTTAGTTACTTCTTATTTATAATATTTCATAAGTATGCACACTATATAAGAAACAGATTATATTACAGTAAATTCTAAATTCACTTTGTATTTAATTTCAGATGGTCAAAAATAAGATTGTATCTTTTTTCTGTGGTAGATGTAATAGATTTGTATAATTCAATTGATAAATTAAAACTCGGCACCCAATAGATTTAAACCCTGATTTAAGCACTGAGAGCAAAGACTGGTTTATATAGATATAAACTCTAAACATAAGCATAAACTTATGCTTTTAAAGTTGATGCTCATCAGAGAGTGTACAGAGATTTTAAAGACATGTTCTGATGAGTTATGCTTTATTTATAATATTTTCAGATATTGTAACTAAAGCTTGTATAACAGCAAAGGTTTATTAAGAATCAAAAATATATAAAGAAAAGTTGACATTAAGACCCATTATTAGTAGTAGAAATTAACACTTTAATAAGATTTCTAAATGGTTAGCAAATAATATTTTTAATAACATTAAAAATAATAAAGAATTAATATTAGAAATTAATAATACCGTTTAAAAATATAATAATTACAATTTAATATTTGTTAAAATGGATGTTATATCATTATATACTTTTATCAACATAGAAAAAAACTATAAAATTGGAAGTAATCAAATATATAAAAATAAAGATATAAGAATACCAATAAAACCATCAATAGAAATAATGAAACCAAAAAGATAATATTTGAATTTATTAAGGAATATTATAAGCATAAAGAAGGGTTATTAATGGGAAATGCATTAAATAGAGGTATTAAGTAATATATACATGGATGAATTAGAAGAAAAAAATGTTGAAAATACAAATGCACCATTTGTTATGAAAAAATAAATAGATGATTATTTATTAAATTGTAATAAAAGCCAAATGCAAATAGATAATTTTATAAAAAAGTAAAAAAATTTGATGAAAATATAAAGTTCACAATAGAAACAGAAAAAGAAAATAAATTAGTATATTTAGATATATTGTATATTAAATCTTATATTAATGATAAATATAATACAGAAATTTTTATATATTAAATGTAATATAGATAATAGTATGACTAATAATTAATATTCTAACATAGACAAAAAATATAAAATTAATAATATAATTTTTTGAGTGTGTGCAGCCAAATTTCATTGCTCTCATTCAAAAGAGTAAAAAAATAAATGAATTTAATAATTACATTAAAAAATAATAAATCAATAAAGATAATAAAAAAATAATAGGAAACAAAATTAAATATATAAGAGTGAAAACACATAATAATAACATAGCAAGAATATAAATAATATTATCAAGAAGTTAAATAGAAAATTCAATAAAATAATAAATTTTAAAGTAATATTTGAATACAAGTATAATCTATAGGGGAATTGAACACAGACTTTCAAACCCTTTAGCTATCCATTCTATTTTATACAACAGATACACTTGACCTCACACATGTGAAAAAGGTAAATCATCTCCAATATACATATTTTGTGCTAAACCAGCACTTATCAGTTGGTCAAGATCATCATCTACCACATATATGTAATCAGTGTTCAGTTTATATTAAGATAGCAACTCTTCAAACTTTAATGGATAGGCTTCAATCTACTCCATCCTCCAACTCTTTAACCATCCATATTATTGAAAATCTGATGATGAAGTGTCCAAATCCCTTATTGGGCATGACAGTAATATTAACATCAACAGAGGTTTGGGCATTCCATCATCAGATTTTCAATGGTATAGATGGCTAAAGAGAAAGAGGATGGAGTAGATTGAACCCTGTCCATTAAAGTTTGAAGATTTGCTATTTTAATATAAACTGAGCACTGATTATATGTGTGTGTGGAAGATGATGATCTGGACCAACTGATAAATGCTGTTTCTGCATGAAATAAGTATATTGGAGATCATTTATTTTTCTCACATGTGTATGGTCATGTGTATCAATTGTATGAGATAAAACGAGCTTGAAAGTCTGTGTTCAAATCCTCTATAATTAAATTTTAAAGTAATAAATAATATATATATACTTCACATATTATATAATAAATGTATAAAAAATTATAATAAAAGCAATGAAAATTACATAAATGTGGTATATGAAATTAAGTGTAAAAAAAGTCAGATATTACAAGTAATTAATTACATAAGTGAAACAAAAAATTCATTTAATGCAAGATTCAAACATCATAAATGGGATAAAAGATAATCTATATACATGTATTTTATAGAATATAACTTTTAAAAAGTATAAAAATGATATGCTATACTAATAATAAAAAAGAAAAATTAAAGAAGTTATGTTAATTTTAAAAAATTAACCCAAATTTACAAAAAAATTTAAGTTACTTATTATAATGAAAATAAATTAAAAATGAAATAAGTAAAAGAAAGTATTAGTTATAAAAGATAAATATAGAGGGAAGGAATACAAATGTATATGATGGACAATACACATGGTCTAGGAATAATGTATTTCACACAATAGATTATGTATTGGTAGAGAAAGAGGGAATGAATAAAATACGAAAAATTAAGGTGTTTGATAATGAAGAGAGAGTGTGTAATAGTGATCATAACTTTATTGTAATAGAAATGGTTAGTAATGTGATGGAGGATAGAAATAAAGGTAGAAATAATAGTGAAAGATGTGGATGGAGAGTGAATGATAAGAATAAGTTGGAAGAATATAAAATAAAAGTTGAAGAAACCATGGAGCAGTTGTTTGGGGATGAGTATAAGGACTGGTGTAGTGAAGTAGAAAAAGTGGCAAATAGGGTTTTAGTTGAGAATATGAAGAAGAATAAAAGTAATAAAAAAATGAGAGTTAGTAAAAGTGTAAAAGAGAGGAAAAAAGCATGCAGAGAATATAAGTGTGCTATTAAGAATAAAGAAAGTGAAAATGATATTAATGCTAAATGGGGAAAGTACTTAGAAAAGAAGAAGCTAGCTAAAATGGATAATTATAGAGAGAGGATGAAGTTAAATAATAAATTGTTGGAGGATATTAATAAAAGTGGAAGAGATGGGAGTAAAAAATGTTGGAATTACATTAAAAGGAGAAATGTAGGGGAAAGAGAGATAGTATTAATAGATGATGAGGGAATAGAATGTAGCTCTAGAGGCAAGCTAGAGAAAATCTTAAATAGATATGTAATGGATATAGAAAAGATGTTAGATGTGAAGGAATTAGTGATAGAAAACATGAAAGCAGTTAGTAGTGGGAATATTAGGTTCACAAAAAATGAATTGAATGAGGCAGGAAAGAGATTGAAAAGTGGAAAGGCGAGACGTTTAGATGGATGGGCAGCAGAGATGGTAATGAATTTAGGGCATAGAGCAAAAGCAAAGTTATTATCATGTTTTAATAAGAAAGTTATTATCATGTTTTAATAAGATGGCACAGAAGACAGTTTTTCCGGGTAGTTGGAGTAATACAAGAATAAGATTATTATTTAAAGGAAAGGGTAAGGATCATAGAAAGTTAAATAATTATAGACCAATAGCGGTAACATCAGTTTTATATAAAGTTTTCGCATATATGGTAGCTGGAAGAATTGTA
Source organism: Epiperipatus broadwayi (assembly GCA_028023455.1). NCBI lineage: Eukaryota > Metazoa > Onychophora > Udeonychophora > Euonychophora > Peripatidae > Epiperipatus > Epiperipatus broadwayi. The sequence continues at coordinate 10,647,885 of JAQFVV010000022.1, forward strand.
AAATGGATGGAAGAGAATAATGTAGTGGGGGAAATGCAAGGAGGTTTTAGGTCAGATAGGCGTATAGGAGATAGTTTGTTTGTAGTTACACAACTTATGGAGATGAGTAGGAATTCAGGTAGATCATTATATATGAGTTTTATAGATATAGAGAAAGCATATGATAGAGTAAATAGAAATAGATTATGGGTAAGATTAGCCAATTTGGGAATGGATGAAGCTTTAGTAAATATTATTAAGAAATTATATGAAAATAATTATTATACTTACCAATTAGGGGATATAGAATCAGTTCAAGTTAAAAATGGAGTGGGATTAAGGCAAGGATGCCCTATGTCACCGATTTTGTTTTTGTTGTTTTTGAGTGAAATGGAAAAAGCAATAAAAAGACTAGGAAGAGGGGTAGAGATACCATTAATAGGTGGCAAAGGAGTCTATACTTTGTCAGGTCTTTTTTTTTGCAGATGATATCTTTTTATGTGCAGAAAGAAGAGAAGATATGGATATTATGTTGAGGACATGTGCAAGGGTGGGTAAAGAGATGGGGATTAAATTTAGTGAAGAAAAATCAAATATAATGATGGTTAATACTGGGGAAAGAGAGGATGTAGTTTTTTTATTGGGGGATATAAAGTTAAGTGTGGTGGATAGATATAAGTATTTGGGAATCATCTTATGTAATCAGGAAAATTGCTTGGTTGAATGGGAGAAAAAATTGGTAAATGAAGCAAAGAAAAGAAAAGGTTTGGTAAAGAAACTAACAGTATTTTCATATAATAAATATGATGTAGCTAGAATTGTATGGAAGGGAGTTGCAGTAGCAGGGTTAACATATGGTAATGATGCATTATGTGTTAGTAAAAGGATTTTAGATTATTTAGAGAAAGTACAAAGGGAAGTAGGAAGACATGCATTAGATGCAGAGATGTGGACAGCAAAGGAGGCAATTCAAGGAGAAATGGGATGGTCAAGTTTCTATATGAGAGATGCAAAAAGTAAAATGAAAATGTTTGGTAGGTTGCAGTTTATGGATAGTAAAAGAATAGCCAAAATAGTGTTTAATTGGGTTATGAGTAAAGGGCAGGTAACAAGATGGATGAGAAAGGTAATGCGGTATGCAAAAGATTTGGATAAAGAATTTATATCAGTATATTTGTATAAAAGGTGGGATGATTGTGTTAGGAGGATTGTTGAGTGTTATAGTGGTAAGGAATGGGATAAAAGAATAGAAGCATTAATAAAAAATAGGGAGTTGGAGAGATGGAGAAGTAGTATGGAGGGTAAGAAGAGTTTAAATATATATAGAAGTAAACGGAATATTGGAAGCGAGTTAATTTATGATAATAGTAAGGAAAGTAGTTTATTGTTTAAGGCTCGAACGGGATCTTTAGCAACAAGAGAGTATACATGTAAATGGAAAACTATGGGTGATTTAGCGTGCAAATTGTGTAAGGAAGGTATAGAAAATATTAGGCATCTGTTGATTGAATGTAAATGCTTGAAAGCAGAAAGGGTACAGATAATGAAGTTATGGGAGAATAGGTATGAACAAAGTGACAATACAGAAAGTGAGTTAGTAGTTTTTATGCTGGGTTTGCGAAAAGATAAAGGGGATTTAGATTTAAAGGCCATAGAGTTGACAAAGATTATGTTGTGGAAATGGGATGGGGCAGAATATGGGAAGACTTAGAGTGGGGAATGGAAAATAAAGTGGCTAACAGGTTTATCTGGGCATAGTTGCTGAGATATTCTTGACTTCGTTTAAGGAGAAGCCAAATACATCACATCACATCACAACAAATAAAAAAAAATATATATAATTGTAAAAATAGTATTTAATATAAATTACATATAAAAGTCAGTGCTGATTTAGACTGCATTCACTGCCATTTTGAATTCCAGGGACCACTTAAAACATCGCTGTCCCATCCAAGTGATAAATAATATGAATAATCCACACAGGAATTTTTTAGATGTGTCAGCAGTGTTTTTGGGCTGTCCTTAGAATTCCAAATGATGGTGAGTGCAGTCTAAATACTAAAAGCTTATAACTGCTAAAATATGAATTTTATTACAATAATGACAGCATGAAGTCAATCGTTGTTTGCCGAGAAGTCATCGCAGCTGCCTTGCAAGCAAGTAGTTGGTTCAGACGGTTGTGGGTTCATGTCCCGGCCGATGCTATGACATATGAAAAAGAAAAAAAAATGACAGCATGAGGCACCAAAGTATGCAAGGAGGGGGAAGGATGTTTTCAATGACACAAAGTATCATCCAAAAAATGCAGAAGTATGATCTAACCAAGCTTATAATTTTGAAATACCAAAAGCTTATAACTTCTAAAGTATGAATTTTATTACAATATATGCCTATAACCACATGTTGAAATAAAGCATATTCATTTTATAATTAATCGGAATTTTTCTTACCAGAAAGAAACTGTGATGTTGCATGCTTCCTTTGTTACATGTTGTTAGAAAAAAAAATGGACATAAGAAAAAATAGCATTGTTCACATCTGATCATCTGACATGGATATCAAATACACTTGATCACATGAGGTCCTTACAAAATTTGTGCTTTAATTTTTTAATTATTGTTGTAAATTGCAACTTTGTAGTGAATGATAATATTGCGATCACATGTGGATTATTTGATGTCATGTATTGCATGGATGTGTCAGCAGTGGTTTTGGGCAGTCCCTAATTAGAATTCAAAATGACCATGAACACACTCTAAATAGTACCTAAAAGTGTAACAGAATTTGATTTAAAATAATATAGATATTAAGTAAAACAATAAAACAAATTTAAAATGAATATAGTTATAAAGATATTTGTAATATTTTGCGCAATTGTAATTAATATATGAATTATATATATTTAATTATAGTGTATAGTTTCTATGTAGTCATGTGTATTTAAATATTTTATCGCTCTGATGAATATTACTGGGCAACCAAAACTATAGAAAAAGAAATATAATTATTTGTACAAACAATATGTTTACATTAAATTAAGTGTAAAAGAAAGAAGTTATTAATTATATTTGTTAATAATCAATGCTTCAAGCTAAAAGAATGAATATTATAATAATAATAATAATAATAATAATAATAATATTTATAATAATAATAGGAGAAAGAAGAGAAGTATCAGAATTTTTTTATCATTAAGAGTTTATATATAGAAATGGAATAATTTAAATGTTTGTAAATTGTGTAATGAAAGTGTAGAAAATATGAAGCATTTGTTAATAGAATGTAAACCCACACTTATATAACATTTGTAGTACAAGCTTATTCACTTAAGTCACATGATGTATGACTTGATTTCCTTGCAATTATAGTTTTGCTCTTGGGCCTTTGGAGATTTTATATTGAAAGCTAATAATATATGGTGAATCTGAACTTAGTTCAGTCCCATATGGCTACTTAGGTTAGATAGATGGATTTGGAGACATATGGATATCTGAAAATTTCAGATTTTCTACTTAATAGTTAACTATTACATAAATGCTGGGCTTGACCTGATATTTTTAAATCAAATGCCTGCATATACTAGTGCCTCATTGACGACAGCTAGAAGCTAGAAACCGGTATGAGAATAGGGATATTCAGAAAAGCTTGTTAAGAGCTCTTGGCATGCTCATTATATAACATTTGTATTACAAGGTTATTAAATTAAGTCATGTGATGTATGCCTTGATTTCCTTGCAAATCCAAGCAAAAAATTGCAAATGATGATGTTATGGGAAAAATAAATATTGACAAAATGATTATACAGAAAATGTTTTTAGTTTTTATGTTATTGTCATTGATAAAAGAGGTGTCATGTTGCATCACATCCTATTGCTCTTGGAAGATGTTATGAAGTTTTAAAATAAAATAATTTATTTAAATAATTATTTTTATAGAATAATTTATTTAATTGATCACTTTTACAAAATAATTTTATTAACACCAAAAATTTTGCATGAAAAAGAATCTAAATAATTAATATTTTAGAAGTAATAGACAAATATAAGTGAAAGAATAATGAACAAATAGAAATATAATTCAAAAATTTTCAGCAGATATAGGATAATAGTATAGGTTGAGATAAATATACAATGTACTAGAGAATAAAATAAAAGATTAGGAAATTTGGTGATTAATCAAGAGAAATTGCTGTAGAATTTAAATGTATTTAGTAAAACTTACTAATATGGTATCAAAACAAGATCATTTTTAAAGTTTAAAATATTTAGGATAATATTAGAGAAGTGAATTATTTTTAAGGTGAGAACAGAAAGTCTAGGAAGAAGAAAATGTATAAGTTTTTTTATAAGTACAGATTGAACATCTAATATTAGTTAAGTTAGAGGAATAATAGATATGTTTTAGCTCCTTATTTATGAATTTGAGACTTGGATACTTAACAGAAGAATAATTCACGGACTTCAGACAATGAAGTATAAAGAGATGTATGATAAGAATAATAAAACATTAAAAATGAATTACATGGTGAGACAACAGAAAGATATTACTGATATCATTGAAATAATTAAGAAACTGAAATGGAACAGGGCTGAATAGATTATTAAAAGAAATGATAAGAGATGGACAGTTGAAGCCTTAAACTAGATCTCAAAAGATTATTGTGAAAGACCTAGAATGGGATCACACATGAAATGGATTGATGACATATGAATGTTTGCTGGTGTATTCTGACGAAGAGAATTTAGAGATTGGTTTAACTTGGAGAAACCTTCATCTTGTAGGAGATTAATAGTAGTTGAAAATGCTGATGATGAAATTAGAAAATAAAAGATAAAATTATGGATATTTTGAGGAAAAATAATTGTTTCTTTTTGGAATCAGAAGAAATGGAGAAATTTTAGCAGGAAAAAACAAAATAATATTCTTGATAAGTAAAGTAAAAAGAATAGGCATGATTAAGAATTTATAGAAATTTACATTATATATAAACCGGTAATAATTAACACATGTTATACATGACTTCAGACAAAGTGTATCTACTTTTCATCATATCATTTGATGGTAGTTAATCATATCAATATTTTTTATTAATCACCCATTAGACTAGAGATTATCCAATAATGAATAATATTTAGGTAATGTAATTTTTAATACACCACTCTCACACAAGGTAGGGAATGGTTTCTATCCACTTTTAACACTTTGCAGAGAGATGTAGTCATAAACATATGACCAAAGACATGTGCAAAAGATCTATGATTCCCAAAGTGCACACTTCGTGTTGAACCAGCACTCATCATTTGGACCAGATCAATCCCTTACACATATCTTTATCATTGTTGAGATTGGTGTGAATGACTAATAAAAATTATTAATATATTTTCATCAAGTGATTTGTGTCAAAGTTGCGAGGGCTGTACATTTGATATTTAGCAAATAAACTGTAGTCATTTGCTACCTATCTATATATATACTGAACAATGATAAAGATATGTGTAAAAGATTATGGTCTGGGCCAACTGATGAGTGCTGGTCAGCATGAAATCTGCATCATGAGGATCATAGATCTTTTTCACATATCTTTGGTCGTATGTTTATGATTACATCCCTCTACAAGGTGATAAAAGCAGATAGAAATCATTTCCTACCTTATGTGAGAGTGGTGTAGTGAAAATTACACTGCAGAAATATTATTCCTTAATTAATCCTGTATCTGATTAAAGAAAGCAGAAAATATTTTTATGTGGCTTTTTTTAATATTGAAAAATAAGAATTATGACTGAATGAATACAAATACATTGCAGCTTTATTAAATATGTGAATGGCCGGAGGATTAATAGTTATATGAAAATAACTATTACTTACTAGTGAGAGTCAGTTGGTTTTAAAATAATATAGAATTGAGGTCGAACTCTTTGGCCATGATTTTAAAAGACTTTTTATTTTGGCTAAGAATAATTGATTGGCTAGAAAAGTTGGTTATGGGTCAACTACTGGAAAAAAAATTTTTTTCACTTGAAAATCTTATGCTTCCGAAAAAATTTAAAATTATTTCAAATCCTGAATATAGCAGGCAAACACTTTAGACATTATACCACAAGATTCCTATGTCTGTTTTAATAAAATATTTTTACAGATAAAAGATGTTTGTATACGATTTTTTTAATATGCATAAAGATTCCCCATGAAAATGACATACAAATAAATATAATATTATGTTTAATAAACAGAAGTTAGAAGGATTATTGTAAAATTGACTATGTATGTATTAATTATGTAAATAATTATCACTTTAAAGTTATCCCAATCATAAATATATTCTAAAATATATAACCAGAAGAATAAAGATAAGCATAAATATTTGGAAACTCTCACTTTGTCTGATGCTATTTTTTTTTCATCGTCAACATGGGTTCAGCCACTGTGAGTACAGAATGTTTCTTCTACCAAATTATCTTCAGTTTGTCTCTCTGCTGTGAGAATGTTAAGCAAATGTTAGCTCCATGGTGCTTTTTTTAATGACAACTGTCCATATTAGCATAGGATTTTTCCCATTTATTTGCATTTTGTACAATACCAACAACTAGGATTTGATTTTATTGGCATCTATTCTGTATATATGGACAAACAATTGTACCTTCCTTTCTCTAACTTTTTTCAACATGTTTTTCTCTGATTCACTTTTTTATATAATTCTTTGTGGAAATTCTTTTATATCCATTCAATTTTTGAATTGTCCATTTTTTTAAGTGCCAAGATTATTCTCCATGAAGGTTTTTCTTATCACTTATATTTTACAAACATATAATACATTAATGAAAATGCTTGTTACCAGCACATCTAATTTAAGCAAAATTGATTTATATTACTCCAAGTCTGCCATCTGTTATAAATTAAAATAATCAATAGATGCTAAATAGTGTTTATTAAATCTGTCAATTGCTTTCCTATACATATTCCCAGATTAGTTTTTTGCTTATAGCTTTTATCATGAGGAGTTTTTGATTTGAATCTAATGCACTTGGATTTTTTTAATTTAATGTACTTTTCATTCTGAAGCAATTTTTTTTTTTTACTATTTTTGCACTATCAAACTACCAGCCTGAAATTAAAAACATCTTCTGATATCAGTTCAGTATCTATCTATTTGACAACCTCAGATTTTTGGCACTTTTATCTTTTAGCCAGGATTAATATAAAACCAAAAATACATCATATGGTTACATGTTGTTTTTCAGGAACAAAATCTATTTATACTATCTATAAATCTATTTATACTATTCCAAGTCTACATCATAAGCTTGATAACTATTTTCTCAACCAGCCACTTGGATGCTCATAACACCTTATGTTTCTCTGAACAACTAACTATGCAATTATATATGTATTTATTAAATGAAATAATTTCAATAGTCTTAAAAATTTATTGTACCTTGATTTAAATAATAATAATATTTAAAAAAATATCCATATAAAGATTTCGTTTTGTCTACAATAAAAAAATCTTAATGTAGAGCATGGGTGTCCAACAAGTCTATCGTGATCCACCGGTCGACCACAAAGCCACTTTTGGTCGATCGCGAGGCCAATCTGGCAAGCGCTGTTGGGTAACGAGTGAAACAAATTAAGTCAAGATTTTTAAATTTATTTTGTTATTTTTGTTTTTGTTCTAATTTTTTTTTTCAATTCTAGATAGATGAAGTCAAATAAGCTGTATCATTATTGAAAATATTTTTAATCTTGATTTAATGTAGCTAATTTGAATTAATAAATATTGTTAATAATTAATCATGTTGCTTTAATTTCCCGGGACATGAGTTTTTTGGCTCATTAAATAATTGTTATTTTTTACTAGGTAGATATATAAAAATAGTATGTATTTCACACCTCCCTCTACTTAGACTACGCCTATGACAACAAGTTGATCACAACACATTTTAAAAATAAAAAATAGATATTATGAACACAAAAGTTGGCCACCCCTGATGTAGAGGATTGTGTTATGTTATAGCTCACAGTTATCATTTAACTGTGATTTCTTATTGTCTAATTATTAACTCCAACCTGCTTTCAAATAGAGAACTTTCAGTGCATAACCATATATATATTAAACCATTAAAATCAGTCAACACTTAGACAATCCTAATATTAATAACAAGCAACAATCTCAACCTGTTGTCACGGTAACTCTTTAACAATAAAGTTTGAATCCCACCTTTATTTATGGTCAAATATATTTATACAGACATTAAAGATTGCATATATATGTATACTATAAACTAGGTTCAAATTTGGGACAGTTTAAGTTTCATTTAAGATTTTTTTATCATATAGCTATCATAGCTCATCTGAATACATTATCAACATTGGTTGATAAACAGATATCTTGCGATTTTTAACTGGAGGATAAAACAAATTATGTAAAAGTACTCAAAATTTTACCACCCGGAAATAGGCAACGTTGGTGATTAGTCCTCTTTTTTTATACTGTTTTTTTTTTTTTTTTGAGGAGCTGTTCAAGAGATATTTAATTTGCAGTGGTTTATTTTAGATGCTGTTTTACTTTTAGTTTTTGCCTAAGGACATATGATGTTGTAAATACATGCAAATATATTTTTATTTTTAGCACGGCCATCGTTTCTTGTAACTCCAAGGGACCAAAGAGTTAGTTTAAATAATGCAATATCATTTGAATGTGTGACGACAGGCAATCCACCTCCAGCTGTTTTTTGGACTAAAGAGGGCAGTCAGGTAAGAATCCAAATATAAATATTTGTTTTTATATTCAATGAAATATTTAAATAAATCCTTTAAAAATACATTTTATATTAGTTAACGAATATCCACATTGTAAGCATTTTCTATAATACTTTCATATAAGTTTACAGTTATTGTTTTTTTGAAACAACATATTGAAGAAAACTAGGTTTATATTACCTGGTTTACAGCATAAAGATTATCTTGCCATAAAAACCCAAAAACTCCCCAGAATGATGAATGTAAAAGAAACATGGTGAAATTATAGTTTCTGCTGAAAAAGGAATGAGTTTTATATAAGTAAACTTGAAAATGATATTTCAAAAAATATATAACTTTATTTTTTCATGCACAAAATAATTTCAATCCATGTTCTATTAATATATATATTTTTAGAATGATTGCACCTTGTAATTATGATAAGTTAAGTCTTTTCATTATTTAGCATCTATTGTTATTAGTGGAATTGCAGCCACTTTTCATTCAGGAATATGTTTAGTGACAAAGAAACTTATTACTATTATTATATATTAAATATACAATCATGCTACATTTATGAAATAATGATTCAACGGCACTGTTTATCCTTGGACTGTATATTTCTTATGATCTTGCATTGTTTATATTAAAAAATGTCTACCAATTTTATCCTATCTACGCAATTTTTATAATGCTTTATCAATTATCTTACAATTTTGACTTCTTCCAATTTAAGTGGAAGAAGAAAGGACACAAAAATAGTTCTGAAAAAAATTGCTAAACAATCAAAACAAAAAGAACTATAATTTAGTTTTTTTTATTTAATATTTATTGCATCTTATAATTAATTAATTTTATTCAAAAAATAGTTTTTGTTTAGTACACTATAATATTAATTTTTTTGAAAAATAAAATTGTGAATCTTACTGTAAATAATAATAAAAAACAACATTCATTTGTAAATAGATATAACTATTAAAAAATATATTAAAATATTTTTTTTGTAAGACCTAAAAGATATTTATAAATTAATAATTGGGAATAAATCTTTAAAACATTTAAAGATGAATTGTTTACATATTTATAAAATCATACATATTGCTATTCATTTACTCTACTGGTCTTTAGAGACTTTTTGACTATGATAGAATGATTTTCTGTATATACAAACAGGAATGTTTAGTGCAGTGGGAGAGTGAGGAACTCTAAAATTCAAGGTTTACTATTGTATCCCCAGTTCTGTCTTTTCCAACATTTGATCTTCTTATGAATTCCTAAGTAATAAATCATTCATTTTTTCTTTGTATTGTATGGTTTAGTGCCATGATAGATTAGTAGAAAATGGAAAAATTGTCATTTACAACCACATGAGTCACAGTGCATTCAAAATATTTACTAGAAGAATTATGATCTGATCGAGATTATTTGCTCTAAAAATTAAATCTTGGAAATGTGAAAAAACACAGAAATTTTTTATGTGTAATATTTTGTTTGTTACAACATAGTAATTTCCTCAAATGTGTACAAAACAATACAAGTATACAATGTATTAATTAGTAACTGTACATAATATTTAAATGATTACAAAATGTAAAGACTAACATCAGCTGGAGAATAATTTATTAGATGGATAATCATTTATTTTATAATTAGATATTTATTCACTATAATAATATTAAACTTTACATATGGTCATTTAAACATTCTGTGATGTTTACTAACATTGTACTCATAAATCTGTCTTATCGATTAATAATGTATTGTTAAGTGATAACAACATCATAAAGGGTTATGAATAATGCATGTAATATGTATCATTAACATAGGTTCTGATGTTTCCTGGACAACCACATGGTCGTTTCTCTGTGTCATCTGATGGAGAACTGAGAATATCAACTGTAAGAAGAGAAGATGCAGGTTATTACGTCTGTTCTGCCCTAAGTGTTGCTGGGAGTTCGATAGCAAAGGCTTACTTAGAAGTTACAGGTAGGTTAAATTTCTAACTACTTTCTTTTCCTTGATTGATATTTAAATAATATTATTTTGTTTGTATTGAAATGGAAACCTCCCAATCTCTTTCCGTTTCACCATCTAACCTAATGACCTACTCGTCTGAACTAGTTTCGAACCTATCTTAAATGTAAAAATGTTATATATAAGTCGAGCGGGAAAACTGTTCTAATGGCCACTTGAATGGCATCATCCATTTACATACGAAAAACACGCTATAATTAGACAGGTTTGATAAAATTATAGCATAGAAATGCTCATAAATTATTATAAGATGTTTTATAAATTTTCAGTCAATTCTTAGTTATATTCACTATGATATTTGTATGTGGATGGATAATTTAAACCTTGGAATAATGGCAAAATGATTTATATATATATTTAAGTTTAAATAAAAAAGATATAATGTGAAACATTTTTCTTTAAAATATATTTAATGGTTTTCTGATTTAATGTTTTACATATATAATTGAAACTAAAGTATTTTCTTTAAATTTGCTTTTTTTTAAACAAATAATATTGGGAAGGGAAATATGTTAAAAGTTATTTATTTCAGTAAAATAAAAATCCGTTTATAATTAAAAGTGAGAATTTTGTGTAAACAAGAAATCAATTAGTGACCATACCGGGTAAATATAAAATCTGTTTACTGATTGATTTTGGTTTCAACAAAAGACTTTATCATTAAATCAGAATACCGTTCCTCCTGCTAAGCTTTAACATTCTATAACACCTAAAAAGGAATTTAATTAATGAAACTGAATCAAATTATATAATTTATATATTTTAATAATTTTTTTAAGTAAATTAAATATAACACCTCGGAGATGTTATCTGTAGTAAAAATTAGATATTATTTTGTTTAATTAAAAGTCAATTGGTCCCGAGGCAAACGAAATTCCAAAAAGGTGTTAAGATTTAGTGAAAATGTATAAATAGGCCTTATTTTAAGCGGGAAGAGATACTCCATCTTGCTGTTGAAGAGCTGTTAATATCAGAAGTTATAAATTGTTTAATTTTACCATGTCTGTTTTGCTGCCGTTCCTGTGATGGAATGATATTTTTAAAAAAATTATTAAAGAAATTATTAAAAATTATAGACCTATGGTCTTTTATCAGTTTTGTATAAAGTTTTTATTAAGATATTACAATTTGTCTACAACAAATTTTGATTTTGACCAACCAAAAGAATAAACCGGGATTAAAAGTAGTTTTAACACAGTGGATAGCATCTAAGTATTGAATAAAGTTGCAGAAAGAATTATAGAATATAAGTTGCTATTATGCTTTGGATTTGTAACTTACGTAAAACCATTTAATTCTATAGGCATTTCTACTGCAATTAAAGTATTGAATCATCGAGATATAGATCCAGGTTATTGTCATAATATTTATCTAAATGCAACAGCAATAATTACATTACATAGTGATACTAAGAAGATTAACATTGAGAAGAGTATATGACAGGATGATTCCATATCTTCAAATTTTTTTGCATCAGTTTTACAAGAAGTATTTTATGAATTAAAGTAGAAAACTAAAGGAGCGAAATAAATGGAGATTATTTATTCAATCTGCGATATTTTATAGATGATGTTGTTATTTTTGAAATTAATGCTTCAGAACTTTAGAAAATGTTGCAAAAGTTATCAGCAGAAAATAAGAAAATAGGACTAAAAATAAATGATACACAGACTAAAGTAATGTTCAATGGATTTTCTCAGAAGAAGAATGCAGATTAATAATCGTAAATTAGAAGAAGTTAATTACACATGCCTTGATCAGATTATTACTATAGATATGAACATAATGGATGGAATGTGTTTGAAAAGGAAGATTTTTAATAGATGTGTTTTATCAGTTCTTAATAATGGATTTGAGATTTGGATGCTTAACATGAAACCAATTCAGAGTACACCATGAAATATAGAAAGACTTTGTTAGAAATAACAATAAAAAAACTGAAAATGAAATAATGAGAAAGCAAACAGACATCACACATCACTGAAAGAATTAAGAAACTAAAATGGAGTTGGGCTGTACATATTGTTAGAAGAAAAGGTAATAATGAACAGTTGAAATATTAAACTGGATTTCAAGAGATTGTAAAAGAATTAGAAACTAGAGTGGATGTGAGATGGATAGATGAAAGAAAAAATTTGGTGGTGTATTGTGAAGAGAGACTAAAGATAAGTAAAACAAAAATAAATTTGGAGAGACTTCATTTTGCAGTGGATCAATAATTGCTGAAAATGATTTACTTATATATGTGTCTGTGCACATATGCATATGAGTATATCTATAAGGAAAGCTGATATCTGATTTAAAAATATATAGAATAGGTTTTTTGATGTGAAAAATCTGTCAAATATTCATATTTATTTTTTTGCCTATATAAATATGTAGATCCAGTAATCTTTATATTTTTGGAAAAAATTGTTAAATATATTTAAAATACAGCTAAAAAAGATGACTTAATAATATTACAGGAAAGCATTCTGGAATTTAAAAATCTTTAATTAAGGTAGTCAATTAAGATAGGGAAAGATAATATTAACAACTATTATTAGTATTTGAATTTAATTTCAATGTTCATATTGTTAATTTTTATTTAAATCTTTTAATTAACAATTAAATTTTAAATAATTAAATGTTTATATTGTTAATTTATAATAAAATTATTATTAATAATATGCTGATGCATTGCGATGAAACTTTTCTATATAACAATTTATGTAGGCTTAGCGCTTTCAGAATTTGTTACTCCATAATTATAGCCTCTTTAGATTACCAACATCGTTTTATGCAAATGTATGCAAAACTATTTTTTATATTATCCATTTTCTGGAAATGGCAAAACAAGTATTTTTTCTATTTATTGAGTTGATGTCACTGGTAATAAAACAAGCTTCCTTGATTTTTCTCTTGATGTCATTTCTCTCTGTGCATAATATATCAGCCTTGGAGGATTCAACTCTGTGGTTGAGCTCTTGCTGATAGTCAGCAAAAATGGAACTATCTTTTTTTTTGGTTATTGTTCGTGTATTTGTGTTGAGCTAATCTATTGCCAATTGTGGTACGAGTCTCACCATAATAAACAGCACCATACCCCGTCTGAGGGCACACAATTCTATAAACTACCTGGGGGTTGCTTCAATGTTTCTTTTATCTTTAGTATTATTAATGAGTCTATTGGTGTTTGGAAGAGTTCTAAATCCTAGTTTGAATTCTTTATGTAAAGTTTTATTAAAGTTTTTTGCTACTGCAAGTATATATGGTACAATCAGATATTGTCTGTCTTCTTTTTTATTTTGCTGAAGTCTTTTATGAAAGCCTTCAATCCTATTGGCTATTGGTCTGTAATTAAAACCCATGCTTATTAAATCTCTGATGTATCTGGCGATATTTTTCTTATCCAACTCTAATTTGTATAGATGGTGATTACGAAATAAGAAGGCAGATGGCCCTGCAAGTTTGTGTGATTTGAGGGATTTTGAGAGTGGATGGAGGTAGCCTCTAATGCACAAGGGCTTGATTATCATGCAATAATTAAGTGCAGCATTATCTCTGTTAATTTTTAAATCAAGGTACTTAACTGACTTTTGCTCATCCTCATATATAATGGGCTCCCATATAATATACAGTTTATGCAACATACAAATCATTAAAGAGCATGCTTTTCATCAATAAATTAATATTTAAACAGGGATCCCAATTGCATACTAGACACATGTATGTGAACAAAGTGATTTAGAGTTTTTTTCTATTGATTATTGTATCAGACATATTGTCATAATTTTTAAAGCTTAGTTATCCATTTAATCCTCGACATCCTTAAAATAATAAAATGTTTAAAATTAAACACGTGTCTATCTCAATATCTTCTTAGGTACATCTGTATTTTCAAAAATCAAATTAGCTTGAATTTTGTTTATATAGTGTAAGGTTTATACTATTGATGGAATAAGGGTGGCAGTATGTCATACTCCTTGTAATCTAAACATAAGTATTTTTTTTCTCCTATTTTTTTTTATACAAATATTATAATATTTATTTTAAATATTGCTTACAATACTAAAAATTAAATTTATTTATTGTATTAATTAGTCATTTATTGTCTAAAACAAGAGTTCCCAAAGTTCTCGATATCGAACCCCTAGGGTCGATTTGAACTTTCTAGGAGTCAATAGTTTCAATAAAAAAATTTGGGGGTCAATGACAGTAAAAATAGATACCCTTTCTACTGCTATTTGTTTGTTACTTCAAAATGTCTATGATTCCAATAGGTTCCTAATTAACAATTAAAATAATTCCAAAAAACATTTTTTTGATAAAAACACATTACATATTAAACTTGGGAATAAAAAGGTAAAATGTGTCATTAAACTAGTCATACATAAGAATGCATGAAAATATATGTAGCACAAACATGTCTGTGCAATGTCTTATCAAACGTATCAAAGCAAGTGCGGACATAAAAAACTGTTGTATGCTTGTGGTGGGACGAGAAGATATTCAATATTAGCAGAATCTATCAGTCTTGCTTTAATAAAACACTATAAATTGGTTTGTTTGACATGACGTGTTCTTATTTGTGATTTAAATATAATTATTGATTGAGGAGCAGTATTACGAATTAGGACAGTTTATTTATTAGAGTTTGAACAAAAATCTTCTGTTTCAAGCAAATACATACTTTATTGTTTTTTTTAATCAAAGGGGCTTGCGAAATTGTTTGTTAATTAAAGTTTTTATTTCTTACGATGATGATCTGAACCAAAAAAAATACAGTCTGTACAGCTTGGACTATTTGAAGCTAGGATTTGTCCCATCATTATTAAACTAATATTTAAATGAGGATTTCAAGGTTCAATTCAAACAGGGTTATCAAAAGTTTTGGCTGCAACAAGATATTTCACTTCTATATCCGGCTCTGTACACTGTTGTACAAAAGTATTTTCTGGCATTTCCATCGTTGTATCTGATAGAGAGAGGCTTCAGTATAGTTTTGAACCTGCTTCAGAACAGACATCTATTACATATCACTGAAGGTGGAGATTTGAAATTGCAACTCACTAATTTAAAACTGGACATAGATAAATTGTTGACAGATCACCAAGTGCACCCATCTTATTAAATTCAGTTTACCAAGCCAATTTATTTGGTATTCTTATTTTTATAATTCTGATTAAAACCTTTCGTTGTTGTGATTTTGTTGATATTTAATTCTGTCTGAATATGTTGATTTTTTCACTTCATTTTTACGTTTAATAAAATGAATTTAATATCTGTATTTATTTTAATTAAATGGCAAAAATTAAAAGAAACTCTTCTCACGTATTTTTTTTTTTTTTTACTTTAATTTTCATTAGTGCAGATTTTTATATTAATTGTTGCACAAGATAATGTCATATATCTAGACCTGTTATCTTTTTCAGTCATTAATTACAAGTGATTAAAATGAAAAGTTTGATGTGTACTGAAATATTTAATATCGAGTGCTGTATAAATTTACTAATATGAGTAAGCAAAATAAGTGGCTAGGGGACAGACGATTTTAAAAGTTTTTGGTAAAAGGTCTGTGACCGAATTCTTGATCTAAAAGAAAACAAACAAAATGATTCTAGCTAGTAGCTATATAAGTTTATTCTAAACAAAGGTAATTTTATTTCTCCATTTGTTGCAATCTGTAGTTATATTTTTTATACAAATAAAAGTCAAATGCATTTTTTATAAAAACAAATGGTAAGAAAGCAATCAAATGTTTCCAGTTAGAAGCTATTTTTATTTTTTGAATATGAAATGCTTAACAATGTAAATATTTATGTTAAGAAGATATTTCATCAACTTATTGTATGTAATTAAAAAGTGATTTAAGAGAATTTGTGCAATACTTGCATATATCTTTGAAAAGATTCTGTTTTGTTTATTTATCTTTCTTTTATATAAGGTTAATGGATATAAATAAGATAATAAACCCATATGAGTGTGATTTTTGTTCTTTAAATTTTTTTATTGTTTTTAATTTATTATTAAAATATTTTAAACTTCTATAGTATTAGTTATATTCATCTTTCAATCTATTTTCAACCTAGTTATATAACATTCATTATACTTATATATGTGATTGTGGGTCATCTAATGAAAGAATTTCAAAGTGCTTCAAATTGTGCTAATTCATGGGTGATGCCAGAGGGTGCAGAAGTGTCCTTACTCCCAACAGAAATAAAGCTGATTGTACCAGACAACATTTTTATGGTCAGTCAAAGAGAAATAATTAACTGTGATTATTGCTATGGAAAATATAACCATTTTGTTAATATTACTTTATTGAGATTCTATTTTAAGGAATCAAAGTCCTATAAATCAATGTTGATAGGTAGTTTTAGCAATGACCCAACTATTGATTAATGTTGTGATGATTGAATGAAATTTTTTTATGATCCTGAAGCAAGAATATCCTCAACTTGATACCATATGTTAAATATTGTTACACTAACATGTGATGTCATAAACCATTATTCAAAGTATTTAGTATCCATCCATTATAATATATATGTAAATAATTAATTAAGCACCACATAAATGTGTGACAATATTTGATGAAATAATCGACCAATTTCGGATGGATATAAATTTCTATCATAACCTTTATCAGCAGCAGCCTGCAAACCATTTCATACCTCATCAAGCATATCAAATTGAATGTTATGGTATTTAAATAGAAGTTGAATTTTTACATTTGACAGGATATCAACTCATTTCCAGGCAGCTAGTGACATTAGTTATAACTGCAACATATGCCAGCAGAGATTAGTTGATTGATTTTGCATCAAAAATTACGATGTGAAAAATCATTAAAAAAAATATTTATAGCTGGTCTAAGTTATTATATTTCATGGAACAAATCTCCATTCATTAGGTGAGATAGCTGTTTAAACACAAGAATATTTTCATTAAATATGACAGCCTGACTTTCTATACAAATATTGTGATTACATATTAGTGAATTTTAAAGCTTACATGTATTCACAATCATAATATCATTTTTAACTATTATCGATCTCTAGCTTCTCTTTTCCACAACACCTCTGCACACTTCTTTATTTCATCCATCCATTTCACACATGATCTTTTCTTTCTAGATCTTTTACAATCTCTTGGAATCCAGTTTAAGATTTCAACTATCCATCTATTATCATATCTTCTAGCAATATGTCCAGCCCAAATCAACTTCAGTGTTTAATTCTTTCAGTAATGTCAGTAATACTTGTTTGTTTGCATTTTCAATCTTCTCTTGTTATCTCTTTATACTTTGTTGATTGGTAAGAAGTTTCTCTATTGCTCTTCTGTTAAGTATTCGAGTCTCAGATTCATAAGTAAGGACTGGTAAAACATATTTATAAAACTTTTCTTTCAAATACACAAGAATATTTCCTTTTAAATATTAAATTATTTTTTACCAAAAGCACTCTAACCAAGTTTAATTCCATGATTAATTTCATCCATTATGTTTCCATCTGTAGTAATAATTTGATCAAAATATTTATAGTTGTTAACTTCTTCTAATTCATCATTATCAATCTATTTTTTATTTTTGAGAAAATCCACTGTATATTACTTTAATCTTTTTAATATTTACCATTAGTCCAACTTTCATCTGATAAGTCTTGCAATATTTCCTGAATGTCTAAAGCATTATTTGCAAAAACAATTATATCTTCTGCTAAATCAAGATAATTTAAATATTCTCTATTTACTTTGATTCCCATTTTAATCTACAGTAAGATTTCTTGAAAAACTACTGTAAAAGGTTTTGGGGATATGGAATCACTCTGTCATATACCCATCTCAATGCTAATCTTCCAATATTGTTATGTAATCTAATTGTTGCTGTTGAATTTTTATACATATTCTTCAGAATATAACAATATCCTGGATCTATAACTTGAAGATCCAAATGCTTTAATCACTGAAGAAATGCTTATAGAATCAATTGCCTTTTCATAATCCACAAATCCAAAGCATAATGGCAGCTCATATTCATTGGTCTTTTCTATAACTTCTCTCACTACTTGGATGTGATCTACTGTTAAAACCAATTTTAAATCCATTTTATTCTTTTGGTTGGTTGAAATAATGATAGTAATAATAGATATATAATATTTAAATACATATATGTTATCTATACTAAACTTAATGTAATTAGAAGGGATTTGAACTCAGACTTTCAAGCTCTTTATGTCTGTCCATTCTATCTTATACAACTGATACACATGACCATATAAATGCAAAAAAGATAAATGATCTCAATATATGTATTTCGTGCTGAACCAGCCGCTCATCAGTTGTTTCACCATCTTCCACACACATATATAATCAGCACTTAGTTTATATTAAGATAGCAAATTTTCAAACTTTAGTGACAAACTTCAATCTTCTCAACCCTCCAATTCTTCAGCTATCCATATCATTGAAAATCTGAAGATGAAGTACTCAAATCCTTTATTGATGCCACTGTTGCAGCCATACCCATGTTGACTTTAATTCAATCAACAGGACTTTAATATATCCATGAAATATACATAAGAGTGATGGGCAGACTTAGTCAACATGGCTTTGGCAATAATATGGCAGTAACAAAAACTTTGAGTGTTCCATCTTTAGATTTTCAATGATATGAATTTCTGAAGAATTGGAGGGCGGAGAAGATAAAGTTTGAAGATTTGCTCTTGTAATATAAACTGAGGGTTGATTGTATATATGTGTGAGAGATGGTGATCTAGACCAATGGATGAGTGCTGGTTCAGCATGTTATAGGTATCAGTTGGATAAGATATAGTGGATAGCTGTAAAGAACTTGAAAGTCTGAGTTCAAATCCCTTCTATATACATATTGTAACCATTTAGCTACATAACTGCATTAAAAATAATTAGGCAGTTGGAAGCATACTCCTCAAGTTTAAGTATAGAATTTTTTAATTACTGGGGGAAATAATATTTAATTTCCCTATGCATATTTTTTTATAATAATAATAGGTTTTCAATTATCTAAATATTTTAAGTCCCAAAGTGATAAAATGAAAATTCTCAAATGTTAAATTTGTTAAATAATAATATGATTTTAATATGGGGATATTTTAATAAGTTATAAATGATTGTAGAAGGGAGAGAAAACTATAAAAGAATGTAAACAAGTTTTTTAAACTCTCTCTTCAGTAATTATAATTAATTAGTAGTTTTAATTTAAGGCATATAAATATGTATTAAGAGAAAAATATTTTATTTTTGTAAATTATTTAATAGATATTAATTTTAACTTTAAAAGAGAGATAAAGTTTTATTTTTAATAGTATTTTTAAAAGAAAAAAATAAGATTTTAATACTTTTGGTAAATTTTATTTTTAATTAGTCAGAGTTGTTTTTTTCTTTTCTCTTTATCTCTCTTCAATGCAAAAAATCAAATCAGTGCAATTAACTGATTATTCTGTTTTCCTTTAACAAGAAATTTTTTTTAATTAGAGTAATGTCAGGAATTTTACTATGTTAATTTAAGTTCTTGACTTATTTTTCAGGGTCAAAGTTTATGGAAGGAAATAGCTGAATGATTATATTTATAAAAATTTATCTAATTGGTTATTATAAAAATTATCATGTAGGAAATGGATTGTGATTGGCTTGTAGGCACAATTGTTTTAGCAAAAAAATAATAGGGGTGAATAAGTCAGAAGACCCAAATGTCTAGTAAGAAGTAGATATTTTTAACTTAGCTGTTGAAGAGAGAGCAGTCAAGTCTTAATTTAACCGATAAAGAAGAAGCAGAAATCTTTACCAAGCTGTTAAGCAGTACAGCAGGAATCTTAACCAAGCTATTGCAATAGAAGTTTTAATCAATTTTTTAGCATACTATGAGTTTAGTCATAACAGTGGTTTCTACAATGAAAATCATTGCTAAATTCAGTTAAAAGCTAGATATCATCTTCCTCCATATAACCTGCCTTCATTGGAATAAAAATGTAGAGAAGTTATTCCCTAAAGTAATCTGAAAATCTTATCTTCAACCTATAGCATGAGTCTTTGTGTGTGTTAGTCTCATCTGGAAATTTTAGTGGGAAAAAATGAATTAAATTTGCTATTTTTTAACCTGGAATTACTGCAAACCAAGAAAAGGACAAATTAACCAGTACATATCTAGAAGCTAGCAAGGAAAAACTCAATTGGAAAAAACTGGAAATTGTAACTAGAAAGAAGGATTGCAACAGAAAATAAAACCATTTAAAGATATTGTTTGTGTGTGTGTGCACTAAATTTTCATGTATAGTAAAAAAAGATATTTTTTGTGCTGTTGTTGTGAGAATTGATAATTTTAAATATTTTCATGAAATTAATATTTTTGAATTGTGAAACTTTTTTTTTTTAAATCCAGTCAATTTTCTCTTCAAAATTATAAAATATTTTTTAGAAAATTTAATTTTTTGTAAATTTAAATTTATTTATTTTTAAATATGTTTTTCTCTTTTCATTCATTTTCCCTCCTAAAAACTTAACAAAAGCTTAATTAAACTATATCAAAGATTAGCTTTGATTTTGAAAATGCTGATTTTCCAACTATTAGTTATTTTAAAGAAATAACTTAATTAATTAACAGCTAATTTATGAATAAAAATCAACTGATTAATTACAATTTTTATGAAAATATATTTTTTGATGAAGTGAATGTTTAAAATTTCATACTATCATGTCATTTTTTTGTTTACTGTTAATCAGTTAGTTATTAAATAATTGTTTTTAAAATATTTTTAGTCTTAATTTATTTATTCTATCTAATTCCTGTTTCATAAATTGCTGTGTGTGCGACTTTATTTCATGACAGCTTAATGTTCTAGGATTTTTTTAAATGATCCCAATAAAACTATTTACTTATAATAGAATAAATCTAGGAATTATTTGAAGTGATTTATAATAAGCTGCTTTATTTATTTATTTATCTCTTGCTCACAGTAATAGTTTATAGAGTTCTTGCTTCCTGAGCTAGATTTGTGCATAACAGTTATATGGAGTAGGGTTTTATGTTTAGTGTTATGGACATCCAGTTGATGATGATTTCATTACTTCTCTAATCTAGTTGGTGCAAAGGGATATCCTTTAAAGTCCATGCACTACATTTCATTTTATTTATTATTTCTTTAGAAATTTAGTTTATAGTTGGCCAGTACATTAATGGTACTAAGTGGCCAGAGCATTGATGATGGTCAGGATGTTTTTAGTATCTCAGCATTATTTGACTTATTGTTGTATTTTGATGGAATAGCATTTAAGTATGTGCATCCAGATAATTATTATTTGTATTCATTCCCTTGGTTTGGCAGTGATTAAATAATTAGCTTAGTTTTTAGTGGACACTTTCAAATACGATCACAATATTGACTGTTGATTTATTTTTAATTGTTGATCATTCAAGATGATGAATGATTATTACTTTTGTGTAGTTCTGGTGAACTTATAGTTCTGTGATGATCCCTCATGCTCATTCCTTTTATATTTAATTTTATATTTTGTTTATTTGAGGATGATGATGGTTTTTCATCTCCTCATAATTCAGCCTTAATGTGGTGGACTGTTACAAATGGCCACCCAATTGTGGAACTTTCTAATCTTAGATTCCTATGTATTAACCCCCTATTTTCCATACTGTTGCAATATATATATAATAGAGCAAATATTTCTAAACAAGCTTATTTTATTATTATTTTTTATTTATTTATTTTATGGTAAATGCTATAAGAGAAAGCATTCAAATCTTTATCTATGACTCTTCCCATCCCCAGACCAGTTTTGAGCTATTGCTCTTTTCAGTGAGGAGCTAGGATGTCAGATTCAAAAATACTAATTCTAACCAAGCATTTATCTATTAAGAAGAAGATATATGTACAATATTAAACAATTTAACAAAAATTACAAACATCTCACAATAGGTGTTATTTGTTTGTAGACTTCTGCTATCTAATTGCTTTTCAACAAAAAAATTAACATGTATACATTAATCATATTCATACAAACATATATATATACCATGTTAAAACAAAGATTTTCACCAGCTAAAAGAATATTATGATCCATAGTAGCTTCTGAGAACATCTGTATAGTTATGAAAATATATAAATATATCTAACATTTTGACAAAATAGCATTTACCTTTAACTGAGAAAAGATGTATAAAGATATAAAGAATTAATAAGTAGAACATATGATCTTACAGAACCAAAAATTAGAACCAATTGAATAGTACTATTTTTGTCTAATCAAAGTGAAAATCAAACCTAAGATGGTAAGGATCAAAAATTAGAGATTTTAGTTTAAATTTAGTAACAATTGCTATTCATTTCACTGAAAATATTTTTCTATATAGAGAATAGCTTGGTCTTCTCATTGTGACGGTTCATACAGGTTGATCCTTTCAAGATCTCTATTGCTTCTTCAAATGTATTTAATGACAATTGATGCCTTTGGTCATCAGAGAAATATATATGCTAGCAATATCTAAGACATAGAGTACAAGCCCTGCTGCTGCTGAATTCTGTTTTAGCATGCTTAGCTCCTATTAGTACTATCATTGCTTGTTCCTATATTTGTGGTTTGGCATTCTCCACAATGAATTTCATAGACTCATTGAACCTCAAGGGGGATCATATTTATAGGTTTGTCTAAAGTATTTATAATCTTTTTCTCAATAAAAAATGATTCATATACATTCAATACTGTCTGTGATTTTTTTTTTTTTTAAAAAAAAATGTGTAGCTTAATAGAAGTATTATTCTCTTTTTTTCTTCTGATGTCTTTAATTTAGTGCATTAAAATCATTTATTAATAAAACATTCATGTGACATTTTATTAATGACTAAGCCCATGAGCCAAATTAAAAATGTCAGAAAGAAAAAAAAGATAAATAATACTTCTATTATGATATGGAATCTTTCAATAAAGAGAATTGCATCCAGAATTGAATATGTACTAAGAAGCTACAATACTGAGAATTTTTTTTATTGAAGAAAAGAAATATTGATAGTTTAGGTTAACCTAAAGATGTGGTCTCTGTTGAGGCTCAAGAAGTCTACCAAGTCTCACACAATGGATAGAAACCATCAGATTAGAGCTAAAAGAAATGAGCACCCTAATGCAGATAAACATCATTTATCAGCAGCAAGATTAGTACTTCATGACTTATGTACTGTTAATATATAGATTTCTTCGAGACTGAAACCCTTTCTGACTATAACAATTATTAAAATACATTTGAAGAAGCCATAAGGATTTTGAAAAGATTGCACTGGACAAACAAATGCAATGAAAAGACCAAAGTACCATCTATATATTGTTTAAATTAAAATCCTATTGTTGGACTTATTATTTTGGATTATTACATTAAAGTAGCACAATTTTAACTCGTTGTAGTTTTTTTCTGTAAAATGGCATATTCTTCTTCCTTCTACAGATCTTAATTCTTTACAACTTTCTGTATCTTTGCAGTGATCATGCAATGATATCTTTTTTCAGTTGAGAACAAATGCTACTTTGCTGAAACATCATATATATATTTATAACCATTTTTGCCTTAAAGTCTTCATGTTATCCCCCCCCCCTCCTTTTTTTGCCATCATTTTTATAGTTTTCGCTAACTTAATTTTTCGTTATTGTTTTTTAAATAAATATTTATTTATTTTTAAGTCTCTCAGTTTTTGTTTATCTCATACTGTTTGAACATGCACTTATTTTATTTTTGTTTAAAAAAAGTATGTTCATGTTCTGCGCAATGGCGAATGATAAACATGCATCTAAATGGTAATTTAACTTATATAAAATTTTGATTCAAGCAAAATGTTGTGAAAGCTTCAATTACTTAGAGGATTGCTTATATTGCAGGTTGCACTTTCCGGGCTTTTAATCTTGATGATTACTGAAAAGTCAAACGTCCGATATAAATAGTCAAAATAAGAGTCATAGATCACATGATCCTATCTCTTAAGCTTGTAAGTTATAAACAATGAGGATTGCCAATTCCTCTACAAGCTTTGTGATAAATGTTTAGCCAGAGCCAGCACTTAAAATATTTCTGTCAGGAACTCCTCCCCAAACCCCTGACCATGGTTTCATGCTTTGGCACTCCTCAGAGAGGGGTCAGGTTAGGTTCAGACACTACATCTAAAAATATCAACCCAAAGCCAAGTACTTATCTAAAAGATATAAGATTGTTATTTCTAAATATAATAGCAACATTTTTTCCATAAAATTAGAAGCAGTTTTTGGTTATCTTTAACTAATATACTGCTGATTTAAATCTCGATATTAAATATTTAATTATATCTTTTTGCTGATACACATTATTTTTTTTATTTTGCAGCTACGGCAGATCTTCCACCACCAATTATTCGCCAAGGACCAGCAAATCAGACTCTGGCTATAAATAGTGTTGCCATGTTGCCTTGCCAGGCCACAGGAAATCCGGCACCATCTATTCGTTGGTATAAAAATAATCAACCACTCTTAGCCGTTAACCCTCGAGTTACCCTTCTTGATTCTGGAACTTTGCAGATATCAGGTAAATATTTGTTAATGTTTGTTTATTTTCACCATTCTTTTTTTTTTAAAAAAAAAATTAGTTTAAAATGCAAGAATTCAACCAAATGCAGTGAAATATTCACCCAAACAATTAATCATTAAATAATTAAGATTTATAAATGTTTGTCTTTTAACTTGTAGAATTCTTATAATTTCTTTTAATATTAATTATCATTTGCCAAAATTGCTTCCTAGAATTTTGGGTTTTTATTTGGGACCAATTTTTTTTTTTTTTAGGGATTATTTATTTTCTTTCATAAAACTCATTTAAACATTACTGTCAATATCAACTCCTAGTAATTATTTAAATAGCATTCCTCCAAAATAATATATTAATAATTTGATTTTTCAGACTTCCCAAAGGCATATTTGCTATTGGGATGATAGAATTTATCTGCCCTATTGCTGTTTTTCTTCTTTCATCACCAGTTTTTCCATATAATCAAAGTATGGCCATTTCAGTCTGGTTATTTGTGCTTCAAGCAAGAATTCTTGTCTGATCTTATTCTCTTTATTCATTTTTCTTGCTATCTATAGAATTCTCAAAAGTCTTCTTTTTTATGTTGAGATAGAGCCCTTCAATATGAATTCTTCCTTGAAAGGTCAATACCAACAAGAACTTAACATTTGCTCTCATATCATTCCAAAAGCACTTATTAAATTAATTAGAGCTTTGAAACCTACTCTTTACTGATGAAAATAAAAACCAGAAACCAATCTGGAGATATGGATTTTATAGCCCTATACAATCTGATATCTATTCAAACATTAGACAGCTTTAAACTAGGATGAAGATAATTGCTCTTGAAAGAAATGACAATTTGGTTAGCCAATATTTATTTATTTCTTCTCTTTGACTTTTATCACATCCTCTGTTTTTCTGAACTTACTTTTCTACTGCTACTCAATCACTCACAGAATTCTTGCTAATATTATATATATATATTGTAACTGAGAAAAAGGGAAGAAGAGAGAGAGATAACTGTAATAGAGTGCCAAATTATAACATTAACAGAATAGCAGCTGTACTGATTCAATGGAGTCTATAGATTTATAAATTATGAATTTATAAAGTAAGCAATTTATTAACTTCTAAATTATTTTTAACTTGTAAAATATCTAGATTTAACTCTCTTCTTAAATTAAATGATTTCTTAAAGCAAGCCAGTCAAATTGTGACTCACAAAAGGAATGGACTGACTTGGCTATCACATTCTTGTAAATAACAGTTACATGAATCATACACAGCTGTCTTACATCTTACAAGGATAATAATTAAAATACCAATCCTTTTCCGCTCATGCTTAGAATTCTATAATTGCTTTGGTAATTCATGCCGAGGACACCAAGAATTATACTAATAATAAACATTATAAACTATTACCACTAAGCTAAGAGAGAAACAGAAACCTCAATTCCCACTCATAACACTTTAATGACCTCAGTATTCTCCACATAAATCACCAACATCTTAGTTACAATTAATTTATGGTAGTTGTGACTTATGACCAATGTGGCCACTGGATGGCGCTGTAGGACCATCAACAACCCCCAAGAAGCAAGCAAGTGATAAATTTCTATCTGAAATCACTGAAATCAACAAATTAAAAAAGCATAAGGCAAAAATAAATCTAACAAATTCTTCTAAAATACAAATAAATAAAAAAAAACAAAAAAACACTATAAAATTTCAAATTACAAAAACAGAAATTGGTGAAAATGCATCATTGGGCATAAGTCACAACTATCTAATTTATTTTCAACAATGAATTTTCTACACTCTCCTCTTCCAATGAACTTTACTATCTTTAACTTCTCCACACTGTTGTATTGTCATGATCAAATATGCATCGAATAAACAGTTAATCTCATTGATTTAATTAATTTATAATATCACATTAATTCTATAACAATAAGTTCATTAGCTCTTAATTCAAAATTGGAAAATTATACTCTGAGGGTTCGAATCAGGAATGCAAAATTTCTATTGGTGATTTTACAAATTTATTGTTGGCCAATGAATGTTAACCCAGTAATTATAACTTAAATTAGCATATGTTTATTCTATGAGCTTATCTCTATTTTTCATCATCCAATAATAATAATAAAGTCTTATAAATTACTAAACAGTTAACTAAAATAGAATATTCTACCAACTTTAAATTTTGAACTAGATTCCTAACACCTGGGAGAGCATTCAAATACCAGGAGTGGGAAAAGGAAATTTATGTCCACTGAAGATATTAGTCAACAACACAATAAATTTATAAAAATGAAAGGTACTCATCTTATAGCTAAAGACGCCGTTCTATGGCACAGTTTTCATGCCAAAACACATAAAAATGCTGTTTCCGCGGTCGACACGTTCGAACCCGCGTTTTCTATAATACAACTTTTTTGTTATGCTACAGAATGCAGGCCGCTATGTCGCGGCGCAGTACAGCATGTATGTCGCATCGCCGCAATTACATTTTCCGAATTCGCACAGTTTATAAAATAGTTACGGCTTGATGAGAGAGTTTGTATTTGAATTGGATGGAAATGTTGTTTTCATTGGATTTTTTTTTATTTTAAAGTATTGAAATGTTCAGATTTTTTAAAGTAATAATTCTAAGACTTTTTACAACGTACTGTACTAAAGTTTTAATAGGGAAAATGTTAAATATCTATGTTTTTAGTGAGTTGCAATTAGATAATGCATCAAGTAACGTACTGTTCGTAACATTCCACGAGACACCGTGTGTATATTTTTGAAGTAAAAAAGAGCAGTACCAAAAAAAATATCCAGTAAGAAAAGTACAAATATACACGTTTTTTTGTAAATTTCATAAAAAGCAAATATTATAAACATGTTTAGTAAGTAAAGAAGACATTTATATATGTTTGTTGTTGTTTAAAAAAGTTTGACTTTCTTTATTTTGTCCGAGTACGGTTACGATTTTGAATTTTTTTATTTTAGCATTACAAACAACAGAACACTAACCCTAAAACTAACCCTAACTATAAAACTAACCCTAAAACTAACAGTAACAACTTTTACTTTTTATTGTCATTCTATTTCAAGTAAAAAATAGCCGTAATATCTCTTTGTCTGTAAAAAAAAAAAAAGAAATGTAAAACGAAGATTAAAAAAATAAAAAATAGACTAAGAAATTTTACTTTTTATTACGATTATTATTTTTTAGTTAAACAACAACAAAAAAAAAAGTCATAACACAAGTAAAAAATATCCGATAGAAAATTGATGAAAAAAAGCCATAACACAAGTAAAAAAATATCCGATAGAAAATTGATAAAAAAAAAGCCGTAACACAATTAAAAAAATATATGATAGAAAAAACACGAATCAAATTTTAATTTGTTGATTTTATTTTACATTTATTATTATCATTTAAATTGTATACGTTAATAAAAAATAATATTTATAAAAGACGATTTTGTTTTGTTTTTATTTTCGCATTACAAAAAAGCACAGAAAAATTATTATAATCAACGGCCCGGGAATGGTCATTTTAGCTTGAAAACGGCACCATCCAACAGAATCTTTATCTATAAGACAAGCACCAAATGAAAATATTAAAATTAATTAATTTAAAAGTAGATCTCCTTCCAGATGTTTGCAGTGTAACCATAGTAAGCTGTAAAGCAAGTTATGAATGTTTCTTTAAAACAAATTTCAGATTTCATAAGAAAAAATCAATTTAATAATTAGACCTTTGTAATATGTCTGTACCTGAATAGGCATTAAAACATTTATTTAAAATTGCATATGATTAAAATTTCTGGATTTTGTGGGTACCAAAACATTAAGACACACCACCAAATTTTTATTAGCACATAACATTTATTAACAAATCAAGTTGAAAACTAAAATTTAACATAACTTCATAGCAATTTAATTAATAAAACAAAATGATATTTACAGTGGATTTACAATCAATATGGAGAATATGATCCCTCATTTGTGCTTAATAAGACATTTCTACATTGCATGCCTCTATCAACCATAACTTTGCATGGACTTAGATAAAAATTTTAAAAAAAATCTCAACGAGTTATATTTATGTTGGTTTAAAAACATTTCCCTTAGAGGCAAACCTAATTAATTATTTATGATAACAGCACTTCAAATAAGCAAATTATAAAGTAACTTTTAACTGATACTACTTATCAACAGAAATTTATGCCTTTTGATGCTACTAACTTTACAAATCCAATATCATACATTATTTCATTAATCTTTAACAGTCACACCGATCTAACTAACTACTTAGGTTTAAACTTACAACTTTTAGTTACTCTTTTAAATTACAGCTTGTCTGTTCATTTGATACCTAACTTTCCAACTTTAAACTAAATAATTGTTCTAGAGGTCATGCTCATGCATTCACATACACCCAATGCTTATGTCCCAACATGAGTAATAAACATCACATGACCACCTTCTCTATACTAGCACACAATTTGTTGTAAACAAAGGCAAAACTTTCCATCCAGTAGTGCCACCCTGTGCAGTGCTCTCAGATCCAAGGCTCCTCACTGATGATGGCCACAAGCCAGAAACTAGTATGGGGATATTGGATGAGTAGGCACTAGATAGGGATTTTATGCACAAGCCTTCTGGCATCCATTGATTACTCTGTTTGGCACAGGGTGGCACTACTGTATGGAGAGTTTTGCCTTTGTTTATGAGTAATAAATCTTTAATCTTATCATTCCAGTGGTGACCTGCTTCCGCTACAAGCTCATTATAATGCACATTCCTTATTTAAGCTTTTAACATTAGTTTTAAATTATGAATGATTAGCAGTCTTATAAATGATGGAGAGCAACGCCCTGCCAAGGCATTATACATCAATTCTCAATATGCATTTAATATTGTGAATAGCAAATATTGGAACTATTCTTTTATTTTCTTTTTTAAAATAAATTCTATTATGTTTTCATTATATGTGTCTTAATAGTAAATACATGTGTGCTTTTCAGATTATTACTTCATCTTCTAACTTCACAATGTCTGATAATTAATCTGTTTAATATTAGAAGTTTTTCTAACCCAATCATTCTTTATAGAAGGTGATATATATTTGTATGTGATAAATAAAATGTTCTAATTCAATGGCAGTCTGGATTATTTTTAGTACTTGGTCAAAAACTTCTGTTTGGCTAATAACTTGACAACCTCCAGAAAATGAAAACCACAATTCATTTGTGGGTACCATGCCATAAATATAAAAAAAAAGAATATAAATCGACAGTATATTCTACCCTTAAAAAAAAGCAATCAATATCTTATTAGGAGCTATTGGATTTGTGAGAAAAAAGATTATCGATATTTTTCCCCTTCTAAATTCAGATAGGAAACCAATCAACTCACTTCATTGGCTCATGTATTCATACTCATGAGCAATTCATCATGTTCGTTTATTATATTACAACAATATGAATGTATAGAATTTTCCCTTATTGATTTTTTTATAATCTGAGCGTTGGATCAAAGGAGCATTTTTTATTTAACTACAAACTCCTTTTTTGCAGTCTTACATTTATATACACACACGTGTTTCACAGCTTTGAAACTAGAAATTGTTGCATTAAATATAATAGTATATTGAAGTTAGGAATTTATTTCTCTGACTATATTTTATATTATTTACTGCTGTATATATAAATGTTGTTTGTATCTCATTGAATTTCACTTGAAAAGATCTATTTGTTAATGGGCGAAACTATGGTCATGGAGGAAATTTAGTAAAATTTTCTTTGTTTGGCTAGTGTTGTAATGTTATATGATTTTTTATTATATATATATGTATGTATTGAATTACTGATTGTTTTCATAATTTCTATGTATCTGTGTGCGTGTATGTGAATTTGAGATTAAATATATGATATGACGAAAGCACATTTATTAAAAGTACATTGGGTAGTTAAGCAAAAAGCATGCTTGCTTTTATGTTATTTGCTATGTTTTTAAAGTTATTGATTCAACAGAATTTACCACCAGATGGTATTATTATGAAATAATTTAATAATAAAATTACAAAATTAATTTTTAATATTGATTTGTTTTACTTTACAGACTTGCGGCCTATTGATTCAGGTCATTATACGTGTGTTGCTTCCAGTGAAAGCGGAGAGACATCTTGGGGTGCATATCTTTCAGTTGAAGGTAGTACACTTTATTATGTTACACTTTGTATGCTATAAATTGATTATTTATTTTATGATGTATTCTACTATCCTTTTTTTAAAAAAAACTTTTTGATATTATTTTCGGTCCATATGTTTTAAATTGATTATTTTGAAGAAAAATGAATTATCTACTATTATTTTATTACAAGAAAGTAATTAGTCAATATAAGTTATTTAACAATTAAACAACAAAATGTTTTTAAAATCAAGAATTTTTTACATTTTAATAAGCCATCTACTTATTTTTCTAATCAAATTTTTATCTATTTTTTGTGACCTTAGCTGATAGATAGATCTTCATGAATTTTAAAAATTATCTGTTTGATTTCAATTAATCTTTGGGTAGTTTTAGATGTAAGATTCATTAAGAAAAAGACTAACTATAGTTTAATGCCAACACCAATGATTATTAACAAAGCAAAGCAAAACAATTATGTGCTAGTATTGGAGATGTGATCATGTAATGCTTGCTGGTTTAACACCATATGAAGAAAACCAAGGCAATTCATATAGGTCCTTGGATCTTAGGACTTTTTTGTTTCACATATATTAAAAAAATATTAAAGTATATGTATAAGTATTAAAAAGAGTCTTTTTTAAAAAAATGGGTGTATAGTGGTGTAAAAATTTTAACTATGTCCAGCAAACTTTATTATATAATTATCTATTTCTGACATACCCTACATTTTATTCATTCTAAAAGGGCAAAAGTGGGGTCAGTAAAATATATAATCACCTAGGTTCAAAAATTTTGGATTTTTGAATGTCAAATTATCAGCTTGAATTGTAAAAAAAAAAAGTGGATATTAGATGTATGAGTGCTATTCTGGACCTCACTGAAAAATGGCCTAAAGTCATAGACTGTTCTAAATGTTTTTACCAAGCAGATAATTCTGGAGCAAAATCTCATTTACAATTCAGATATTAGTATTAAATAGAGGAAATCATATGCATTTATTCTAGATCTATATATCACATTGCATACATATTTTGTTTAATTACTACTTTTGTGAAAGGTAAACGCAGTTTAGTCAGCCATGGGTAAAGGGCATTACTATTTGTTTTTATAAGTTTACTATTGAATCAATAACAAGTAAATATCCATTTACTGATTAATAATTAGATGGAAAAATATGTTAGCTGCATAAAATTTTTTTAGCTGTCTGAAAATGTTTACTCAGATTCAAACACCAACTTATGAATATGGCAGGAAGATGAGTTAATCACAAGTACTTTAAAAATATTAAAAACTAAACGCTTTTTTTCTGAGCCAAAACAATACATAATTTCTTGTTGGGCAATTCTAGTTTTAAACTTTGAGCAAAAACTGCATTTGAAAGCTTTCTTATTTTCACTTACCTTATACGATACAAATGAGCAATCAGCTTAGTTTGGAAGCGGGGGGGGGGGTGTCTGCCTGGAAAATATATTCCACAAATTCAATTAATGAATCATAAATGTTATAAAAAAAATTATACCAAAACATCAATAATATAAACTCTGTATATTGCTTCAAATGTCCATCAAGTGATAAATAACAAATTTGATTTAATTGAAGAGTACCTTCAACTTCCGCGCTGGAGAAGATCTCTTTACTTAAAATTTAATCCTACCCATCAATTTCTAAAATGATAAAAAAAAAATTATCTTTTTTTTTTAAGCCCCCCCCCCTCTACCCACACGCTTAACCTCGGTCTTTTACTTCTGCGTTTTGCATTTTTTCATCATTATTAAGATTTTGTTTTTTAATCTGGTAACACAATGGTTATAACGAAATTTTTTGACTGGTTGGAAAAATTTCATCCCATTAAAAGATACAACCCATTAAAATAGCTTTCTTCACCCTCTTGAGTTCCCTCTCCCATCCTCTGATACTGTCATAGACTTTTATCTGCCATCATTTCCTTTTTATATATGCAGTATAGAAAAAGCTTATTTTGTCAAGCATTTGTGGTGGAGAATTTGGCCTAGAGGCAAACCTGTGACTCATTTTTCTAATTACTGAAGGGGGTGACAGATCAGCCAAGACTCACTTTGATTTGGATGACAATAGTTAGCAATTAGAAAGACAAGGCAGACATCTTGGAAAGAGATTGACTTGTCTCATCTCTACTTTATCCCACTTCCCTCTTTTGTGTGTGTATATATATAACGTTATCTGCATACATTCTTTTAGATATCCTAATCAAATAAGTGAGTACAAAATAATAACCGAAATCCAGTTCACTATTTCTATACATATATATATAATAAAGAATGATAAATCAGCAAAGATGATTAAAAAGTTTTCTCACTGCTTTTGTCTCAAATCAATTCACTTTTGCTATGCAATTTGTCTTATTAGGAAATCATTTAAATTTTACATGTGAGTATGAGCATTTACGTATTAATTAAATGTTTTTTTAAATCTCTCCTTTTTATACACATTTATTATCATCACAATTAGCAGCACTTAGAAAGTGTGATCCAAAAATAAAATTATATATATATGTTAAGTAATGCGTACAGATTATGTTTGTTAATATTGAAATGTTTCCTAGCAATAAAAGATCTTCGGTGATTTGTCATAACCCTTAACCCTCTTATAAAATTTACTTCAGAATCTAATGGTGTGAATATATGTTAGATACATTTTTTTAATTATTTTATAAACAGTTACTATCATTATGCATTTACCAATAATCTCTTTTATCAAAAAAGAATCGAATGGGTAATATCTCAGGATTTTATAGGGGAGTTCATAATCCATGGACTTGATTTGTATCACTTGATCTTTAGAATCTGCCATTCTATCACTACTAAACAATTCAAGCACCTGAATTGATAAGAGACAGCCATGATCCATGGATCTTGAATTCCAGAATCTGCCCTAACTGTGCTAAACAGTGCACAACAGTGACTGAACCATGATTCTTAAAGCATGAATTCTAGAATCTGCCATATTATTATTGCACTAAACAACATAGAGCAATTTTTTTAATATTGTTATTTTATATACTTCTTATTTAGAATGTTATAATCAAAGTTTTTGTGAACATTCTCTTATTAACATATTGTTAATTATTGAAATAGTTGCGGCTTTACTTCATTAGCGTTTGAAATCAATAAATATATATATGTGCTTTGCACACAGATAATGAAGCTATTTAAAATTAAAT
Organism: Epiperipatus broadwayi; assembly: GCA_028023455.1. Taxonomy (NCBI): domain Eukaryota; kingdom Metazoa; phylum Onychophora; class Udeonychophora; order Euonychophora; family Peripatidae; genus Epiperipatus; species Epiperipatus broadwayi. Next base: position 10,682,579 of record JAQFVV010000022.1, read on the forward strand.
GTTGCTGCCTAGTGCGCTTTCGGGATATTTCATAGTCCCATATTCATGGCTACTAGAATGTGCTTTGCGCACAGATAATGAAGCTATTTAAAATTAAATGTTGCTGTTGAGCGCACTTTCGGGATATTTCATAGTCCCATATTCGTAGCTACTGGAATTTATTTGAGAACTATAATGGTGTTAATGCAAATTTATGCAAATTTGTGTGAAAATGCTACATAGACGATTTTCGAGATAGAGAAAAGCAGGCCTCTCTTCTATTGATTGCAGGGGGGTCACCAACTATGTAGTATGCCTCCCTGAGTTTGTGTTTAATGTCATTTCTTTCAGAGCAGATGGGTAGGAGGGCATGGACAGTGGCTCTCTCATGCTCAACAAAAATTGAATTGCCTTCAAGCTTAGTTTTGTTCCTATTGTAGAGGTATCTGTGTTAATTATTTTAACATTTAAAAAAATATATCAATTTATAATAAAATTTTTATCAAAACAACAGAGTTAAAAAAATAACTCCAGAAGTAATCGGGATTAATAAGATATTTTAATAATGCTCCAATAAAGTTAAACTGAAATTTGCAGTGTTTTAAAATATTGACAGACTTTGAACATAACTCAGACTTTAGTACCAGTAAGATAGTAGTTAAAACATCACATGACCATCATTTTTTCCCCTTCCATCATTGTATATATAACTGAACTAGAGATTAGTCTATAAATTTAGTTTATTATTTAATTGATGAAGAATATTTTAATTCTTGGACAAAATTCTACAATACTTGAATTAGTAAGAGTCCTAAATTCATATTTAATCTTTTTTCAGTTTCAGAAATGTTGGCTTCTAAGATATTCCTGAGCCTGGATAGCATCTCTCCATTAGAAGATGATGTTCTTCTCAGCCTCAGATTTTTTATTTAGATCTGTTATGCCAATATGGAATAATGTGCTTAATAATTAAATTGGGTATCTTTTGTTCATTATTAATCTTGTGTCAGCAATGTCTTTGATTCTTGATTTTTTTTAAATAAATAGCATTAGTTGAAGTTTCATCATCAGTATTACAACTTTAAAGTCAAATAAATTATTTATGATATTTATTTCAAGATCATTAGGAAGGGCACTTTGAATTACTTCAGAGTGATGGTGCAGTTATTTGGGAACTCACTTGATTCATAAATTCCTGGTCATGTTAAAATGTTTGTTTTATATATTCATGCCTCTAAAGAATAAATCATTTGATTAAATAAATCATTATAAATATAAATGTGTATTTTAATAATAGTGAAAAAGTAGCTTTTAATGGAATCTTGAAAAAAGCATTTTAATGAAGTATAAAAACCTAACATCATATGATCACCATTTCTTATGCTTGCTCAAGCTGTTAAAAACAGTGCTCTCACATCCAAGGCTCCTCACGATGAAAGCCACAAGCTAGAAACTAGTCTGGGGATATTAGATAGGGATTTTATGCACAAACCTTCTTGAATCCATTGATTACTCTGGCTTACACTGAGTGGCACTACTGTATGGAAAGTTTTGACTCTGTTTTATAGGAGCCTAAGTGCTACTAATTTGGAATATTTTGTTTAAACCAATACTATTTTTAAAACAATTTTAAATTTGCATTTTAAAATTCATTTATTGGTTGAAACCAGTCTTTATATATTAAAATGAACACATAATTTAAAAAATGTCATTTCTGAAAATTAGAAGTGTCTAAATAATCTTGTGGTTATAATATGAGCCAAAATTTACTAGTGCCTAAAAATTTTTTCCATTACATTTCACCCCTCCCATACTGTTTCACGCACTTTAATCTGAAGTCACCAAATAATATGGAAAAACTTTAACAAACAATTAATCATCAAATAAACTATGTAAAATTCATTTTCACCTTTATGATGATTACAGTAGCTGGAATGTTATGCATCCCATTTCAGAGGTAGACTACCTAATTGTTTTAACTATTTAAAGTATTTTAAATTTGCTACATAAAATTCATTTTAAAAATATCTGTCTGATTTTCAAAACTTTTTAATAAATTAATATATACCATCAGTGATGAAGTTAGCAGCATATTATGTCATTTGTTTCTTTTGTTTTTAGCCATCACTTTATTTATTGTAATTACAACTTACGTTAACTTGAGATCTTTACCTTGTAGCTAATAATACATTTACAAACCAATATTGAATTTCTAAATGGGCTGAAAGAAAAATTCTTGGACTGTTTAAAAATTATAATAAATGTTCAAGTTCATCCTTTCCAGATTGGATACAAAAGTGCAAGCTATTATGCCATAAAATCACTTCTAATATATAAATAAACATTAGTTAAGATGATCATTATATAACTCATTGGTGCATTTTTAGTAGCTTTGAATTGGACACAGTATATCATTACTTATATAGGTCACAGAGATCACCCTTAATTTTTAAAAAAAAAAAGAACTGAGATAGTAATAATCACCTTTTCGTATAAAAAATATGAAAATATTCCATAATTCCAATGCATAACATACTGCTTATTAATAAATGCTTAATGCTTCTGCCTTCCATACTCATAATTACTGAATTAGATTGGAGTTAGAAAAATCTTAGAAAATTTGTTTAGACCATAAATAATCTTAAAAGTTTTTTTTCTTCAGGTAATCAGTCCTTAATCAACTCAGTTAGTCTTCCAGTATTGGCATGTATCTATTATTAGCAAGGAGATAAAATTTCCAGGCTAGACTAGAATCAAATTCTCACTGAAAAAACCAACTAAAAAACTATTGTAGTATGGCATGTAGTAGGACAAGTCATGTATTCTTATTTGTTAACTTATTAAAATGAGGATTGATTGAGTTACTGAATTCTAGATAGCATGCTGGATTTCTCTATCTGAACAGACATATTGCCTTGAGATCAAAAGATAGTTATACATATATAACTATTATGACATATATATAATGCAATGTTGAAAATAGATAAAAACCAGGAGATAAAGTTAGCTATCACCAAGTAATCAGTTCCCTCTTATTGTGATGATTATTATTTCACAGGATTTAAAAATGCATATATAGTTGAACACATGTATTGCCTAATGATCAATATATAATAACAATCCATGGAAATATTTAATTCAACATATACAACTCTCAGAAGTTTAAAGTATTATTTGCTGAATGTCATGAAAGATGTTATTCTTTCACATTCTCACACCTAATAATAAATAGCTTTCTGGGTTTAAATTCTTTAAGAATTTAGGTTTGAAGTAAAAGAGGACTCCTTGGACCTCTTTTACTTCAACAAAAACTCCAACAAAAGAGCTATTGTAGATAAATGAGAAAAACTTGTTTAACCTCAGGGATTGTTAATTAGTAGTAATTGTATCATTTCTTGGCAACATCAAAGGTTAAAGTTTATCTTTCTTTACATGAATATGATCTTATTTCTATTCTTTATTATAATATCATTCCATGGAAATATTAATAAATTTAATATATATCAACCTTCTACAAAATTTAAAATGTGGATATAAACGAGTTTGCACCTTATGTGGAAGGTTGTAATGAAAAATATTGAACTGTCAGTATGGATTTGGTGGTTTAATGTTTGATATATCTGGTTCACCTGAGGAGTGAGGGTTATTCATAAAATACATGCATGGTAAGAGAAGTATCATCTGACTTTCTGCAATGGTGGATGTTTGTGATGAAATGGAGTTAAGATGAGAAATGCACTGACAAAACCCAAGAAACATAGAAAACATATAATTTTTCAAATTTTTATCATGGATATAAGAACTAAAGTAAGTTGACCATTGAATTGATGCAGTGTTAGCAGATCTATTGTTAAAGCTAGATAGGCCAAAATTATTATGGAAGCATCTCCTAGTGTTTTTTGTCTTAACTAATTTACACTCTTATATGAGTAATAAGTTAATAAAGAGATGACTAATTTTTAATATATAGCTTAAAATGAAGACAGCAAGTTGAACTTTCATAGAAGAAATCTATATAATTTTTCTATTTTTTAAAAGTGAATATGTTAAATGTGATGTTCATATTGTATTATGCTAGCATATATCTTAATAATGTAAAAAGCTCATTAAAATGAATAGTTTTACTTTGAAAGTTGAGATAATAGGTTAAAAGCTGCTAATTAAAAGATATATTAAATTTACATGCTAGAAGTGATATAGCTGGATCTATGGGTCTTGAGCTTCTCAATCTGTCACTGTGCTAAACCATGTAAGGCTGAAAATAATCGAATGGTTTATTGTTCATGACTTGATGAGAAACTCATGTACTAGAAGTGACAAAGCTGGGCTGCATTTCAAGAATATTGACCTCCAGAATTTAGCCTTCTACTACATTAAATCATGAAGACAATCACTGAAAGTGATCAAGAGTTATTGCATCTTGAGAGCATTCCATTGTCTAGTTATTTCTTCATATTGTACCTTGTCACCAGATGATATAGGAATGATGAGTTAAGCTTTTACATTGACTTTTCAAATATCATTGACAATTTAGGTGAGATTAGAGCAGTTAGGCTCAGCCCCTGCTTGAGATCCTTGAGTGTCTCTCAGTCTGTGATCAATTGATCATGTGATGTATGTTTTTAGATTATTAGGTTGAAATGATAAATTTTCTAACTGCAATATATACAATCTGTTTTTAAATCGGATTTGTTAAAAAGCTGTAAGTTTTTCAGATTCAAAGTTGATAATTTTCTTTAACTTATAATCTCTTCAGTTTACTTTCCAATATTTATCATTAAATTAGCTTTTGTCCATTATTAGCTAAATAATAAAAACAAGGATGGAAAGTTTCTCAAATCTTCACTATCCAATAATATTTTTTCTCTCTTTATTATTTATTGAAAACCGTTTATTTATTGCAGATTTAATAATCTTGTAAATAAACATCAGCTGATAAATATGTAATAATATTCATGGAGTGCTATAATAAATTCCGATTCTTACATCATATTAATTTACTATTCTGTCTTATTAATCATTTTTATTCAATAAATAAATTAACATTGAGACCAGAGAGGGCGTTATGTGCAAAAAAAAAATGGCTCTAGTTAAATCTAACTTAAGAATTATTAAGTATATATGCGTGTTTGAGTTTATTACAGCATTCCGTAGATGTTACTATTGTTATTTTTAGTAACATGATCTTTAAATTAAGAAAACATTTGCTAATTAATCTAACTGTAGTAATTAAGAAGTTATATACTGTATTAATATATATTGATAGAATTTAATCTGAAAAATCAGAAATTGATTAGTCAATTAATTAATAGTAAAATAGAAGAATAGTTCTGACAGGTTCGATAGACTAAATAAGTTAGTTCACATATTGTTAAAAGAATTATATGCTGATTTTTTTTTTTTTTAAACCATACTTTAAAAAAAAAAAAAATTTATGATAGACCATATGTAAATAATTTATTTGTGAGAGAAAAAACATTGAAAAACAACACGGGCGCTGAGTGATACTACCACACGACTTTAATAAAAAAAAATTTAAAAATGTTTTAATGTGAAAAATGAAGTGTAAATATTTGGTTGGCATAAAAAAAATGTTGAAATATACTTATCATCGTATTTAATTGTGAATTGGTGAAACATGCTGATAATCTAAAGTTGTTGAAAGGTAAAAACATTGATGTAAAAAAATAAAATACCCATTAATTAATTTAAAAACTTTGAGATTATTTGATTATGATGGTAACATTTAGTTGTAGTTATATGTTAGACTATTCCATCATTTTGTTGAAATTGTTAAATGTTTTGTAGAAAATTCAACTTTATACTTTTCCAAATATATTCATCTGTTAATAATAACACACACATTCTGTCAAAGGCAAGTGAGTAGAAATTTTATATATCTATGTTTGAAGATCTTCCTGGGTTTTTCATTTAATAAAAAAACAAGATTTCATGGTTTCCAAATATTATGGATCATCCGACTATGACTTATGGAGTTATCTGCCATTGTCAAATGAATAGTTTATTTAAATCTATTTTAATTTTTTCTCTAAATATAGTGTTTTAAGCCAATGAACATCACATGACCACCTCCTCTTATGCTTGTATATAACTGTTGTTAAAACAGGCAAAACTCACTATATATATTGCCACACACAGCAAGCTAGAGTAATCAATGACCGCCAGAAGGCGTGTGGGTGGAGGGTTGCATTAGATTCTAAGATCTAGATGCAGTGCTCTCAGATCCAAGGCTCCTCACTGATGAAGGCCACAAGCCAGAAACTAGTCTGGGGATATTGGATGAGTAGGCACTAGATGGGAATTTTATTCACAAGCCTTCTGGCGGCCATTGATTACTCTAGCTTGCTGGATGTGGCAATATATATAGTGAGTTTTGTCTGTTTTAATATAGTGTTTTCCTAATCAAACATATGTTCATTGGTATATACATGATCTGCTATTTCAACAATAACTTTTTTTCTATAATCATCATTTTAGTTTCTTAAATCATTTTTGATAGGATGCCTAATTTCACCAATATTTATATGGTTCCACTTTTATATAGAATTTCATAAATGCAGTTATTATTTTTTCAGCATTTCTGGTTTATGTTTTATAGAGATTAGGATTCTTCATAGTGTACTACAACTTTGGACTATTCTGATATTATATTCATTACAGATTTTTTTTAGTATGTCTGCCATCTCTGGTTTGCATGAATGCAAATGTACTATAATAACTATCATTGTTTTTTTTTATTTTGATATTTTTTCTAATTATCTACTTGTTTACTTAATAATAGATGATAAATAACCATTCTTTGTGAAAGTTTTAGATAGGACATTCTTTTTTACCGAGCTACTAGCTTCTGACTAAACCTTTTTTGCTTTGTCATAATAATAAATTTCCTTTTTTATAGTTCTGTCATCATTATTTGTATATATATTATTTGTATATATATTTGTATATATATTCTGTAAACAAGTTTTATTGTGTTATGAAGGAGTCTTATCATAACAATATCTAAGAATACTATTTTTTGTTCTTGCTATAATTCTATTGTGAATTTAATTGAAAGAGATGTGTCATTGATATGCATCCAAAATGTTTGTAATCATATTTCAATATGTGATTATATAGAAAATGTATTATTGATATAGCGAAGCCAAGTTTTTGGTGGAAATTGTTAAAGTATTTGTGACCATGGTCTCTCAAGTTATTTTATGTAAATATTGTTAAACCAAAGTATATTGTTGTTATGCAGAATATTACCAGTTCCATTATATTATCAATTGGAAGAGTTATTTTGATTTCTAAGCTATCATCTTCCTTCACACTTTTTCTTACATTAGACAATGCTTTTTGTGAGTAAATTTTCCACATCAATGTTCATTAAAATGTTAGTTTTTTCCATTTTCATATTCTTAATTAACTCCACAAGTATGTCTAATATGTCACAAGATGTCAGCATCAAATGTATTATTTCACTGATTGTGAAAAAAGTAAATTAGCTACATATTTCAGCAAAATTTCACATTGTGGTCAACCTAAAATTTATAAGGACTATCTTCTTTTAAAACCTATGTATTAATTTTAGAAATTCATTGTGTAATAAAGATTTTTCTCAAGATTGTTGAGTCCATAAGACACAGTTCTTTTCAGGTATTCTAAGTCCTTGATAAATGTGAAAGTAGAACTGGTATCATAGTAAGCTTTAGTATAGAAAATTTATTCACAAATGTATCTAGTTATAAGCATTGTTTCTTGTGAGAAAAGATGGTTAAATGAAAATATTAAACCATAAACCAGATCAACTCTTCCTATTGATAGTATAATGGAATTGTTAATATTCTGTATAACAGCAGCCTCCTTTTAATTCAAACCATTCTTTCAACAAAATGAAGATATGGATAGGGTTCTCTACTGTCATTCTTGATCAGGAACATTTACATGGAAGAGCTTGAAGGCACAGCCATAAATACTACTTCATCTCTGACAAAATTCTAGTAGCAACTACATCAGTGATGCATTCATTATACGACTACATGGTGCCTTCTACATGCTCATTAGCATGTCTTTTAATTAAATTTATAATAGAATAAAAACAAAAATTGGCAGTCTTGAATGTTCTTGTCATAATGAAATCAAAATGTTACAGATCCCCCCCTTCCAAATATTTAACATATATTTCTAATTATAACAGAAATACAAATAATGAGGTTATACTATCAATATAGAACAAAGTAAAAAAATTTGTTCGGAATTCAGCGATTTAGAAAAAGAAATATTTAGCATAGGTTAAACTCACATGATGAATGGTTATACATCATGCATCTCTAAGAAAACGTTACATAGGACCATCAATAGGAAAAAGAACAATGATATGTATTGCAGTATATCTATACATGCCAAAGATGGCAAACAAAATAAAGTCTGCAATCAATATAAGTTCAGCTTTCCAAGTTGGAAACTCCGTGCAAGAATCCTAATCTCTGCAAAATCTATACTTGAAATGGTAAAAAACAACTGCATATATAAAATATGGGCAAACATAAATTTATAAAGTTAGCCACCCCATGAAAAATGGTTAAAATAAAATGATGATTGGAGAAAAATGAGCAGATGTGTTTAAAGCAGCAGGCCATGTATATAATAAAACACAAATATTGGTAGAGAGGAAATAAAAAAAGTCAAAGAAGTAATTCATATGATTATGATAAATAAGTCAGAAAATCTGCAATGTTTGGAAATCATTCATTCATCTCATCCTTTAAAAGGAAAAAAACAACAACAGGCATCCTTATAGATGAATATATAAAATTTCTACTGACTTGCTTTTGAGATGATGGTCACAGTTTAAAATTCAGTTCAATTCTCATGATAGCTATCATTGATCATATCAGCAATATCTAAACCAAAAAGAAGAGACTAAGGCTACATGAAACATACTACTAATTTGTTTGTTATTATTAACTGTAAGCTTTGATATTATGTAAAAACATTTAATAAATTTTAACTAGATGATGTAAAATAGTCCAAGACTTAATTACATATAAAAACTTTATTTTTTACAAATTTTAAGGTTTTTAAATTCATGTTCTATAAAAATAATTAAAATACCTTTTTTATATATTTCTTTTTAGCTCCAACTAACCCCTCTGTTGTTTTCCATCGTACACCCGAATCCTCAACATTTCCTGGTCCACCTAGTAAGCCTGTAACTACCAATATAACTGAAACATCTGTCAAATTAACATGGCGTCCACCAGCCAATCAGGGTGCTTCACCAGTGATTGGCTACACAGTAGAATATTTCAGTTATGATCTACAATCTGGTTGGGTAGTAGTAGCTCATCGAGTTGCTATGGAAACCTACATTGTCCACAATCTTCGGCCTGACACAAGCTACATTTTTTTAGTAAGAGCGGAAAATTCTTATGGCCTAAGTGTTCCTAGCCCTGTGTCAGATGCTGTAAGGACAATGGGAGTACGACGTTTGTTACCTGATTACGATTTGGATGAAGTCAGAAGTAAACTTAGTGGTGAAGTTGTACGGCTTCGGGAGCTCAAAGTCCTCAGTTCATCTGCAGTCCGACTGAATTGGGAAACATTGAAATCTTTGGAATATGTGGAAGGATTTTTTATTAAATTTCGTTGCTTGGATGGAGGAGTCCCAAAATATGATATGGTGACTTTACTCAATGGTGAAGCAGTTTCTCATGTCGTTATGAACCTCCAGAAGTTTGCAAAATATGAATTCTTTGTTGTCCCATTTTATAAAGGTATTGAAGGGCAGCCTAGTAATATCAAATCTGCAAGCACATTGGAAGATGGTAAGTGATAATTTTTTTAAAATTGAAAATTAGATATTCAAATATTAAATTGCCTATATTAATAAAAAATAGTATGATTAGTTTAAATCTTAAGTATTTAGTTTGGATATTATGTTAGAAATAAGGTGATAGCTATGTGTAAGTATAAATCTAATGCTTTTTACTGAAGAAGCAATAGACAGAAACTTGATCTACAAATTTACATATGTTACTACAATTAGTCTTAACTGATTTCTCAATCTTTCAATATATGGGTCTGGAGTAGAGTAAATAGACTGAATTATTCTCTCCTAATGCTATGTTGAAAGTTGAAACATTTTTTGACTTATGCAAATAATCTATTCTTCAATTTTTTCAAAAGTCAAATTTTATGTAAGTCAGATTTTTCCTTACAACATGTTTGCAGAATATTAACAAATGAAACTAAACATTATAGTATCATGGCATGATTTGTTTATATAATCCAAACTGAAGCCTATCTACATCAGGTTTTCTAAAGTTGGATTTACTTACATTTGGGGCCTTCCTGTGAATAAAGAAAGACATTGATGTTTTATTTGGTATACAACCAGTATTCTTGGAAAATATCTACCATCATTAATTATTTATTAGTAACTATTTTACAAATTTAAATTGTATTTACTTCCAATATGGTTATGTTTGATATTTTTATTGCTTGTGTGAAATGGTACAATAAATGAGTTATTACCACTAAACATCACATGATCACCATCTCTTATGCTAGCACTTAACTGTTATTAAACAGTAAAAACTCTCCATCCATTGATTACTCTGGTTGGCACAGGATGGCACTATTGTGTGGAGAGTTTTGCCTGTTAAATATGATTTATTCTAAACTTTGTCTTGTGTAATATAATTGCAAAGTATGATGAATTCTTGTTTTTGGGATTTGCAATGGGTATGGGTATTTAAGCAATAGGATACTGAGATTATTGATTACCACAAATGATGGTGATAGTTTGGGGCTGATTAATATATTCTCAGTGCATTTCAGTGATGTAAAGAACTTCATTATTTTATAATGAAATTTAATAGTAAAGTGTTATATTTTGTTATATTTCACTACTGTGAAGTTAGTTATATTATCACTATGAAACAAAGCAAAAGAAGTTTGTTCAGAAGTCAATGATTAAAAAAATGAAAAGTTCAATATAGAACAAACTCTCATGAAGTATGATTGATTATCTGTCAGTTATTATTAATTTTAGAAAACTTTAAATAATCAACAAATAACAAAGAAAAAACAATAAGTAGTGTATTGATATATACCAAGGATATCAGACAAACTAAAGAAAATCTTCAATCAATATAATATCAGAATAACTTTGCAAAGCCATGTGAAAAGCACCATGTGAATGTAGAAATTATATCAATGAAACCATCTACTCCATCAAAAAAAACAAAAAACAAAATAGAAGGTCATGCTAATATTAATAAACATATGTTTGGGAAAATACAAAAGAATTGGATAAAGAGGAAAAAGTAAAAATAATACAATTTAAAGAAACTGCTTGCATGACAATGGTAAATAACTCCATGAGTCAGCATGATGAGATGATTCATAATAGTTGGAATTACTCTTTAATCTTCTTAAAAAGAAGAAATGGAGAAATGAGGAAGACTCTCTTAGAAAACTCTAAAATTTTTATTCAGTTGCCTTTGACCAAATAGTCAAAATGTCATCTTAATTTCAATATTCATGAATCTAAAGGTCACCAGTTTAATTCCCATGTTAATGCTTCTATTGGTCAGGCTGGCAACATCTGAAGAAAAATAAAAATAATAATGTTTGAATTTTTTTTTTAAAAAAAAACCACATTTAAATTAAAATAGATGATGAAAATAATTCTAAATATACAAACAAAATACCATTATCACAAATTCTAAGTCAAACATTGGAATTTTTTAAAAGAAAGAGATAAAACAGTCTTCATATATGTAGCTGATTTCAGAATGTTGATGTGCTGCACTGTGAATTTTTCTTATACGGAGTCAGGAATCTCTCAGCAACTATACCCAGCCCTAAGTTTTCCTATATCCTGCTCCATCCCATTTCCACAATATAATCTTTGTCAACTCTATGGCCTTTATATCTAAATCTCCCTTATCTTTTCCCAAACCCAGCATAAAAACAAATAACTCACTTTCTGTATAATCATTTTGTTTATATTTATTCTTCCACAACTTTATTATTTGTAACCTTTCTGCTTTCAGGCATTTACATTCAATTAACAGATGCCTATTATTTTCTATGCCTTCCTTACACAACTTGCAGACTAAATCACACACATTTTTCCATTTATGTGATAAGCACCTTTCTAATAGCTCCCTTTAGCAGAATATTAGAAAAGGTATTATTATCTTAACTTGCTAATTACTAAATAATAAGAATTTGAGTGAGTTTTCCATCTTAATGTTATTGTCTAACTAGAAATAGCTAAGTGGCCATTTTCCTATTAATATTGAATAATCTGAATTGACTATGGGTCATTCATCTGAAAGAAAAATTCCAAGTATAATTGGAACCTAAAAAAATTTCATCCTGTCCTAACTCAAATCTCAGATTATGAGAATGGCCATGGGTGTTGCTTCCATTGGATATGATGTTCTTAAAATGTTGACATAAATCATTTCTAAATTTATGAAACATTCTACAAAACATTAATGGGGGGGGGGAGAGCATATAATGTTTTGTCCTTCAAAAAAAAAATCGTCATTTGCTTCGAAGCATGACAATAGAATGAGAAGAATCAAGGACCTGTAATTTAAAGACAATGTAGTAATACCATGGAACAATAAGAAATTAGCATGCAATTAATCATGCATTGAAACACGTGAGGATAAAACCAGTATATAATTTCCTGATAATGAATAATATATTAGCTTTGCCATGACTATGACTCCCAGCATTAAAAATGCATTAGGTTAGTTGTTTAAAAAATAAGGTCCAACTTTTAAAGCATAAACATTTTTGCTGTAACTGATATTATATAAATAAGCATCCAAAGGGATTTATTTTATAAAGATAAAAAATGAATGAAACATTAGGATCTAAGCAATAGCTAAGTATAAAGTAAATGCACAACATTTGTTAAGCAGAGTAAAGCAATAAGTACCGCAGATTTATAATCAAAGATGATACAGAGATCAATAAACCAAAAATCTACTTAGAATTCTACTTACACATGAGAAAAGTAATGAATGAAAATATTAATGCCAAACTGATAAATTTTATATTTGAATACTAAGTTTTCAAGTAAACTTCAGCCATTTTGGTTAGATTAGGGCCAGATTTTCATGTATCACTTTGTGTTTTTGGTCATCTTTTTTTCTTAACTGGCGAAAGCTACTTATTGGAAAATAATCCGCAAATTTAAATATAGTACTACTGTCTAATTTTCATTGATTACTTAAGTTTACATTAGGTGGCTTTGGAGTAGAATAGAGTGAATGTGTTAGTAAAGAGGTGTTAGATTACTTAGAAAAAGTGCAAAGAGAAGTAGGAAGACATGCATTAGATGCAGATGTTGTGGTCGGCAAAGGAGGCAATTCAAGGAGAAATGATGGTCAAGTTTTTATACGAGAAATGCAAAAAGTAAAATGAAAATGTTCGGTAGATTGCAATTTATGGATAATAAGAGAACAACCAAAATAGTTTTTAATTGGGTTATGAGTAAAGGGCAGGCCCCAAGATGGGTGAAAAAAATAGTACAGTATGCAGAAGATTTGGATAAAGACTTTATGTCAGTGTACTTATACAAAAGGTGGGATAATTGTGTTAGAAGAATTGTTGAGTATTATAGTGGCAAGGAATGAGATAGAAGAATAGATGCATTAATAAAAAATAGGGATTTTGAGAGATGGATAACTAGTATGAAGAGTAAAGAGAGTTTAAATATATATAGAAGTAAACAGAATATTGGGTGTAAGTTAATTTAGGGTAATAGCAAGGAAAGTAGTTTACTGTTTAAAGCTCAAACAGGATCATTAGCAACAAGGGAATATACACATAATGTAAATATTAGGCACCTGTTAATTAAATGTAAATGCTTACAATCAAAAAAGGGTGCAAATAGCGAAGTTGTGGTAGAATAAATATAAACAAAGTGATTAATTAAGAGCTTGTTTGAGCTATTGGTATGCTCTCTGTATTGCATTTATGTAAAAAAAAGCTTATAAAAGTAATGTCACATTATATATGACTTGCTTTTTTGATTATTAAACAAAGTGATTATACAGAAAGTGAGTTCTTGGTTTTTATGGTGGATCTGAAAAAGATAAAGGAGATTTAGATATAAAGGCAATAGAGTGGACCAAGATAATGTTGTGTCCTGTAAATGGGCTGGGGCAGGATAGGGAAGAATATAGGAAAAACAGATTGGGGAATGGAAAGTAAGGTGGCTAACAGCTCTCTGAGCATAGTGACCAAGAGATTCCTGACTCTTAAGAAAGGAGAAACCACAGTGTATCACATCACATCATTACTTCTCCTAATGCATATAAAAATAAGTTGAGAAAATCATGTAATATTTGATCTTGCCAAGAAATCGAATTTTCAAGCACAAGTAGAATGACAATAGTCATGTATCAATTTAAAAGTTCAAAACAAATATAACCATTTGAAGTAAATGATGTTTTGAGGAACAAAACAAAGAGAATAATGCAACACTAAAAAGATTATTCTGTTAGATTTGAATGAAAGCAACAAATCTTTGATTTAATCACATCACCTGCTGATGGATAATCCATAGAGAGATATGAAGTTTAATATAAACTTCTAATTGAAATCATTATTGAGTTTAAAATCATAGCATTTTAGTTTGTAATATATTTTTAATAGTATAGAAATTCATTTGCATATAGTAAATTTTTAAAATATATATTTTAAAAAAAGAATACTTTATTGCTTAGAATTCATAAAAAGTTTAAGCACTATAAATAACAGTGATCCATGATCTAGGGACATTGGGTCAGACCATATAGTAACCCCTCTTCTCGTTCCTTGATCTTTATATCTATGGTTTTGATTATCCATGATTCTAAAGAAGTATCAAATAAACAAAAAATAAAAATAATAACATTAATTTTTTACATTTTGTTTTTATTTTATTCCATAGTGCATACATTTATATGTGCATACAGGTATGTTAAAAACAATATGGTTTACTTTTATCTATGAATTTCCTATCCACATAGCTTGAAACCAAATGTC
The DNA here is from genome assembly GCA_028023455.1 of Epiperipatus broadwayi. Lineage (NCBI taxonomy): Eukaryota > Metazoa > Onychophora > Udeonychophora > Euonychophora > Peripatidae > Epiperipatus > Epiperipatus broadwayi. Next base: position 10,697,624 of record JAQFVV010000022.1, read on the forward strand.
ATAAATATGAAGGTTTACTGTATAGCATATGTAAATTCCCTCTAAAAGCTACTGAGTGATTAATTAAGCATTTATGTGTTAGAGAAATTTCAATTGCCTAGTAGTAGTAATTTTCATTATTTTGTACAATATAAAGAACATTTTGGGCAGCACTTGCACTGAAATGACGATAAAGTGAAAATAATGGTCAAGATTGATTTAATGGACTGCTAGTGAAACTTTATGCCAAAAGGCTTATCAAAGCCATTCACAAATGGTAATTGTGATAGCTCAAAGGAAATAAATAAATAGTAGTGTTACAATGTAATGTTAATATATTTTATTCCCTTTTTTTAAAACTAATATATTTTTACTTTCTGGGCACCGCTTTATTTGATTAATGGCAAATTTATAGAATTGAATTGACCTGGGTTTTGCTGGTGTAACTGCAGTAGATTTTGAAAAAGAAATACAAAAACATTATCATTTTCTGAGAATTTAAAAATGTCCATTCTGTTTAAATTAAATATGTAGACCTGCATGATTTGGTGGAATTTGGAGTTCAAATTCATGGATCATGGCCCTTGTTTTCTGGTAGTTCAATTTTTTATGAAATCCCAAGCAATAAACTATTTGATTTTTTAAAATTTGTTACTAAATAAAATTGGTTTAGTATGTTTTTTTGTTTTTTTTTGCTTTTCAAAAAAATGAATCTAACAGAATTTAGGAACTTTATATCATCAACAATCCACTGTACATCACACTACTTGACATATTTCAGCATAAGAAGTCAATTGAAACTGACCAGTTTTCCATACTATTACTTGGCTATTGGTCTTTATTGGTGATGAAAAAGTATCAGTCAGCAGCCATATGTACTTCTTTTATCTTTTTTAAAGCTAACAACTTGAAAGTATTCAAACATCCTAAAATTTGAGCCCAAATTAATCTGCTTATTTGTCTTTGATGATCTTAAGCTCGGATAACAGTTATATATATTAATGAATTTAGTTGGGGAAAAAAATAAATGTAGGCACTTTTGACCTTTGTTTTGTATTATTAAAATAAAATATCAATAATAATGCATTTTGCATTACACTATTCTAGAGCCATAAAAATAATCAATGGTTACCATATAGTGGTGCACTCCAGACTTCTGAATTTATTTATTGTTGACTGTCAGTATACATAGCATCCATGTTCTCTTCAAAAGTATTTAAATGTCCTATGATTTTTAACCTAATGTTAATTTCTTAATTTCTTTTTGATTGGTGAAAATAATATTGGAGAAATTGAATCATTTTGACATATAATTCTTTCTAACTTCAATCCTTTAGTAATTTATGATGTGGCTATAAATATTAAGATTCTACAATGAATTGTGTTAAAGAAGGAACACACAGTGACAAAATATTACCTACTGAAAATAAAAGATATCATTTAGTTACACGACCTTAATGCATCGTTTTCATAGTCTCCCTCCAGCAAGAAAACCTAGTATGTATATATGTGTGCACTAAATATGTCAGATGTCAAAACTAATCAGTTAAAACTAATCTTAACATTTTTGTTATTTTTTGAAGCATTCTTTATTTTAACAGATATCAGATTTTTCTTTATAATACTTTATATGCTGACATCTAGTGGTCACTATATGCAACTAAAACGTAGCTTTATTTTTATTTGAGGAAAAAATTATCATTCCAACACAAAGATTTATACTGTATTTAAAATTCATTGTAATAAATATATACTGTATAAAGTTTATCGTAATATTGAGTTTATCATTTCATAAAGAAGAATAAAAGAAAATATGCAGCTCAAAAAGTAACTATACGGTCTGTAATATATCTCACCCCCTCCCTCTCCAATACATGATTTGAAATTAAGATGTATAATATAAGGAGAAGAAATGATTTAGTTTATGGCATAAATAATAAAATAGTATTTGTAAATACAAGAATATGATTATGATAGGAATGTATTAATGTTGGCAGAGTGTGCTTTAGAAAAGATGATAATCATATGATCCACTAATTTGCGATGCAATATTTGTTATCTGTGTATAATATCAAACAAAATATTCATTATAGTATAGCCAATAGATACAACAAATATTAAAAATCTATGTGAAAACGAATTTGGTTGAATCATGAGATGTTAAAATATGCAAGAGAGTATAGAAAAGGAGTGACAGAGTATACAAAAGACATAAAAACGTAAAAAAAAGATAAAAAGTCAGCATAATTTACAAAGTATGTAAAAAGCAATGAAAAAGTACGTAACTTATCCCTAGACCAAACGATTCACAAATGATCATACCTTGTGGCTCAAAGAAAGGTTGGCATACATTTTTCACAGCCCATGGTGCTATTAAATGTCTTCAGTCTTGACCATAGTAAAAACCTTCAAAATTTGTTGTTATATTTAATTTCTGGAAGCTTTTCATATCTATCTGCCTTATGTAAGGTTCTTCTAGGCACAATGACTGATACATATCTGTAGCAGGTGAGTTTATTAGGTCGTAAGCAGGTTTTAAATTCTTTTTCAGGTAGCTGGAACCAATTTAGCCATCAATGCATTAGTTACAGTAAATGAAAATATTGTTATATTCAACTAGAAAGTAACAATCCCAAGGCATTTTCTGCTGATCACTGAGAATCACAGTACTGGATATTTAAAAAAGCATTACATTACAGATGTGCCCACTGCTGACAGAGGGCATATCATATTTTTATAGAAGCCAAAACCATAGTTACTTTTATTTTTATAGCTTCAAAGTTTCTTTGCAAAATTAAATTGCCAAATATAAGCATTAAGCCTATGGGTTACCTCTACATTAAAGTTAGTCATTTAAAAAATAATTATTTATAAAAAGGATGATTGTCTAATGTACTTTATATATTACTAATATTTTTTAAATTTATTTTTAAAGTGAAGAACTAAAAAATAAACTGTCATGTGGTTTTTGCATCTTCATTACAAACAGTATACATTCTATTTACTTTGCTGCAGAGCCACCTATAATATATTTGAGTGATCAATAGACATTAAATGATAATAATGTATCTAAATCTCCAGATTAGTTTTTAATTATTTATCAGTGAGGAAGATTCAATTTGCATCTTGACTTTAAGTTCTTATGATGTTTCAGCGATAGTATAAAAAAAAAACAGCTTCGTGATAGGCGGAAGATAGATAGATGTGGTACTACTATTTAGAATCTGTTGTTTTCTCAAGCTCATAAATGTTTCTGAGATTAAGAAAAATCAGGAAAGCTATTTTTGAATACTACTTTATAATTTGTACAGATGCAGTGTGGCCAAAGTCAGAAATCTCTGAGATAATCTAGCCATCATATTTTTCACTTATCATTTCCTACTCTGCATAACTTACAAAACTTCATATTTATTTACCCCTATCCCATTTTCACAAGATCTCCTTTGCCCATTCAATAACTTTAGTAAAGGGCATTCTCCAAACACAGCATAAATAATGAAACCTTTTTGAATAATAACCGAGCCGGTACCCCTTTTTCACAACTTTATTATGTACATCCTTTTTAATTATAAAAATTTATATTTTATTAACAAATGTTTTCAGATGAAATATTCTTTAACATGGCTGACACCTTTTATCATTCATAGAAAACGAAATTCTTCAAAGTAGATAATTAAAAAGACGTCACAAAAAACATGTCTTTGTTCTAAATATTTTAGAAAGCCATAGACTTGGAATTTCTCTATTGTTAAAATCACAAGAGTGATTGTTCACATAACATTCTTATATTAAACTTGGTGTGAATATTTTCAGGTCAGTGACATAATTGTTACATCACATGATCATCATTAATTATTATGGCTTGCACTTGGTGGTATTATTGTCTGGTGAATTTGCTACTGTTTCAATCTAAATGTTATTAGAAGAATAGATATTATTTGGTGTGTATTTATTTATAGTTGTTTATTCAGGTATTAAAGTGGCAGATTAAGTACAAGAGTAGTGTTGCCCCCACTCCCTGTCATTCTCTTATGTTATAATTGTCAGTTTAGAATTTTATCAGAAACTTACAGTTCATAGTCCATCACCCAATCACACTCTAAAGCTAGACTATTGATATAATGAAAAATAAGATTTTATATAGTGTAATGTAATGTTTTAATACTAATTAGAAGATACCGGCTTTTAAATTCATATTAGACAATAATCTTGCTTTACATTTTAAACACTGTAACAATGTGGTAGTTAATTAATGTCATTGATTTTAGAAGACATGTTGAGTTGCTATTTCCCCATATTTCCAATTCATTAGCAATTTCTAATTTTTTTTAGTTACGGAACATTTTTTGTGACTTTCTTATATGCTTCTAAGAGCAGTTTCTTTCATCTTACTCTACTGTAAGATAGTGTAGTGCTATAGTATCTCCACTTCTCAAGCAGTTTCATGATTTCTCTTCATCAGTGAGAACCAGGATTCAAAGCTGGTTATCATTTACTCCTGAATCTAGCAACTTTCTTTTATCCCTTTACATTCAACTTTGGAATATAAACCAATTCAAACACTTTGGTAATTTTGTAAGTAAAAATGTGGACTGAGATATTGAGTTCCAATCTGCTGCCTCTATGTTTAATGAGTTAAAATGTAAGGTATTTCATCACAAGAAAATAACTTAGTGACTACGTTAGCTGTATAGAGCTGTTATTTTAACTGATTTATTATATGGAAGTGAGACTTGGATTTACTTTTAACACAATGTGAAGACATTAAAAATTTTTTATTTATGGATGCTCTGTAAAATTTTAAAAATACAATGGTAATGTCATAAAACCAATCAATATATTCTTCAACTACAAATGTGATACCACTGAATTTATTATTATAGGATCATACTTTCAATGGGTTGGATATATAAATGATTGAATAATGCAAGATTTCTTAAAAGGGTGCTTCATAATGAACTTGGAATTTGGTTTTCATGAAAGAGATAATTTCTTTAAATTATTACTATTACTAATAATAATAATCGAATGATTTATTTCACAGTTTGAGCATCAGAAATGTCAGAGCTGAGCCTTGATCTATGAACTTTCACTCCATGATCTGCCATTTGTCCACTGAACCAAACCTTGCAGGACACTAAATGAAAATGTATCTTCATTGATTAACATTTGCTATCCTTTCAGAGGAAATAATTAAACCCTTGTCAGTTACCACCTTTTAAAAAAAAATTTCTTTAAATTTTTTTTTTTTATGAGAACAAAAAAAAAAAAATTATAATCATTTGATTACAAGATATTCAGCTAAAGAATATAAAATGGTTCATAAACTAAGCATTGGTGGTCTATCAGTTAGCATAGCTACCTTCCAAGCAGCTGGCCTGGATTTGCTTCCCGGTCAATGCTTTGACATATAAAAAAAAACTAAACATGAAATTTCTTTTTTAATTTTATAATATTAACATTGAACTCAGTATAGAGGGTTTTTTTTACTTTTATTGTTTCATACACTTATCAAGAATATGTTTAACATCTTTCTTACAACACTGGGCTAAATAATATTTTAATATCTACTTTTATCATGCAATGTTTACATCATTCATTGAGGATATCGATTACAACACTGTTAGTTAAATTAAAGATATACAACAGCTAAACTACTATAAAATTATTTGAACACTGGGTGCTTTCTATAATTATGAAATAAAATTTTATAATGGGTACATGATATTGCACATACAGATATATTCTTGGAAGTTGTTACCATCTATTCAGCTGTAATATGTACAATATACACATGTAAACATTTCAGCTAAACCATCTTTGGATATGCTTGAGATCAAAACATCAGTCCGGTATATTTACATAGCTATACTTGCAGCATTTACGAATAGTTTAGTATGATGCATTTTATTTTCAAAGTAGTAAAGTTGCATAATATATATATGTCCAGTAAAGTCACATGATATATGACTTGATTTTATTTACTATTGCAATTTTGCTTTTTAAGTCTTCAGCGATGTTATATTGCTAAGACTATTAATATATGGTATGGCTGAAGAGTTTTCAGACCCATATAGCTATTTAAGTTAGATAGCTGGATTTGAAGACGTCTGAAAATTTCGATTTTCTACTTAATAGTTAAGTATCACATAAGTGCTGGCCTTGAGTTGGTATTTTAGATCTAGTGTTTGAAATATCCTAGTGCCTCAATGAGGAGAGCCAATAGCTCAAAACCGGTTTGGGGATGGGGATAATTTCTAGATAGAGATTTTTAAGTACTTTGTCTTGCTGGATAAAGCTTGTTAGAGCTATTAGCATGCTCATTATTTTATTTTATAATTACAAGCTTGCAAAGTTAAGTCATATGATATATGACTTGATTTTATTTAATATATATATATATTGTATTTAGGCAAGTCTTAAAAGTGATTGTAATATCTTATATTTTATTATCAATGCTAAATTATATACAATTTTAATTAATATTTTGAAAGTAAATACATTTTATTAAGCTATTTATAATTGAGCCACCTGCCACTGTTATGTTACTAGGTATTTTGTCCTGTGTGATTTTGTGCAGTGGAAAGGGGTAGTTTTTGAACCTCAAGGTCCATGGATAAGTGGTTCAGCTCTATCATTTCTGGTGCTGGAACTTTTTATGAATTTCATGCCACCAAGTTATTTTTTTTCACAGATGTTTTTATCTCTTGCATACTTAAAGAATTTGATTTAGTTGAAGCGAATGTTAGTGTGATAGTTTAAATTTATATTAATATTATATAGAGTGATGAGTAATTGGCTTCCTACTCCAAGCATATTCTATGAAAGAAGTTACTTTAAAAATACTATTTACTTAAATTTTATATGCATATGTAAAAGTAAAATATCTGTACAGAACTCTAACATTCACTCTTAGAGAAATCTATCATATTTGTCAATTTCCAGATATGAGAGGTTAATTGTCACTTCAAACTAAAAATATTTATTTGCTGATTAATATTGGTGGTTAGCTGAGTTAGCTATGGGCTGGTTACTTGACAGAAAAATTATGCTAAAAAAATTTTTAAAATGTACTCGGTCCGAATTCGAATCCAGGTCATAGACAGGCAGATGTGTCACCGTTGTAGTACAAATCTCTCATGAATGTATACAAGCATACATTTATCGAATTTTATTTGTAGTTTTTTTTAAAGCTAGTATTAATTTAATAATTATAAATCGGGTTTTATTATAAAAGTACAAATGAGTATGCTCTTGAATACTGGGTATTCACTTTTACAATCCTTTCGTCTCATTCTCTACATTAATTTTTTATTGATTAGGTCGTGATTTATTTTAGGGTCACTGATTTTATTCAAGTTTAGGGTTGTTATTCTCTAATTAAGTCCACTACAATAAATACAAGTTGATTTTGTATTTTCTCCCCTCATTTGATTATTTCTTTTTAACTAAAACAAGTCCGTCCTTTCTTTTTTAGTGCCTTCAGCTCCCCCTGAAAACATCAAAGTTAGGATGATTAATCTGACTGCCATCAGAGTATATTGGTCACCTCCACCCCCAGAAAATCATAATGGTATCATCCGAGGCTATCAGGTAATAATGTATTCATAATATATATATATATTTATTTACAAATGCACTTACACACATATATATATATTTGAATGGCTTAAAATGTTTTGTTGAGGCAGGGGTCCCCGGTTTTATTAACGTGCATCTACACACACAGCCATAAAAACACAAATAATTACAAACATTTTTTAAATTCTGATTTGTTATTTATGATAATCAAGTTCAAATATTAAGCAAAATTGTTAATAATTGAACTGTTTAAAATGTGTTTCTTATTATTGCATAAGAAAAGAAAGATTGAAAACTCCATTTATAAATAAGTAATCAAATGATTAATTGGTCAAGAGCTGTATTCAAGCATCAAAAGTGTCTGGTTGAGCGTTCCATCCAGAAATCTTTTACTTGAGTCCATCAGTCATCCTTATCTCAGTTAACTGCAACTGTTTGCATCTAAAGGTTATTAAGTTAGAAAAAAAAATCATTTATATTATTGTGAATATTATTGCTGTATTTATTTACTTGGTTTGAACTACTTACCTAAAAAGTACTTAAATGTAACAATCCAATTATATGCATGTTTTATGCTTTTTTGGATTTATATTTATATTCATATAGAAAGATAAATCACGGACTTAGTGCTTGTAAGCATATGTATAACTAATATAAGCATGACTGACAAAATGATACCTTTTTATATCTGATGTCACAAAAAGAATATTCACTCATCCTCATACACATATAGGTATGTGCCCAGAAATACAATAAATAATAGCGAGAAAAAAATTATGAACTTTTTTATTAATTAGTATATATATATTCACAAAAATAATTATTAATTGCTTTCAGTTAAACAAATAATTTAATGGCTTGTCTTGCTCATGTTATATTTGGGAAAAAAAATTGGAAGGCAGTGTTTTAAACGTAGAGACTTGGGAAATACATATATATTAAATTAAAAATTTTTTAAAAATCTTTTTTAACAATATTTGATCTGATGCACTGTGACTTCTCCTTAAACGGAGTCACGAATCTTTCAGCAACTGTCCCCAGAGAAACTTCTTAGCCACTTTACTTTCCCTTTCCATGCCCCACCCTAAGTTTTCCCATAATCTGCTCCATCCCATTTCCACAACATAATCTTTGTCAACTCTATAGCCTTTATATCTAAATTCCCCTTATCTTTTCCCAAACCCAGCATAAAAACCAATAACCCACTTTCTATATAATCACTTTGTTCATATTTTTAAAAAAGTCCAAGACATCATCTTTAATTTTAAAAAAACAATTATAACAAATATAATCTATAACATATCTTTTATTTTATTACAATAAATATAAAAATATATACATTGTTAGAAAGAGCAAATATGAAAGAATGTAATAAAGCTAATAAAATAGTCATTAACCTAAAAAAAATTTTAAAATGTATATTTTTAAATTGGTTCACAAATTCTAAATTTTGAAAGTTATATGTTAAAATGACATTTTCATAGACAGCTTCATCACATTTGTCATAAAGTGCAGAAAAAAATGATATATAATATGACCTATCCGAGACAGATTTTCATGATAAAATGTGGAAAAAAGGAGATGATTGGTGACTTTCATTTTTACTAGCCGACTTAGATCTTGCCCTTCCATGCAGTGTATTTGCTCATCCTTCCATGCAGGAGATTTTGGTTTTAGTGAGGGCAAAACAAAAATAACAGTAAGAACAGTGCATGAGATATTATGCAATGAGAATTTTAATAAATTGTAATTTATGAAAAAATATAATAAAATAATTTTTTTTATTATGAATACTGATTATGATGTATGACAGTGAATGACTGAGGGTGCTTGAAAGTCTGTGTTCAAGAGATTATTACAAAATTGTAACAAATTAATACAACACCATTGTAATCATGCTATAATCAAATGAGCATATAAACAGTCATATAAATAAAATCATAATATATCTTGTCTATTGCACTAAATATAGGTATATGATTGAGTCTGTATGTGTATATTTTTATATCATTGCAATGTAAATTGCCTAAAATTCTATAGCATATTTATTGTTTTCTACATATATTTAATTATATATATAAAAAAAAAGTAATAAAAATATAAATAATAAAACTAATTGAATACTCACTGATTCCTGGCTAACCGTTGCCATCCATTTCAAATTTGAATGCAGTCATGAAGGCATTAGATGTGGTTACCACAGTTGTTCTTGCAGATAAAAAATGTCTCCAATCCTCTTTTTTTCGACATTGCAGCTTTCAAATCCTTTTTATTTTTTTGATGTTGCAGCTTCCAAATCTGAATTGCCATGAAAATGAGCTTCTAGAAAAAGAAGGCTTATAAATACAGGCAGTGCCAATTTCATATCCACATCAAACAGTAAGAGAATGCAATTCAGCCATGAAAAGCTTTATGGTTAGTAAATCTAAAAAAATGAGGGGGAAAAAACCAATTAAAAATTGTATTTTAGGAAAAAAAAAATCGTAAAAAATTCAAATTTTATCGTAGAAAAAAAATGCATACATCTTTTTAATCATAATAAAATGGTGGAACAAATGGTCTAAGACCCATATGTGTACCATTTACTGATTCCGCACAAACTCAGTTGAAACTCTAAACTTCTGAACAGGGGCTGCCAGGGACACTGTGGACTAAAAGAGTTTTATTGAATTGCTTCTATTAAATCTTTACAAAAAAACTAAGCTTCCCATAATGCATTTTTTATAATTCTTTTTTTAATATTTAACAATTTCGACTGATTAACAATCTTCTTCAAATTTAAAAAATAATTGTATTAGAATTATCTATTTCATAAACACACAATAACTTTATCATATACATATATTATTTATAAATACTCCAAATACATAATATGCATTATAACGATATAAATGGGTCAGGTAGAGATGTGATGCCCAAGAAGAAACTCTACTAAATATTAATTAAATCCAAATTTGTAAAAGATTAAAATAATTAGACGAAATTAGTTCTTCAAGTTCCTAATTTACACCAATACAATCTTAAAATAAATATGAAATAATAAAGAATACTAACTCTTATGGACACAATGAAAATTTAAAAGATAATGGCTTAATTATTAATTAGCTAAAATGTGTTCAGAATTATAATGTTTGAACTTCATCTTAGTTGAAATTTATTTATCTCTATCCCCTTTAATACAATTATAATTATTATCCCTTGATTAATAAAATAAATAAAATTCAGGACTTCTAATAAATAATAGGAATGATAATTTATTTAAACCACTAAACATCATATGAACACTATTTCTTATACTAGCACAATACTGTTATTAAAACAGGCAAAACTCTCCATACAGTACACTAGGTGCCAACTAGAGTAATCAATGGATGCCGGAAGGCTTGGGCATAAAATCCCTCTCTAATGCATACTCATACAATATCCCCAGACTAGTTTCTGGCTTGTGGCCTTCGTCAGTGAGGAGCTGCTGGAGGGTTGCATTGGATCCTAAAATCTAGGTGCAGTGTTCTCAGATCCAAAGCTTCTCATTGACGAAGGTCACAAGCCAGAAACTAGTCTGGGGATATTGGATGAGTAAGCACTAGATAGGGATTTTATGCACAAGCCTTCTGGCATCCATTGATTACTCAGAGTGGCACTAATGTACGGAGAGTTTTGCCTGTTTTGATAATTTATTTACATCAGTTAATGAGAGACCAGGGAATAAACTCAATATGCAATATTTACAGAAATGTTAATATTGATAATAGTGTTAAACAACAGATTTAATTTTCATAACCAAAGGAAAATTTATGTTCACATTTTCTTATCATGCACATAAAATTTATAAGAACTCATAATTTATTATGATTTAGAATTATAGCAATAAAAAAAATCTAAATAATCTATTCAAATAAAATTAAATTATTGATTAATTACAATTTTGAATAATTATTATTATTTTTCTCTAATTGTGTGTACACCTGGGTCTCGTTTTACGCGATAGTTTCCTCAGAAAACGCGCGCAAACGAAATCGCGCAAAAATAGACATAACTTACATTGAAAAAGGGGGGATGCGGTCTGTGATTTTTCAAAATTTGCGTAAAAGAAAAGCACCAACGTAAAATTACTTTAAAATTCGCGCGAAAAAAAAATAAGGAAGTAAAATATGACTAATAAAAAATTTCAAATTTGAGAAAAATTGATACAAGACAAACTTTTTTTAACTATAATATTTAATTTTATTCAAAATTATATATTTTTATGCATAATTTACAGTACAGTAATTTACATTTTTTTATACACGTTTTAATTATTATCGCTATTTGCCCAAAAAAATGTTCGTTTGCAAACTAGTAAAAAATCAGATTCTCATGTGATGTGATGTATTTGGCTTCTCCTTAAACGAAGTCAAGAATATCTCAGCAATTATTCTCACAAGAGGAAATACAACTAGCGCCAAGTTCACTCTCATGTTGTGTTAATGGTGTTCTGTTGACGACGACGATGATTTTATTAATTGTTTATGAACTTAGGCTTATGATAATAAAAAGACATTTATTCAGCACTTCTGGGAAAAATTTAATTAAAACTAAAAATTAAATTCTTATTTTTGTCTTTAATTTTCAATTCCGTTTAAAAATCAAATTTCGTTTTACATCACCTTAATTTCAAGTCGCCCATAAGTAATTTTTAAATTGTTAATTACAATTAAAAATCAGATTTTAATTTTTAATTGTGCCCACTGCTATTACTGACCTTTTAAAAATAAACTTGTGGACACTAAATGATTAATAATTGATTATGTTCTTTTTTAAAAAGCAAAAACAGAATGTGATTTAAAATGCAAAATTAACACGCACAATGTTAGAACAAATTTACATTATAATCTTGTAAAATTTAATGTGTGTATACGTAAAATGTGGAAATAATGATTTTACTTTCATTATTGCATAAAATCTTACGATTATAAAGCACTGAAAATATTGAAATTACTAAGATGAAGGTGGAATTCCAATAATGTGCTATTACTTTCAATATAATGTAAGTGCGCGAAATTTATTATTTAAAGTAATAGCGCATTATCGGAGGTTGACTTCCGGTGAAACACGAATCGCATAACTTCAAAATCGTGTTAAATAAGTCCACGTAAAAAGAGACCCAGGTGTATATCTAAACATTTATTCTTCAACCAACATATATGCATTAAATGTTCCTCCAAATAAACATATAACAAAATTTAAAGTGAAACTGAACTATTGGTAAAGACAATGAAGTATTCAATATCCATAGTGTAGATGCATTTTAAACTCCATAATTCATTAGATTATCCAATATCTATGTATGCTATTTAAGTCTGATTGAACCTGAAAAAATTTCAAATTATTATTCATGAGTTGTGTTATTTATGCCAGAAGATCTGTCAGTTATTTTGGGCTCAGTATGAGCAAATGTGAAAATAATATCTATGACTATCATCAGTTATCTATGACTAAAGTTGTAAGATTTCTAGAGACTTTCATTATTATTATAAAGTATTGTAATTTGGATAGGTATAACGTATTGTGTATCTGTACATACCAAATAATCAAATGATGTTCAGAAATTAATATTAAGTTTGAACAACAGAAATAGACAAATTGAACCACAAAGCTCAGGAGTTTCACATTCCATACAGGCACTATATTAATAATTAATTGTAATACTATTAAGTGATATTTCATATTACAGGTATATACTTTCTTATATATAATACTTTAGTATTAATAAATAATTCAAGATATATTATTTAATATATTAAAGCATAATCTAAACTATTTTTTATATAGAATGTATTAAATACATACATAAATGAAGCTTTTAACATGATTTAAGTATCACAGTATGAATGTTATGCCAAATGATTATGAATTGTTTTTGTTATCATATGTTTATCAATCCAAAACGGTTTTTTTTTAAAGAATGGAAACTGTTTAAGAGTGTTGTGTGTGTGTGTGTGTGTGTGTGTGTGTGTGTGTGTGTGCTGTTAATGCAAGGCTATGTTGATCTGTTGGTAAAATAAATGGATGTTTGTATTTCTAATAAATCAGTGGACAATTTGATAAATAAATGAACAGATTGTTTTTATATTTAAAAAAAAAAAAAGTTTTGTTGAATATATAAAGGAGTTTTTATGCGTGCTGCATTTTAATTCCAATAGAAATATTTTTTGCATGAAGTGAATTCAGCAAGAATAGTTTATTTGCTAAGTTGATTCTGTTTTTCTATTTCATTACCTTCTTCTGCACAGTTTAACATGGTTAAAATATTATTTTGACTGTACCTAACAATACAAATAGCCCATTAGGGGAATGAAATACTACACTACTCCAAATGATGCCTTTTTTTTTTTTTTTGCATGCACAACTTTTAATTTAAATACTGAGGTGGGTGTCATTTATAAAGTTTAGTTATAAATAACACATTTTTGAGTATGTAATACCTAATTAAATAGTTTATTGCTAGGGAATTCCTAAAAGTTAATTGAAAATGAAAGCACCAACTGTGGGTCATTGGTCTTGAGATCCAGCGATGGCCACTCAGGCAAGGCATGTGTGTCTGAAATTAATCTCCTTTTGCTTAATAAATCTCTGATACTTAAAAAAAAAAAAAATTGCAATTCCATCTAAATGCGATTCTAATTGTTTTTCTCATTTTGTGAGTTTGTAATCACAAAAGAGAAAAAATAATTGAGATATTTAGTTAGAATTGCCACTTTTTTTTTTTTCTAGGTAGATATTAGATATTTATCAAAAAAGATAGTTGAGATAGGAGGAGTACAAAAACTATTGCATATTATGAAAATATGTAAAATCTAAAGAACTCTTGCTATAATGGTTAGTTTTGAAGTCTTTATAAAATAAAATTATCTGGCTATTCTTTTAAATTGATAGCAAATCAAGGATATAAAACTGCTTAAACACTCCCAACTAACCAACTGTTGCTTCTAGTGAGTAATCCTTCTTCACTGTTTCTTAATGGGGGCTTTGTAGAGAGGCCTTTAACTTCCACTGGGATTTCTAAACCGTTTTGTTATTTATTAGATACAACAGCCAAAAATATCTTGCATGGCATCAAATTATGATATATCAATCCATTATGTTAGTGATCTGACGTTTAAACCTAAGATAGGTGTGGAAGATTTTTTAAGATAGTTAAATATTTCCTAAGCAAGACACCTTGTTCAGCATTTAGTATTGGTTAGTAAATGGGTATGAAAGATCCGTAAGATGAGCATCATTTTACTAGTAATGGATTCATCAGACATCTGATCTCACTATTCACTTTTGTCTTTTTAAACATTTTTATCACAGCTCAAATATGCCGTAATTGTTGCATTATTATTATGAAAGCTGATAATATGAGGGTCATTGTGGTGTCATTGTCACAAACAGAAGCATGTGAGTGAAATTAGATTAGCAGCTTTCATTGAAAATCTTTTTTTATTTTTATAGTTTTCATGGTTATATGTTTGTAACTGAGAAATTGCATGTGCTTTTATAATTCTTTACACTTTATTAATTTTACAGACAAGTAATATGTGACATTTACATGATAATTAGTATATTTTGTCAGTCTTATCTAGGTCCTCTTTATGCTTTTATTTTATTCTCCACATTTTTTGAAAATTTTATTATCATTAATCATTTAAACCAGTATAGTACCCAGTTGTCATAAGCTTTTCATGCCGACAGCTACATTTTGTCAGTAATTGTTTAATCTTAATTTTAGCCCTATAAACATTTTTCCATATTTGCTGAGATATTTTGTTGGATAAATTGATTTGTTCTTTCTTTCTTTCTATATACTCTGCCATTATAGAGATAATAACAATTGGAAAAGTAAAAATTATTAGTAGAATGCATGAATTTTTAAAAAAATTTTTAAACAGAAGATAGCTAATGGAGCATGGGATGATAAACAGCATAACAATCTTATGTGAAAATTATGGCGTAATATACTATGCATATATATGATATCATCACATTCCTTATGTTTAGACAAATTAATAAAAGGCTGCAATTTATTGTTAAGATAACATTACAATTATTAAGCCTTGACAACAGAAGTGCTAATATTCTATTAGTTTGTTTAATTATGATGGCTGCGAGGATGTATTTTATATTTACAATCAGCTGTTGACACTTATTATTTAGTGTGTATATCTATCTATATATAGCATACATTAGTATTATATGATTAAGTTTTAAATCTAGCAAAATAAAATAGTTGAGTTTTTTTTTTTTTTAAATAATAACAATAGTTTGCAGATTATACCCAAATTTTTGAATTTAAATTTTAGCATATTAAATAGTGGCTAAAATTTATTTAGTAAATAAAACTTTATATATCGTTCATATTTTTTAATTCATAATTCTTGTATTTATATATTTGTAGCTCCACCTGTTGGGTGAGGATTCTCGTTACCATGACAATATCACTACAAATGCAAGCACCATGTCAGCTATTTTGTACAACTTGACTACGGGCATGCTGTACCAAATAAAAATTGCTGCCCTGACTGGGCGCGGCGTCGGTGTATTCAACACCCCTATACCTATTCGACTAGGTGAGTATCCAATCTCTACTAGAATATCATTGCTGTAAACTGCAATTATTTTATAACTTTTTCTATTTTTAATTTTTAGTCTTATAATTTATTACATATACTCACAATTTTTTATAATATTTCTTTTATTGGTATCATTATAATATGCAGTCACATGTTTATTTTTTAATTGGATTATAAAATAAATTGTTCTAAAATATGGTTTCTTTTTTTATGTCTAGATGAAAGTTTACTGAAAGATGATGATTCGTTATCTCAACGATTGCAGGATATCGTCAAAGAACCTTGGTTTATTGGGACACTAGGGGGCATTTTGTTCCTTCTATTGTTCATCTTTTGCCTGATGTTGTACATTAGAAGACGCAAGGCACACAAGAAGTCCATAAATGGACACCTAAATGTCCCAGTACACAAAACAGGCAGCATGACACGAGCTAATATTAATGCTCGGGATGCCTTGTGGATAGACCACGGTTGGCGCCCTCAAGAAAATGAAAGCAAAGAAAATAACTTGAAAGATAATAACATGCTTAATAAACTTGACTGTCCTTCTAATGATCTAAACTGTACAAGGTCAGTTTATTGTATTTATTTTCAAAATAGCAATTATTTTTCTTAGATAATGAATTTATTATGCTGGTTTGCCTAAATGAAATTAGACTTCTTATTTATTATAACGATATACTTTTCAAATAAATTCTATTTTATTTTGTATTTTAGTGCACCAGATTATGCAGAGGTAGATACCAGGAATATGAAAACTTTCTACAAAAAAGATACTTCACCAGCGCCATACGCAACCACAACTCTGGTTTCTAGCATTCAAAAAAAATTGAACCGACCCGTAAGTAAATGTTGAATTTTTTATTTGTTTTAATAATGAGACATTTTGCAGAGTCCTTGGGAAGCTTTTATTTCTATGAATTAGTTTGTAATTTAGCAAGAATTGCTAGCATAACTAATAATGTCCAGTCAAGCATTGATGGTCAAGAGGTCAGTAGAGCTGCCTTACAAGCAGTTGTCCTGGGTTAGCGGGTTCTCTTCCTGGCCGATGCTATGACACATGAAAAAAAAAAACTAATAGTGTCCAGTTTGTGAATGAATTTAATCATCGCCATCAGTTAAAAGTAATATATACATACTCATAGTTGCAGCGTGCTATTCAGGTATATTGTGATATGTATTAAAAGATCAGTGAATTCTTGTAATTTTTAAAGTAAATAGGAAGTCATGAAAGTCACTTGCGAGAGGTGAAAAAATAATATAATTAGTTTTTTTAGTTAAATGATAATCAATAGTTTGTTTTCTAAAACTTTGATAAATAAGTTGTTTTCATATCTTTTTTTATTTTGTTCTTAGAAAGATTTACATTCTAGCAAACTTTCAATTACGAATAGGTGTTGATAAATAATTTTTAATTCAAGGCATTATAGAATTTCACCAGGTGCAGACTCTTTCCAGGTTATCCTCACCTGTATGTTAATACACGAATACACGGAAAAATTTGTATAGATCATAAAAGTTTGTATATTTATATCTGTTAACAGTTTGGTGGATTTGTATATAACTGCTATATATAATCCAAATGTTTTATTGCTCTGGAATTTATAAATTTGAGTACCAGAAGTGACAGAGATCGGCCACAATCTACAGACCTTGACTCCAGAATCTGCATGACACCCCGCTACTGCACCAAACCATACAGTTAATAATTGATTAAGTATATTAAGTCTCTAACTAATTTTACATGTTTCTTATGGTGTGGATAACGTACGTAGTTTCAATTAATTTGAGAATATAAATCTCACTCACAATGGAAAATGGCCTGGCATACATATTAAATAAACAAATTCACAAATATGTATTAAACAAGGGATACAACTGATGTGTACAGGAGCCAGATTTGACCTAAGTCAGCTATATACTCATTAAATTATTTTAGAAATAATACACAAGAAATTTTAAAACTTAACAACGAGTGTATTCTGAATATATAATATTAGTAAATTGTTAGTGTTTCAACTAGTGGTTTGCTGGTTGAATTCCATAAATTAAATCAGTCTCAATCATGCACACACAGTTTTTTATAGTACTGAACTATAATACTGCATTTTTCTTATTTCAGTAATTTATTTTATACTGTTATTTCTTTTTCATTTACTTTTCACTATTATGCACTCTTCAACATATTGCACTGCTCACCCACTGCTGCTTTGCAAGCTCTGTACTGCTCACACACATATTGTGCACTATACAGCCCTATCAAGGTTTCTAGATAGTTTTGTTTTATATGACTTAATTTGCCTTGTTAGATCTTTGCAAATTAGTATATTTACATTATTTTCACATTTGCATAATTTTAATTATTATCCGCACTAATTTTATCTGAAGTCAATTGTCTTTTAATATTGACTAATTTTGTAAGCACACACCCATGCAATTTTATTTATTCTTTATATATTAGTGCTTATAGTTTCTAGTCAAATATAACAGCTTCTAAATCTTCTGCTGAATCAAATATAATGATAATGATTTCTAATTTTGTAAAATGAAATTAAAGATCAGCCTTTCAAGCTAATTGTGCATGCGTCTTTTGCGAGTGTTAAATAATAAATGAATACTTCCCTCTACAATACAATTGTACACATAACGTCATATAAAAATAAATGCTTATTTACTTATAATTAAGTTTCAGTTAGAGTGATGTTTAGTAAATTCTAGACAATTTCACCGACGTCATTCATCCAAACATCGTAAATAGTAATTTAAAGTGAGAATTCTACTCTCACGCTTTCCTCAACAGTACTTCAGATTTGCTCATATAAAAGAATTTGAGTCGTAGGAATAAGAGGATTCCTTTTATTCCTGCATAAATACTATATCTTGTATTGTAGAGGGAAGTATTCATTTATTATTTAACACTCGCAAAAGACGCATGCACAATTAGCTTGAAAGGCTGATCTTTGAATGTAATACAATTGTACACATAGCGTCATATAAAAATAAATGCTTATTTACTTAAAATGAAATTAAGAGAAATAAAAATTTTACGAATAAACTTGTTTCAAATAAAAATTTTATATTTATGTACTTAAATATATTTTATTCATGTTACATTTAAAGGTGAAACATATCTTCTTCTTTTTTTTTTTTTGATAAAGAAGCACTCACAGTTATTTTGAAGGTGGACACAAATGACCTAAGATCAACACTTATTTAATTCATAAATATAATATTTTCTATGCTTATAAAATACAGACTAGGTATTGTGATGAGATTCCTGTTTTGAGACAAAATATTGTATAGTGACACTATTGGTATTGATATGGATGTTTGATTATTTATTCATATAGATACTTACGTGTCAGTTTGATTAACCAACTTTGTTGAATTAGTATTGTCACCTATCTTTTACAATCTTAATATTAGATTATCTTCTGATGAAATTTTTTTGAAGAATATACTTTTAGATTGAAACCAGATTATATTAAAAATAAGTTTATTTATATAACAAATTAGGAATATATACAGAAGTAAGCAAATAGTGTGTAAAGGTTTTCTATAATACTACTATTAATCTATTTTTATATAGAAACAACATAATCTAAAATATACATTGTCATGAACTGTTAGCATAATACACCTAGATCTTATCATATTAGGCATATTGTTCGATTTATAATGACCCATTGGCTGTCAGAAAAGCCATCACATTTGGCATTAATTTATAGATAAATGGAATTAATAATTGATTACTAGTTTATTATTTCAGAGCATTAAAGTAAAATCCATTTTTTACATAATAATAACTGAGACTCATCCAGATTATTATGCTGCAAGAAATTACAGTGCAGATTATGACAGTATAATGCTTAAGTTGTTACAGTTAAATAATTCTGCGATAGTAAGAGCCCCTGTGCTAAAGCTGTTCACATATTTTTTTGAAAATTATTTTAGTTCACCACAATATAGATTCCACTAATAGCTAAAAAGTTTTATAGAATGTTCTTCTAGTGGAATAGTTAATTAGAGTGCCCAAATCATGCTAGTTTTAAAAGAATGACAGCCATTCTAATCTTTCCTTTGTTGTAAATAGCTAAAAAAGATGCAGAATTGTCAGTTTTTTACTTCATAATACTAGAATATAAGATACAATAGTTCAAGGTATGATTAATTAGTATCATCCTGACTACTATATTATCAAAGGTTTTATTTAAATAATCATACTTTTAGTCGTTGTAGATTATATTAGTACAAAAACAAGCTAGAGATACGCTCAATACTTATGTTCTTCAAAGAAGGTTAAAAATATCACCCATTCCTTGGGATTAGTTGCTTAGAGATAAGATACTACTCCATGTTTGAATTGTAGTTCATTCTAAGTAAATAATTACTATAAAAGTATATTTCCCAAATTTTTTATTACTAATGCATCAAAAGTATCTCCATATGTTAATGAGATTCATTAAGATTTTGCACATGAATAAAGAGTGTTAATAAATGGCACTGGTAAATTTTGAATTCTGAGAAATCTTTTAAATGATATCACATTGGTATGCTCATATTTGGAATGAATGAGATCAAGATGATTGTGCTGATGAGATTTGTAACATTTTAAATAAAAAATGGAAAAACTGCTCATAACTCTTTCCACCCAGCAATTGGCAAGCCTCATTGTATTAACGGGAGTGGTGGGTAGCGGTTGGAGTGAGCTTTGTCCAGCATAGGCTACTTGAAGATTGTTTAATTTTTTTGCTGTGTACTATTAGCTTCTTGGTATTGTAATGCTTTGATTTGTATTTCATAGTCTTAAAAAATAATAATCAAAATGATAATGTACAAGTTTAATGCCTGTGAGATGTTTGTCAATAATGAAAAATGCATCCTGATGAAGAATACAACTTGTGCATCCACAGATCTCTATGATTCAATAAAATTATAGTGAAAATAAGTAATGTTTAATAAAAAATGGAAATCATGTTTCTGTATGTAATTTAATCAGATAAATGTACATTACTAAATACATTCTGGAATTTTCAATGTGACAGAACCCTCTGAATAAAGTAATGTATTGAATGTTATTTTTTCCAGAATGTGGTGGGGGATCGAGGCTTCATTCCCATTAGTCAGAGAAAAGACAGCAAGTGTAGCGGCTCAGATGACAGCTGTATGAAGCCTGATATCAGCAGCGATACAAATACAGATAACAGCCGAGCCAATACAGGTAAATGGGCTCCATTAATATTTGCTTTTTGTTGAAAATAAGTCTTACATTTAAAAATGAATTTATCAATTTTTTTTCCTTATTTCATTTTTATAGCGTGTTCGTTTATTCCAGAAGCTTGTATGGACCAATCAGATGCTGAGAAGGTGGCGAGCCCAATGAGTGATGCCAGTAGTATGACAACAGGTAAGAATGTATTTACTTTATTTGTTTTTATATAAAACAATAGCTGAGTATAATTTAAATAATGTTAAAAAAAGACCAGTAGTACATCAGAGATATAGGGAAAAATATACTAGGAAAAAAAATTTTTTTTTGCCTTTTTTTTATAAAATGATTGTTTTTAAATTCTTTCAAAAGAAGTCAAAAAGCAAATTATGAAAAATGATTAATTTCATTCTATTTGACAGTTTTCAATTTTAAAAACATTATTATGCATATATTTAATTCAATATACCAAAAATAGTCTATGTTCTTTATCATTTCTTTTACCATAGCCAAATTTACTTACAACACTTTCATCTTTCATTTGTTTACCAATTGTAGCATTAAAGTCTCCTATAAGAATTTTAAAATTATGAATTTTTTTTTTTTTTGAAAAAAATGTTAAAAGGAAATGGGCATGAAAATATCCAAATGAAGGTACAGCAGAATTGGATTATATTTTGACTAAAAGAAATACATATTCCAAGATTGAAATGTTCTTAATATTCAACAAAGGAAGTGATCATCGAGTAGTAAGATGTAAGATATGTGTTAATGCAAAACTAAAGACAAACATTATTAAGAAAAACAATATTTACAGTTGATATTCCTAATCTTGAGAAACATTCTTATGAATATAAATTAGAACTGGAAATCAGTTTCAATTATTAGTAGATTTAACATGATTTAGATTTGAATGAAATTAATACGAAAATAACTGATACACTTTTAAAAACTACAACAAAGATAGCTAGTAGAAAAAAGCAGCAATTGACCAATAAAATTTATATTGAGACTAGAGAATTTATAAAGAAAAGAAGAAATATGAAGATATATAAAAATGATGCATTAAGAAGGATTGAATATCTCAAATTTTGTAAAATAGTATGAAAAAGAGTAGATAATGATATAAGAAAGTATAATTATGAACTAGCAAGAAAAGTTGTAGAAGAGAATAAAAGTCTCAAGAGTGTAAAACAATATTTTGATATTGATGGGAAACTTATATCTGCAATAAGAAAAAAAATGGAACTATTACTAAAAAGAGAAATGACATCATGAAATGGGTAGAAGAGTTCTATTAAGAATTATATAATAATAAAGAACAAGTATCTCTTACATCTATTATATTTTCTGAATTGCCCAGGATTTTAAATGAAAAAGTGAAATATGCAATTAAATTTATGAAGAAAGGAAAAGCTCCAGGTAATGATGGAATTATAATCGATATATTAAAAAAGAAACAGGTGAAGAAATAGAAAAATTTGGGGGAAAGTTATATACCAAATATCTAAATGATAAAGATATACCAGATATTTGGAAGAATGCAGTATTAATATTAATATTTAAAAAGGGTGATAAAGAAAATATTAGAAATTACAGAACTATCAGCGTTTTATCAGTTTTATACAAAAGTTTTACCAAGATAATTACAAGACTCGTCTACAGAAAACATTGGATTTCAATCCACGAAAAGAACAAGCTGGATGCGTTGCCATTATGCTTTGGATTTGTAGATTACGAAAAGGTATTTGATTCTATAAACATTTCTTCAGTGATTAAAGCATTGGATCAAGGTATAGACCCAGTATATTGTCATATTCTGAATAATATTTATAAAAATGCAACAGCAACAATTAGATTACATAATGACATTAGGAAGGTTAATATTAGGAAAATTGTAAGACAGGGTGACTCCATATCTCCAAAACCTTTTACAGCAATGCTGCAAGAAGTATTTTGTGGATTAAAATGAGAAGCTAAAGGAGTAAAAGTAAATGGAGATTATTTAAGTCATTTAGATTTTGTAGATGGTGTAGTTGTTTTTGTTAATAATTCTTTAGAGCTTCAGGAAATGTTACAAAAGATATCAAATGAAAGTAAGAAAGTAGGACTAAAGGTAAATGTTAAAAAGACTAAAGTAATGTTCAGTGGATTTCCTCAAAAGATGAAAATAAAGATTGATTATGATGAGTTAGAAGAAGTTAACAATTACAAATATCTTGGTCAGAATATTACTACAGATGGAAACATAATGGATGAAATTAATCATAGAATTAAACTTGATTGGAGTGCTTTTGGTAGAAATAACTTAATATTAAAAGAACATATGCCTATGTGTTTGAAAAGGAAAGTTTTTAATAAATATGTTTTACCACTTTTTACTTATGGATCTGAGACTTAGTCATTTAATAGAAGAGCAATACAGAGACTACAGACCACTCGAAGAAGTATGGAGAGACGCATGTTAAGAGTAACAAGAAAAGATGGAAAATGCAATATTTGAGCAAGAAAACAAATAGATGTTACTGACATCGTTGAAAGAATTAAAAGTCTGAAATGGAGTTGGGCTGGACATATTGCTAGAAGAGATGATAATAGATGGGACAATTGAAATCTTAAATGGGAATCCAAGAAGTATGTAAAAGACCCCGAAAGAGATCACATGTGAGATGGATGGATGAAATAAGGTGTTCCGGAGTAATGTGGAGAAGAGAGGCTAGAGATCGGAGAAGATAGATTGAACTTGGAGAGAGATTCATCTTGCAGTGGACTGATAATGACAATGATGATGATGCCAAAACAAAGGATTATTTGATTTTTTTTAGCTCACACTAGTGTGCACAGAATAGTAAAAATAGAATTAAATTCTTGAATTCAAGTAATATCATTAGATACTGGATGGCAGTACATAATTCAACAAGTAGTTTCTTGACTTATTTTATAAAAAAACGCGATCTCTGCCATAAACAGGGAAAAGGCTTTAGTCGACTTAAAACTGGTCAAAGTTGTTATCCCACTGCCATCTAATGTTTTTTGGCTTTCTTAATTTTTTTTTTGCTGTTGAACAGAAAACAATAGATTTCTACTGCTTAATAAAATTTTATTTATTTTTTATTCATTTGTTTATCCTATTGAAATATTTATATTAGCATTTTTTCTGGTTTTGGAGTCAATGTATCACTCATTTCTAATTTAGGCAATTTCTTCACTCCACTGAGATGAGTTGCATGTGAAAAGGTACATATTTTAAAGTTTCTCTATTTATCAGGAGCAGTAAAATGTGGTTGTCAATTTAGAAAAGGTCTTTAACGAAGATAGAGAGGAATGCATATTGTATGTCCAGAATCCAAAGATTTTGAATCTATGATCAACACTCCAATTCTAATGATAAAAAGAAAGACTAAGAATTTAAAAACAAAATAAAAAAAGTCAGAGTCAGAATTTCTGGATGTATAATAAAAAGATGGAATTATTTTTGTATAAATATAAAATCCTAATGCATAATTAGTGCAGAAGGGTGATATGGCATCTGGCCTCTACTAACCTCAGTGACTAAAGACACTAAAGTAAAAATAAATAAATAGCGAATATGAGAAGAACAATGGTAATTAATAAAATGTTGATAATTATTAGTGAGCTAAGTTATTCAATTCCAGCAACATGCAAGCCAATTTTCAAAAATCTTAAAGCAGACTTGAAACCTATTTTATACACATTGCAAGTATACTGCAGTTAGAAGTGATCACAAACCAATTTGAGAGCCTTATATTGGGTGTCACAACTTACAACTCAAATGTCTAAATTATATGTGTATGCGAGCACACCATTAATGTAAAGCAAGACATTATGTATTCATATAATTATATTTTGATTTACATGTAAAAAAAAACTGTCCGCAGTCACAATATTGACTGCATCCACTTCAGATAAATACATTAATGATTAATTATTTATTAAACTAGAGATTATCACTATATATTATAATATCTGATTAAATAAATGGATTAACAATAATCATTAATGCATTTATCTGAAATGATTAATGTCAAGACTGTGAGTGCAAAAAGTTTGACACTTGTAAATTAAAATATAATAATGTATTTATAATCATAATGTGGGTTAATTATATACTTACAATTGCTAAAAATAATCTTATGGATTATATTGTACTTGAGAGTCAAAATATAAAGAGTTAAAATTTCATGGGCAATTAATTAGAGCTTCCATAAAAAATGTGTGGCTTTAAAGTTTATGGATTAAGATCTAAGAGTGATTAGTGAATTAGGAATGCAAAGAAGTTAGTCATTTACTGACCACACATACC
Source organism: Epiperipatus broadwayi (assembly GCA_028023455.1). Taxonomy (NCBI): domain Eukaryota; kingdom Metazoa; phylum Onychophora; class Udeonychophora; order Euonychophora; family Peripatidae; genus Epiperipatus; species Epiperipatus broadwayi. The sequence continues at coordinate 10,723,311 of JAQFVV010000022.1, forward strand.
TTTATTATTGAATGTCTTTAATCAATCATTCTTTATTAACTTTTTATCAGATTGTTAGCTATATGCAGTGTGAAAGTTTTACAAACAACTCTCTTTCATGATTTATATATTTCACAAAAATCAGCCTTTGTTCGTCAGATAAATCTTATAAACAATTCAACCAGTGAGTTTAGGACATCGATTTTTGAACAATAATGAGAATGTATAATTTATCTTCTTTGGCTAGTTACCATGCAATGTCTGGGGCTGAAACTATATGGAATAGAAGTATGGATCTGTAATGAATATATATAAATTGACAAATTCAATAAGTATTTGTAACTAATTAAACTTTCTAAATTTGGAATACACTCCTCATAGCATTTAACAAATCTTAAACTATCACCCATTGTGAAATATATGTATTTTCATATATGTAATTTTCATCGCAAAGCAAGAAGTAGTTAGATATTTCAATAATCCTTGATTTTGACAATTTGCTCAGTGGTTGCTATCTCTTTAATACAATTTATTCTAATATTTACAGCTGTATTGTAATCTTAGTGATTTCTTAGGATTAGTAGAACATTTATGAGGCACCTTATAATGTTAGGATTCAAAGAAACATAGTATCTTGATGATAGGTCATTAAATCAACATTGACCTTTATGATCATATGTATAATATTTCATTTTGTTTTAAAGGATTCTTGAAAACATATTCATTCCTATGATTGCTAGTCATACTCTTCTTCTGTTATTATCAATCTCTTTAAGTATATTCACTTTCCTAATGAATGAGATTATTTTATGATATGCCTAAAATAGAATAATTTTAAACTGGTCATTTTTTTTTTTTTTTTTGCTTGTTAGAAATTCTCAAAAGTCTTCATTAGCATGACTTTTCAAAAGCATCATATCCTTTTTAGTGAGTTTTTTCAGTATCCATCTTTCATATCCATAGAGAGTCATATTGAATAACTACAAGTTGAAGTTCGAACATCAGAAGCGACATGGTGATCCATGGATCTGAGTTCCAGAGATTACTACTCTAAAAACTATGCTGTGCTTTATCATACTATCACAAATCTCTTGATTACTGTACCCTTTGTGTTGATAAAATTATCCCAGAAAGCAAAAACTGACAACTACTTATGCTTCTTCATTATTAATCTTTAAGTCAGCTTCTGAAACTGTTATAATAATCATTGACATCTTCATATTATCCCATCTTTTTATACTGATGAATTTTCCCAATATATTTATATCTGCATAAACTATTGATTACTGAAACATAGTTGAAATACATTTATATAGATCAAAGCATGATAATGTAATTCATTATATCTGAATACAAAACTCCAAGACGGAAAATGAAATATATATGATATAGCTATAATTTCTCTATTCAACAATCCATATTTATTTTCTCTAAATGTGTGAATCTTGATTAAAAGTATTTAAAAACTTTGAATTATATCACAAGATGTAATGAAAAAGCATGAAGTACAAAGCAATGTCAGGATTTCATGCTGTAGTATTAAGATATCTCACCACCAAAGCCTTTAGCTGGGTTTGAATTCAGACTTTAGCACCTGATATGATCAAGCTTAAGATTTTTTTTAAGTTAGGCAGCCTATAATCTAATATTGAACAATAAATGGACATCTAACTATTCTTAGCTAAAAATAAAACTAGGAGGGTAAACGCTTAAACTCTCATCAACTAGAATTTGAAAGCCCTGCCAAGTATTGCTTTTTTTTTTTTTTTACTGTTCTTCTATAGAAGACTGGTAGAAAAACTGTGTTCTGAAATGAATTATGTAAAGAATATATCGAGATTAAAACAAACAACATGCAAATGACATCATTACATGTTAAAATTGAAAAATTCAAATTGTACATTTAATACATTTTACTCCATATAATTTTTATTAATTTTTTTTTTTTAGATGAACATGGATTTCCAGTTCACCGAAAGAAGAAACAAGTTAGGCCACCACCAAAACAACCTGTTCTTAATTGGGCTGATCTTTTACCTCCTCCTCCTGAGCATCCCCCACCAAGCGACATTGGATCACCTCCTGACACTCCGCCTCGCAGCCCTGTCACTCGAGGATTTAAACAAATGCCATGCAGGAGCCCTGCTTCCCCTGCCACATCTCGACACTACGAGCCCACTCAAGACAAAATTATGTATCCTAGCCGCAACTTTCAATACGGTTATGCAGATAACAAACGTTGTCAAAGTCCGAGGTCCATCTATTCACAAATAACAGCCAATGATAATGATAGAGTACCTACTCCTCCTATTCGAGGATGTGGTTATAAAATGGTGACAATCGGGGACCATTCTGCCATGATACCAATGGATTTAGGTATAGATAGGGGACCAACACCTCCTGCACGCACATTTAGTTCTTCGCCACCTTCACCTTCCGGTCCACTTATGGATCGGGCAATACAGTCATCATTACCCAGTCTCATCAGTGAACCACACCCATTACCAGCTCGGCTAGAGGTGACTGCCAATGGGCCCCAACTTAGTATAGATTTACCTGATGCATATCGAAATGGTGTCGATTCACCCACCTCAGAGGGACTCCCGGGATATAGTGATGTGGAGCGCGTTCTCCGGAAAGGAGCTCGAACCCCGGAATCAAGTATAGGAGATTTTGAAGGCAGCGTTACAGGTAAAAATAAGACTTTTTTAATGTTTATATATCATATGTACATTTAATTTATATATATATTACAATATCCTATATCATAATTATTGCAATTTAATATAGATAAATAATAATGCATTCAATGGGGGCTAGTTCATAAGCTTTGTGATGCTGCATCCCTCCCTTTCCCCAAAATATGAAAATTAATTATTAAATTTGTGCTAGAAAATATCAGTAATATAACTATCATTTAATATTTTGCATAATTATAATGTAAGTACAATTAATTACATCGTTTTAAAAAAATTTATTTTAAGCGATGCTTGAGATTCTATTCAAAGATGTTATTAATTATAGCAATATCAGAAACAACATATCCATATGCTATTACAATCTCAACATGTAGTCAAGGCAACCTCCTTAGGTTGCCTTGACTATAGGTTGAGATTGTGATAACTTAATGGTTGATTGTTATCATCTACATTTGTACACTTATTAAAGCTTTGAGTAATTGGCTTTATTGTCTTCAGAAACAACACATTCAGCGAATTGCAGTAAGTTCCACCAAGATTTGTTTGTTCTTATCAATGTGCGAAACTAGTGCTATTTTAGCTGCTCACTTTGCCAGCATCAATAGTTATTTGATGTAGTACTCTTCAGAGTGAATATATTTTTGTTTTCACTTAGAATGAGTAATAAAATATGCTGGTTTTTTTTTTAGTTAGCATTTATACATTTACATAAATATTTATTACAGAAAAATATAATAAAACAAATATTATTGTAAATATTTATCATAATATGTGTTAACCTTAAATATATAAAAAATTACATTTTTTCCAATTGACATTATATAAAAAATTGATAAAGTAATGGTTAGTTTATTCCAGATATTATTTTCAAATAGCAGTTAGTAAAAACAAAAAAATACATTAGGTCTTGCTATATCCCAAAGGTATTATTATCATGGCGAATTTAAATAAACTCAATATAATTTGAAGTAACAAAACAAATTTATTTAATGTCAAATAACAGAATAGAAAAAGGAATAAAGACTAAATAACAATCTAAGTTTATAAATAAGCTTCTGCTTGTGTAAGTCATTTTCTCACACACAATAGATAATTATAACCCATTGCATTGCATCTTAAATGAAGAAAGTTTTTCATTCATCCATTCAGATATAATAGAATTATTTATACATATGTTGTGCATAACAATTCTAATCTTTGGCAATTATCATATCTACAGTATGCGAACCATACTTGCAATTATCATGCTTCTACACACACAAACGAATAATCCCAACTAGAGTTTTTTATAAGAGTCTATTTTTATATAGTTATTTCTTATTAGCATAATTGATGTTTATTGTACATTTAAATGTATGATTGGCATATGTAGATTTTTTAAACTAGCATAATAATAACAAGATATTTTATTCATAGCCTACACATGTTTTCGTTGTTAAATAATAAACTTTATTTACATTCGTGTATATACTGTACATACACACGTACTCCAGATATTTTAATGATTGGTATGGAATAATAAAATAGTTTTGTGGTTGTGAAATTAGAAATGCTCTGTTTTATGTCTTGGCTTACATTTTGGTGGCAATATTGTAATAAAGTATCTCTGCTTAAAAATTTTGAAGGTCTTCACTGATTGCATTGCTTAATATTGTTTGATGCTACCCAGTACCTACCTAATCATATGTGTATTATTATCTATTGCACAAACAAACATTTTGATGATATACATCATGTCTCAAATCTGTAATAAAATTCTTTTGTACATCTTTAGTAAAAGCTGTAATCATTCTTTTTGTTCTATTACAGAGCCACCTATTGTAAGTTTGAATAATCAGTGAATATTAAATGATAATTTCATATCCAAATCCTCAGTAACTATTGTAATGCTACTAACCAGTACTCGTTAATTACTCAAGCCCATGATAGATGGTTCTGCAATAGATTGGATTCATGCAGATGTTAACAGTTAAATGAGTGATTGGGAAAATGTTTTCAAGAAAATAACTACTTGTGCTGATTTTTTTATTTAATTCTACGTCATTGTTTATTACTTAAACTGATTGTTTCTATTGATCCTATTCATGAATCAATTTTAAAAAGACAGAATATTCAAATTACACCATTATCACAGCTTTGAGCATAAAAAATTGTAAAACGCACAAAGCTTTTTTCTTGTGAAATCATTATTTTGTAGCATGATAATATCTCTGATGGTAAAATGACTTATTAAATATCATTTCACTCTCTTTTTCTAAAATTGTCCTGTTAAATTTAGCACAGAAGGGGCAGATTTGGATGTTAAAGATTCCAGATTGATCACAATTGAGTAATATTTTTTTAAATAATTTGCCTGGGTCAGATGAATGGAACTGTTGCACTCAACTGCTGCCATACTGGGAAACTCGAGCATCACACAACTGCCCAAACATTGTATGGAAAAAAGTTAATTTTGTTTTAATGATCTTGATTGAGTGAATTAGTTATTCATTATTATAGTGAAAAAGAAGTTTATATATGAATTAGAAAATATTTATTTAGAAGAGAAAAATATATAAAAAGATGTAAAGCAGGATAGTATTTTTATTCAAATTAAATTAAAAATATGTTCGTATACAATTGCATATGGATTTTGAAAGTTATTTGAACTGTATGATTTCAAGTTTATTTATTATTTTTTATAATTCAATTATTGGTAATTTTCTTTTTTTCTGAGCCAACGTAATTTCTGGTAAACTGAAAGTACACACAGAAAAGATAGCTTTTTAAAATAATATTTAGCTTTATTACTGCCTAGCATGCTTTCAGTATATTTTTACTATAACATATTCATGGCATATAGTGGTGTGATTAAATGATTTTTTGTTTAATGAATCTATATTCATATATACCAGAACCAACGGCATAGCTAAAATTTTTGGGTCCCTATACAAAATTTCAACAAAAGTTCTTTTTAATGTTTATAAGATATATTTGATACTTTTTTTTTTTTGAATATATATGGGAAACAAATAAGTTTGTATGCATTCCCTTGGTTTGCTTTAAGATAGCCATGCAATGTTCAAAATCAAGTCTTTATAAAAACAAAAACTTGCTCTTGTAGTGGGAACGTCATATGTTATTATTCAGCTCTGTTTAAAATATATATATACATTAATAGAATACACCCAATTGTCACAGTTCAGCTATGTTTCCCTATATTTAAAAATCCTAGTCTTTATATAAAGTGCGTGAGTCAGACTTGAATTTTTAAACTCAGGAATCACAATTGAAACTGTAGCAGTTGGTTGTATTCTATTACTATATAAGTTTCATCTAGCTTTAGTCATTCTTTAATTTATTTATATACACACACACACATTTTATTTGGTCTGTGGCGTTTGGTGCATTGGTAGATTCTGGAGATGGATTGTATTTCCAGCTATCATTTTTCATGTTTGAACTTATTATGAACTCATGAACAATGAATATTCGATTATTGATTTTATACCTTATTTAAGTTGAAATCAAAATTTGCCTTACTTTAGTTATTAATTTACTTCAACTTTAATATATATATATATATATTAGTTGTACTTAAATACTTGTAATTATATGAAGGACTGTTTCCATAATCTAGAATTAATAAGTTTTTAGAAAAATTCAAACTTTATTTAAAATTTTTTATACATTAGAAGCAGCATATAGGTTTATAAATATAAAAACTTTTTTCAAGTGGCAGTATTTTTCTCTTGTTGATATAATCAGTGATAGTACTATCAAATCTGAAATCTTTATAAATAATGAATTTAAGGGGACACTCTAACCAATTAAGCTATTCTGTCAAAGACTAATTGGTTAGAGCATCATCTTAAATTCAGTATTCCTGAATCTAAAAGTTCCAGGTTCAATTCCCATATTACTGGTCGTATCAACAACACCTGAAGATAAGAGAAAAATAATATCACTCAAAATATTGTTATATTTATTAATTTGTGCACTAATTTTAACAGTTGAAGAAAAGTTTAAATAAAGCTAGAATTTTTCTAAAGAGATTTAACAATTGATTATAAATGGTGGACATTGTCCATCATCACCAACTTTCTGACAAACAGTATGCTCTCAAATCAAGATGCTTTTGATTGATCTATATAAATAAGAATTTACGTTAAAGATAAGACAGCTGCTCTTATTTTATAAAGTTCCTATCTTGTATTTAGGTTTGAGAGGTCCCTCTATAGTCAAAAACTACATTGTTTGATTATTATACAAACCTTTAAAGCCTATTTCTAATTATATTCATTTAAGAATATTTCCATTTAAAATGGCTGATATTTGGCAATAATGAAAACATTCTTAAAGCAAAATGCACTGTTTAAAATGTTAATTTTTTTTTTTTTTGGGGGGGGGGGGTTAGTGTTGTTCATTTGTAGTGAAATAATATTAATAATAAATAGAGAGAGGGGGGAAGATGTAATTTTTGGTTGAATGCATTAGAAAAGAGAAGGTATGGATTGAAAGAAGAGATGTTTTTTAGAGAGGAAAGAAGAACTTATTTTTCTAAAATTAAATAATCTTCTTACTGAAGAGATAAATATGTAATGAGAGTAAAATAAGAATGTTGTCTATCTGTCTTGTTTTATTTAACATGTATTTAGATCATTTGTGGTTGGTGTTTTAATAAGTATAAAATCAACCATGAAGGTTGAACACAGTGCCATAGCTAAGATTGTTTGGTCCTTACACAAAATATCAAAAAATACCTTTTTAATCATTACTACATCGGCTACAAATAAATTGTTAAATTATAAACTATTTTTTATTACTATCCTTTAATTTAATGATTGACAGTCAAAGTGTCCATACACGTTGCTTTTGTTTACTTCACAATAGTTACACCATAGATTGGAAGTTTTATTGCATTACATTGTCTGATAATATGGCAGTATAATGAGGATAAACTTGAAATGCTTGATAGGGTCAACGATTTTCTTTTATAATTAATATAGAAATTTAATATAACATTAAGGGAAATAGGCTGTAGTAATGCCTAAGGCAAGAAAAAACAGCAAGTTTAAGGAGTAAAGAATTTGAATGAAGAATGTTCTGTTTATTATTTATAACATATATTTTAATATTTTGAACAGTGGCATAGCTGTCTTGAAGCCAACCAAAGGAATGTATGTAAGTTATTTTGTTTTCCATATATATTATGCACTGAAAATATAGTAATGGGAAGAAAATGTTAAAAATGAACAATGAGAAGGAAATATTAAGAGTACGTAGTGGATAGGAAAGTAAGAGTAACTTCAGGTATTTAAATATTTGAGTAATTGTTTGACTGATGATAGGCATGAAAGACAAATTAGAGTGAGAATTGCAATCACCAAACGGACTTTTAATAAAGATAGAAGTTATTTTATTGCCCATTGAAATTAAATCTAAGGAGCAGAGCTTGTTGAAAATTTTGTTTGGATTTCAATTTTAAATGAGTTTGCAAAATGGACCAATGAGCAAGCAAGATTAGTATTAAAAAACTGTTGAAAAGATTAAGTAGGAGTCAGAGAAATTATGGAAAGAAATGCTGGAAGTTACTGCACAATATGAATGAAAGAGGTAAGTAAAGAAAGAAGTTGATCCTAAGGATGGAAATACTTAACAAAGATTTGAGTAGTAGTACAAAAGATACAAACTTTGAGGGTATATTTTTTAGGTGGTTAACTAATGATGATAACCTATTTAACGTTTTTCATTATTAAAGAAAGTACTGTTATTTAAATTAAAAGAACTTTTTTGCTTTATTCATGTTATTAATTGCTTGTAAAAAAAGTAAAGAAAAAAAAGATTATAATTCAAAATGTAAATCTTAGTTAATCAAGCTGCCACTTGGTGGTGCTAGTTGGTAGGTGATGGAATTTTGGAAGAAAATTCGTTTTTGCTGCTAATATTTTGTTTGTAGTGAAGAGAAAATACAGTATATTAATACTCTTTTAGTAGATGTACAGAGTTTGGGAGAGGAAAAGATGTTAAGTTTACTAAAATTAATCAAAAACATTATTGTTAAATTATGAGAGAAAGATAAATAAGTAGATGCTGGAAGTTTGAATATAAAAACTATAGATAAATTAAGTGAAATTTTATAAGGAGTGTTGAAAAAAAAAATTAAGAAATATATAATTATGAGATGTACACTATTTGCTTATGAAAAATTTTATAAAAGTGATTGGAACACCAATCTAAACATATGGATATGAAATATTACATTTGCAAAAAGTAATATAGGAACAGATTCTAAAAGAATTTGGGTGATATGCACTTAGGGAAAATATGCGAATGAAACAGGAGGCTTTTGCATATAGGGAGTTTATCAAAAGTTTGAACACTGGAAGGACTGAGCTGCAATTCATAGATCTTGAGTTCAGTCTGCTACTCTAATAATAAACAGCCAATCAAAACTGAGTTTGTCCATTCTAACTCCACCTTAAATCATTCAGAGCAATGCTATGAATGAAAATAGATTTTTTTAAATTAAATATTTTGGAAGAGAAAGCGGGGGGGGGGGTTAAATATGTAGAAAAATTTGGAATAAAAGAATAAATAGAACCATTATCAGTAAAGAAGGAAAAATTTGGAAGGGAAATGGAAAGTGGATGAATATGTTATAGTTATATGAAAGCAAAAAATATAACATGACTAAAGAAATATATATATAATAGGTGGAGAATTATATATAGTGATTGGAAAAGTAATTAGTTATTTAAGGTTACATGGATTGCCTAAAGATGTTTTAAAATGTAAAACATAATTTATGAAATGTATGTTGTCAGGGAACTCTGGAGAAATGTTTGATATTTGGTTATTGAAAGAATTTGAATGATTTATTGACATATGCACTTGGATTAGAGATGGAAAAAATGCACAATATAAGTCATGAAATTTGTCTTGGAAAGGTGAAGGCAGAAAAAGAATAAACATTATTAAATCAATAATTGAATGGTTTATTTGTTGAAGTTTATAAAAAGTTTGAGCTTCAAAAGTGATAAGGCTGAGTCACCATCTATAGACTTTGGGTCCCTGAATCAGCCAGTTTACCATAATGCTAAACTATGCAAGGTGTAACTTTACTGATTTGATTTGATTTGTTAATGAAGAAATTATTCTAAATTAAATAGAGCTAATTATTGCACATTATAGCAAAACAAAAAATGATTCACCCTTCGGATTCAACTTATTGGAAATTAACAATTGCTGAAGACATAAGTTCAAATTGCATATGGTGAAAGATGAATAAAATATTAAAATAAGGTTAATAGTAAATTCTTATATGAATATTTTACTTCTTTCTATGGATTATAAATCTTCAACAAATTTTCTTTATACAATTCAGTCTAATCTCATAAATGACTATTCAAGTGTTTGAATTCCATCAGTCTAGAGCCTTTCTCACAATATTTTCTAAAGAAGTTACTTGCCAAACAATTTTTTTAAAAGTATTCCATTACACCATTTAATATCAAGGCTAATGGCATTTCAGATGAAAAAATGAATCCCATATCATTTGCATCCAAACTCTTAAATAGACCATGAAATCAGATCATATAACTAACAAATCAGCTGAGATGTTATTGAAATTTCAGTACAGTCAGACTTTATTTAATTTTTACAAGGCAGAGATAATTTCTACTATTTAAATAATCTTACAAATAATTACTTTAATATGTATTATATAATAAACCAATTACATAAATAAATTTCTCACCAACCAGTTTTTTAAAAGTATTCGGCCAAACTATCTAGTATTAAGGCTAATTACATTCTGATGACAAAATGAATAAAAAAATTTCATCTGTATTAAGTTTTAAAATTTGCCATAATTGTTAACATTTTTTGTGTATGTTTATTTAAGAGTTCAGATGTAGATGAAAAAATTTTTATCTGAATGTAATTCACCTTGATACAAAATGATATGGCTAGGATATTTTGAAAATATTAATTGGTCAATAATTTGTTTATGTAGTTTCCAGTTTGGTGATAACATTCAATTTATTATTATTTTAATATATATATATGTGCACCTTATATACTTATATACTTGGATTTTTTAATAATTAATGCTGAATTAAAATATGAATGTAATAACTAAGCAACAAATTAAAAAAAAACATTTAGCTAAAACATTTGAATTTATTATACAATACTTTTAAATAATATTCATTAAGGCTGTAGCCTCAAGCACATGCATATAAAAGGTGATAGTAGGGACCTCTACAGGTCTTAAAACCACAAGCTCCAATGAGTAAGCTTGTGGTTTTAAGACCTGTAGAGGTCCCTACTATCGCATTTTATATGCATGTGCTTGAGGCTACAGCCTTAATGAATATTATTTACGTAATCAATGTGTGTTTAAATAAATTTATAATTAATACTTTTAAATGTAAAATAGAAAAAATAGAATATATGTTATTGAATAGTAGTAACTTAAAAAAAAAACCATAATGAAATTCTATAATCCGTATTATTATTAGTTGCCATTAAGTCAGCATGGATCTCTGATGATGATACTTATAGCACTTTTCCACAAGGATCAGGGTATTTAGGAATCCTTAAAGGATTTGTAATAAAATAATTGAATGGTTTGCTTAATAGTTCTTCATTGTATGCTGGAAGTAACAAGATTGAACTGTGATTCATGGATTTTTGAGCTCTAGAACCTGCTTCTGCTGCTACACTAAACTAAGTGGGCAAGAGATTACCTTATTGATAATCAATCTCTTTTTGCAACACCAATTTTTCTGAATTGTATATATCCTTTTTAATTAATTAGATCATATAATATGGCAAAAAAGATCAATTTTAACCTACTGATCGATGCTCCAAACAAGAGTTCAAATCTAATTCAATAAGTATTGACTTCATTTTTTTTTGATGATCATTAGATTTTTCCAGCACCACAACACAAAGCATGATCCTTTTTTTGTCATTCTTTATTGCTTTTCAATTTTTACATTCATAAAGTTAGGGCAAAACTTAAACAATTCTGAAGATATGTCTGTACATCTATAAATTTTTTTCAGGTTTATCATTGCAATTCTACTGAGAGTCAATTTGTGGTGAATCTCTTAATTTTCCAGACTTTAATGATTTTTTTTTAAAATTGGATATAATCACAATGTGTTTAATATTATTCTTAATTTTCTTCTTTTACTTTCTTTGCATTTCTTCATATATATTTGTTAGAAGAATTTCAGATTGCTCTGATGAAGACTGCAGGGCAGTCGAAAATGTCAGGAAAATAAAGGAATCATTAAAAAAAGTTTTTTGCATTAAAGTGTATAAATATATGTGTTTAATATTAATTATATTTAATATTTCTCTTATGTTTTTGATAAATGATTTCATCATTTTGCTGAAAAATATTACTGTTAAAAATTATTTTACTTAGTTTTTATTAAATCTAAAAATATGAGAATTAATATAAATGATACTCAAAGTTAGATCACATATTTAAATGTAATAGCTGTGAAATTTACTCAAGAGACTGCACTAATGGTGATTTTTTCATAGATGCATTCAATAAAGAGCTCTTAAAAAAATATTAAAATGAAAATATTAAAGGAATTTTAATAAAAATAGTTAATTTTTTAAAAAGAGTGAAAACAGAAGTTGTTGATAAACTATATATATATAATAATATAACTACTGTTATAGAAACTACTCAGGATTGTTTACACTATTTGATCCATTACATTAGAAGCTAATAATGATACTGGGAAGTTAAAGCTTAAGATTGTTATGGTCAATGATGAAGGATAATGTAAATGGATTGATCAAATTTTGATTATCTATTTTCAAAACATCAAATACTCCTCATCAGAAGTTTAGTTCTTGTTATCTTTTCAAATCCACTAACTTATACAGATTATTTGTATAATTGAAATTATTATGGTTTGTTTAAAATGAACAATAATAGAATATTTTGATTTGGAAATTCCTAAAATAATAACAATTCTCATCTTACAGTAGTACCACCCTGTTCAAACCATATTAATCAATGGATTCAAGGAGGTTTGTACGTCAAAATTCCTACCTAATGCCTACTCATTCAATATCCCCAGACTACTTTCTAGCTTGTGGCTTCCATCACTGGAGAATCTTGGACCTGAGAGCACCGCACTTAGATCTATGGATCTAGTGCAATCCTCCTGCAGCCATCTTTTATCTTTTTAGTTATCTATAAAGCTATGAATCCAAAATGAAAACACGGCTTCAATACAAGCTAAATCACTTGTATAATCATACAGATAATTCTAGTTCAGTATCTATCTATTTTAGTGTCTTTATTTTTTTAATAACTATAGTCATCAATATCCTTTATTCAGGATTGGTATTAAGCTACTAAAATAGTACATGATCACCATTTTTTATGCTTACACAATCTGTTAAAATAGTTGCCACTCTCTCCATACAGTAGTGCCATCATATGATGTTTTTGGGAATTCCTCATAATGTGCAAACATTTAGAGAGAGCAAGAAAATTAAAGATTCAAGTTAATAAATATATATTTTATGCAAAAACTATCACAAGCTCCTTTGGGGGGGGGGGGTCATTCTTGGAAAATTTGGATAAAATTATACTGAGAATTGGTGATCGTTCTTTGACTTTCAGCCATATAAAAATTCAATATATAAATTTGGATAAAATTATATTGAGAATTGGTGATCGTTCTTTGACTTTCAGCCATATGAAAATTCAATATATAAATTCTAAGAATGATCAATATGAATATCAGGATGCATTGTGTACAGTAAACAAATTAAATCATTCTACTATACAATCTATCCTAGTAAGAATGAATATTAATTACTCTGTTCTAGAATTATTCTCAATTCAAAACTCAATTCACTGTTTTTGCTCCTCTAGCATTACATGATCTTCTGATCAAAATACATTTCGATTAAGATTATATTAATGCTGATTTTAAAGATATAATAATTCAAGGTAGAATATTCAAGTTAATCTATATTAGAAAAGTTTCTTCAAATGTCATTAACTTTTTAATTGGATCAAAACTATGAATACTTACGATAGTTCTATTATAAGCTTGGGTAATTCACGACTTTGATCTATATTCCATTTAGATTTTCTAGTAAATTTGTTTTATAAATATTACTCAGGACCATGAATATCTATTTCAGATTTATTCAGGTATAATTTTTTGAATAAATTCTCAGAAAAGTAAAAGAAATCTCAGTTTAGTTAACTGATTGGAACTTTTGTATATAACATGCCAATTAAGAATTCCGTTCTAGCAAAATTATTTTGTTAAAAATTCAGTATAAAATTCATCATCATCTACTTATACATAACCATGATCTATTAATTGTTTTAAATGCTAATTTGATTAAAAGAAATTCTATTTGAGTTTTGGTACTGCACTTCTATGATAATGTTTGTAATTACAAGGTAGATCCATTGCTTAATAATTTTTATTAGTCATTCATTATCCACCAATTAAACTGTAGTAATTCGATATATATATACTGAACAATGATAAAGATAAATGTAAGAGATTGTGGTCTGGGCTAAGTGATGAGTGCTGGTTCAGCACAAAATGAGCATCTTGGGGATCATAAATCTTTTTCACATGTCTTTGATCATATGTTTATGCTTACATCCCTCCGCAACTTGTTAAAAATCAGATAGAAATGAGTCCCTACCTTGCGCGAGAGTGGTGCAGTGAAAATTACATTACAATAATATTAGACCTGTAGATTTTTTTTAGCAGTGAATCTATTTGTAGGTCATTTACAATTAAAAGTTTACAAACATTTCTCCCACTGAGTAGAAAAGATCACCATGACATGAAAAATACAGATATTTATAATCTATTTTTGTTCTTGTAGGTTCCATGCTGGCATCTTGGGCTAGTGTAACGGACAATAGCAACAGTTCGTGTACAAGTGCGCGGTCTAGTGGAGCTAGTTCATCTGACGGATCCTTCTTCACAGAGGCAGATTTTGCCAGTGCAGTAGCAAGAGCAGCAGAAAGTGCCGGATTAAGTGTTGTGGGATCAGTTGTGTCAGATCCAAGTGTAGGTAAGTCACATCTTTTCGATTAACATATGCTATAAAGTGTCATGGCATAATGTATTTTTTGTTCATTTATTTTTTGTATATCAGTTATGTGAGAGTATGTTATGATTCTAAATTGATTATTTGTGATCAAATTAGTTTAACTTGAATTTTTTCTTTTGCATTAAGATATTTAATTTTCTTTATTTACTCTACTTGGGTCAATTATTTCAAATTAATAATCATTTAACATTAGATGGCAATGCTAAATTCAAATTCCCAGATTAAATTTTAGTATTTGTCTTCGCCAGTGAGAGGCATTGAGTTTGCCCACACAGATTTAGCATCCATTTTTATTTTTTATTCTATTCAAGTTAATAATCTGAGATTCAAAAACATCCTTTGTTTTTGAAAACAAATTAACTTATTGTAGAGTTATATACTTCTGACTCTAGATTATATATTTTAATGACCTTAGATTTATGATAACTGTAGAAATCCTTAGTCTTAAAGAAGACTAAGTATTAATCTGGGAATTTGGTTACAGCGCTATCATCTAATGCTCATTAATTACTCATGCTAACAATAGATGGTTCTGGAGTAGAATAGATAGTTTGAATTACTGACCTTGTACAGGTATTGAATGTAAACAGAGAAATATATCTTGTGATACTTTGTTCTGTATATTTTTACTTTTCTATATAATGCAGAATTGATTTTATGTGAATTGCCAAAATGGATTTCCCTCACTTTTGAAGTTTGTAAAAAAAATTGATTTAAACAAATGGATCAATCTTGCTTTAAGCCAATAATTTTACGATAATTTTTAGGTGTATACATGGGATGCATCTCTTTTTATTCACTGATAAAAATCCACCATTAAGGAAATTTCCTGATCACTGCTTCAGATAATCTAAATTTGCGTATAACATCCTTAAATGATTAAAAAAACCTGTTATATGTAGTATGGAGAATGATTGTGAAAATCTTTATTAGAAACGCTATTAAGAAACGGAAGAGTTTTGAATTAGTCATACACTTACAGGTTAAAAAACTTTAAAACAGGCATCTACTCTATTTATTCTATACCAGAGCTATTTATTGTAAGCTTGAATAATCAATGAACACCAGATTGAATCGGTAACTAAATTCCTTAATTAACGTCTGACTATTTATTTTCATTAGTGATGATCATTGGATTTGCACTCTCACGCACATTCATCAACCATCTTTATGTTTTATTCTATACAATTGAATGATCTGAGATTCAACCACTTTCAGCTAAAATACTTGTATATCTGATGTTACACAAGAAACTGTATTTTAATGATCTCAATTATATAGTAACTGTAGATATGGTGACATATTTATCACATGGCTTTTATTTTCATCATCACTCTGGATGGTTTAATTAGTAGCAGATTCCAGAAGTCCATGAATTATAGTTCCAGCTTTGTCACTTTTTGTTCTTGGACTTCCTATGAGCTCTGGTTCAATTTATTTTTTTATTTATTTTCAATATCTACACTAGAAGCAGAAATTCATTCAATTTACCTTATATAAGAATCCTTATCATAAGAAAAATATTTGTAAAGGATGTTTTTTGAGGAATTGTATAAAATGGAAAAGATAGAAGAAGTAGATGACACTATACATGAAATTGAATGGTTAGAATGAACAACAGACTCTCATTTCTCTTTATTGTTGAGAACTGTTTCTATATGTCTATTCACTATATGCACTTGATAGCTCACCAAATGGCACTGGGAAAAATATATTTTATCAATTTATAATGATTGAATAGAAGGCCACTGAGGTGAAGCAGTACCAAGTATCTGGAAATAGGCTATAGGAGCCTGTTTGTATTGTTATTTGATGTTTGTTTAGTTTACTTTTTTGCTAACATTACTACTATTTAATTAATGAAAACAGAGTAAAATTAGTAATTTTATTTCTTTTTTTTATCAATACCTGCAATAATAACTGAAATCATTAAATTATATATATATATAATTGCAGATGTAGTGTAACCCCTAGGTGACTCTAAAATTAATCATTGTTTACACAGAGGATTTTTGAAATTATAGTAGAAATGTCACTACTATATAAAGCAATATATATTGAGTGATCAACATCATGTGTTGATTATTTCTACTTATGTGTAATATATACTGTTAGGAGCTATTGTTTTTTCTTCTCAATAGCTATTTATTGCCAAGCTTGTGTAATCAGTGGGTTTCCAGATACTAGTACAATCGATCTATATCCAGAGCTATCCTTTCCAAGCTCCAGAATATTTTCTGACTGATGGCCATTGCTAGTTGAAATATATGTTGTGTTATAAATAATAAGTGTGCGGATATATATATATACACAATATTGTTAGTGTAAATAACATTTTATTATGGAAAGTAATTACCACACAACAATTAGCATGGACTGAACTTAAATTATTTATGCAAATTAGCTACATATACATAGGACACACACGTCAAAAAGTGGCAGCAGACAGAGTAAGCATGTGTGCAAAAAGCTTAGAAAATCAGATGTAGATGAAGTTGATTCAAATCTGAATAAGAAGCTAATAGCAACTTTACTGGAAATGGTTTTATGGATTGGATTAACAAAAAAATTGAAATTCAGTCCTATTTTTTTAAATGAAACAATATAATGTATACAAGAAAGAAGTAATTTGGAAATGATTAATTAACCATTTAGAAGAATTGTGGATTTTAATAAAATCATCAAGAAAAATGTTAATGATGTCAAGCATTGGTGGTCGAGAGGTCAGCCACGGCTGCTTTACAAGCAGTTGTCCCGGGATGGCGGGTTCGCTTCCCGGCTGATGCTATGACACATGAGAAAAAAAAATGTTAATGATATCATAGAAATATAATTATGAAATGGCATGAAAATTCATAGAAGATAATAAATGCTTCAAGGGTTTGAAATTTCTTGGTGTTGAAAGAAAAATTTTTTCAGCGGTAATAAGAATGGGTGACATAGTTACTAAAAATAGGAATGAGATTATGGAAAAATGACATAGTAG
The DNA here is from genome assembly GCA_028023455.1 of Epiperipatus broadwayi. NCBI lineage: Eukaryota > Metazoa > Onychophora > Udeonychophora > Euonychophora > Peripatidae > Epiperipatus > Epiperipatus broadwayi. Next base: position 10,741,089 of record JAQFVV010000022.1, read on the forward strand.
TAAAAAACAGAAAAACAAAGCAAACTCTTCCGTGACAACAGTATTAATTAAAAGTCCGCATATTTTAAATGAAGAAGTAAGACATCTAATTAAACTTTAAAAATTAGGAAAAATGGAATCTAAAACTTTAAAAATCCACTCCTCAGCTGTCTGCAGTCTTCATCAGAGCTAAAAATAATTTTATCATTATATAAATACTTGGATTTTAAATAATTTCTCAATTTAATAATTTAAACATTTATATATGTGAATAATGGAGATCCTGAATTATAAACAGTTGCAAAAAACCTACTTTTTTCTACTTCTGTTATCTACTGCAATTTCAGTTATGTAAAAAAAGTAACATATAATATTGGGTAATGTTAAAAAATGTTAGAAATTGAAAACATATAAATTATAAAAACAGTTTTCATTGATTGATGTACTTATTGTACCTAAAACAAAATAAAAAAAAGCAGTCAATTTTTATAAAGCTACAAGTAACTATTAGTTAAATATTTATTCAATCCCATTCTGAGAAATTTACATATCTAGGGAAGATGCATTGTATAATCAATAATAAAATTTGTTCTCTCATTAATTTATTTAGAAGTAATTTGAATGATAAAAACTAATGTTTTTGTATCATACCAATCAAATGTCATTACTGCAAGTTGGCATTAATCTACATTTATGATTTTATTTACATGCAGAAGCAACATATTTAAAGAATTGCATACCTAGAGAATGTAATATACAACTTAATGCAATATGCAAACAATACATTTTGATTATTTCATTAATAATTCTCAAAATAAGAATAAACTGTTTCACAATTAACATTTGCATATATTTTAATATGCTACGAAGCAAAATTATACATCATAAGCCGGTGAAGAAATAAAATTGTTGGCAAGGTTAATACAAAGTATTGAAAACATGAGAAATCACAGACAATTGTAAGAATGTGGTATTAATATTTAAAAAAAGATAGAAAAGAAGTTATTATTAATTTCAAACATGTTAGTTATATATAGTTCTAAGATTATTGCAAATTGTCATTAGAAAAGTTTGAACTTAAATTATTCAAAAGCAAAGCAGAATTTAAAAATATTATAAGTTCACAAGATTACTTAGAAGAAGAGAGTTATAGGAAAAGAAAAACAATAAATAAGAATTGTCATTGTGTCAGTTTAGCTATAAGCATTTCAGAATATATAAAAGGCTTAACAATATCGTGAATTATATTTAAGATCTTGTTAAACTCTTCAAATTGTAGTACTATTACATGGTGACATTGATATGTGATATGGCAAAATAATTCCATTTTTCCAGAACTTATTAAAAAACCTTTTTTGGATTAAATTGGGAAACTGAGAATTATTATCTTTACCCTTCCAATGGGAAATCTACATCGTATAACAGACATATTTTTTGTCAATACACTAACATTCATCTTTCCAATCCAGATTGACCTTATCTTTTAGCAAATGATGACTAGATACCCATTTACTAACCAATAACTAAATGATTAGATTTAAAAAAAAACATGTTTACTCATTCTGGACCTGAATACATGATTGCTAACCATTATGCAAAAAGAACTAAGTGGAATTTTTAAAGAAACCAAAATGTTAAGATTAATAATATTAATAAATGAAATTTAATCATGGAATTAAATTAGAATGGAGCACTTTTTTTATGATGTTATATTTTCAACATCATATATAGCCAGAAAATTATGTTTTGCTTTGCAGATTAAAAAACAACATCTTATTAGGAACCTCCATTTTTATTTCTTTGTGTGCTTGAGTGTAGATGGGAGCGGAAAAAGCAAAACCTTTTAAAAATAATTTGCTGTTTGGTTCATGCAGGCAATACAATTTATCAGAATTTTTTAGATATAGTATATATATATTTTTAAAAAGGGGGAAATTATACGGACATTATTTTTTTTAATTAATATATATATGTATTGCATTCTGTGGCTTAGTGAAAGTGTCAAATCCAACAGCTAAAGATTCCAAGTCACTTCTCTGTTGAAATATGGGAGTGGGGATGATTCAATTTAGTATTCTGCATTACAGCACTCAAACATTACTTTTATTTTTAATTTCTTTGTTAGATGATGGATTTTATTAATATATTTTTTTAAATTAGAGCTATGTAAATATATTCATACTTAAGGGAACAAGTTAATTTATACAGCCAGAAATATGTTATACAACTTATTTGAAATCTTTTTCCCCCCAAAGAAGCTTTTTCTTCAAAATAATTTTTGAAATCTGAAGAAAAATACTTACTATTAGATATTACATTGATAACATGATCACCATTTCCTATGCTTACACAAGATTTTAAAACAGTAGCACTAAAATCTAGAAACTAGTCTGGAGAAATTGGATAGTAGGCACTAGGTGCCAATTTTATGCACAAACTTTCTTTCACCCATTCATTATTCTGGCTTGCACTGAGTGGCGCTACTGTATGAAGAGTTTGCTACTATTAGATATTACAATATTTTATTGTTTGTGTAAATTTAAAAACGTATATACTGTATTAGAAATCACATGATATTTTCTTTTGTAATTAATCTTTAAATCTGCAGTGAATTAATGTACCGAAAGCCTAATAAATGTTATTTTTGTAATGTAGCAATACAATGATTGTTACATGTAGTAAAATAAAACAAGTTAATATATCAGTACTAATTATGAACATAGGTCATATTCACCATTTTCAATAGCATATTAAAAAAAATAGTATGTATACGCTATTGGAAATAGAAGATATGCTATAACTTGAGCATTTATTTATTTATTTAATTAGTTTTGGCATAATAAATTTTATAAGGTTAACTCTCACTTTATTATATATTACATAGATAAATTTATATGCTTGCTTAAAATAATTTACTGATTTTTTAAAAAAAAATCAGGACTTGACATTAACTTAGAGAATATAGTAGCTATTATATTTCTGAATGATTTTATAAACTATTTGATATCTTCTTGTATAGTATAGAATATCCTTTGAATAAGGGTTAGTATGTTCTATCAGTTAACATTACAAAAATAGAAACCTTGCTCTTTCATAATCCTAGGTTTGAAACTTAGACACCCTTACAGACATCTTCACAATCACTCCTCAGGTTTATACAGCGCTAATCCTCAAATGATAGCTGTATCCGCTTACTATTCTTACCCAAAATCTAACCCCAAGGCACCTTTACATGAGAGTTTGAAATTTGGAGATGGTGAGTTAAAATTGATTTAATTAACTGCAGCAAATATCTGATTTCCATTCTTTTCTTTTCTTTTATAATTTTTTTTTTAGTTTTATATTTCTAAATTTAATTTTTATTTTATTTTTTTGCCCCCAAAGTAAAAATGTTGCAAAGATAAAACAAATTGTTAATTTAATTTATTCTTTTTTTAATTAATAAATAATGAGCATGCCTATATACTGACACTAATCTATACTTATTTCTTTTTATTTTGTTTGTTTTTAGTTTATGTTTTATTTTATTTTTTATTTTTTGTCTTTTAATTTATTTTTAAAATAAAAAAGGAATGGAAAACAAAGTTTACTGCATGCATAAAAGAACCATGTGTTTTTTGATATAACCAACAGATGGCAGATCATTCGAAACAAGTGATTTTTATATGGTTTCAAGGAATCAGTATATACTTGTACATTTAATAATAATGATAATAAAAAAAGATTATTTTTAAGGATCTGGGGTTTTTTCATGCATTTTTTATCATTTTTTATTGCTGTACTCAGTTTTCATTTCTATTTGCGTAATACTTTATATGTTTATTCAAGTACATATGTATTAAATAAATGTTATAACTATAAAAGTAATAGTTTAATACAGATTATCATATAATTTTTTTTTTTTGGCTGAATTAGTTTCTAAAATTGTCTCAGAAAAAAAGTACTGTAATGCGATGTGAAGTAAAAAAAATTATCTTCAGTGAAGTCAAAAATTCAAGTGATAAGCTAGATATCCTGTTAGACAAGTTAAACATTATTTTCCTTTAAAACCTCATATATATTATTATAAACCTTTCTAACTCTTTTTACCTACAATCATCATATCATTCTTCTAGCACAGATGTATTTCTTCTTCTCCTGTTCCATTTTAATTAGCTCTAATACTCCACCTTCATATTACCTAAATTTAAAAAAAATATTTCCTCCGTAATTACTCATATCACTTTTATGTTTTTTTTACTCTTCAGACATTTTTTTTTTTTGTCATCTTTCAAAATCCTACATTCCAAAAATAAATATTCATTATTTCCGTTCTATATCTAGCATAAGTTGCATTTACAGTCCAAATTATTTTCTCCGTTTTAAATTCTTTCTTCGTTTTTGCATCATTTCTTTAGTATCCAAAACTTACTACTATGCAACAACAATAAGCTCTTATTAGAGTCATCACACATATTTTGGAGATATATATATAACACTAAATTATTTTTTTATTCAAATATATTTTCCATAATTTTATTTTTTTGAAACCAAATTTGCTATTCTTGTTTTCTATTCTCTCATTACTTGTGCCATTAAAATATTTTCTATGTATTTAACCATTTTTTCCCCACAAGTATATACAAAAAAATTCTCTACCTATTCATTTTTCATATTATAAAGTGTTTCTATTTCACCGTATTCGTTACTTTCATATAATCCAGTTAATAATTTTTTTTTTTTTTTTTACTAATTGTCTTATTTATATATTTTATTGCTGAAAAATGTTTCCAGTTTGATAAATAAATAAGATACAAATAATTAAATAATGTTCATTGCCCAATAAAATGGAAGAATATTTATTTTGATTTATCATGTCTTTAATGACAATTTGCACATTTGCCAATGCATTTATTAATTCATTTTGAACTGAATGAGATAATTATTGGTGTTTTTTTTTTGTACTTAAATGATCATTTAAAACTGTATCAGATTTCATAACCAGTTCTGTTTAAGCTTGAAAAATTTCCACTAAGTAAAGTGTATAAAGTATTGGAAGGTCATTGGAAAGCGAAAGGAGGTTGAGGTAAATATGAAATTACTGCAATCACTCTTTGAGAACTTGTTCTAGACATGTATTTTCTAATTTCAAGTAATTTACAAGCTAAACAGTGTACTTTGGAATTAGGACAAATCAATTGTAAATATACTTTTCTCTGTTCATTTATTATGTTATGGAATTAGTTTGCTTAATATTTTGAATATTGGCTAAGTAAAGGTTCATTCGGGAATAAACCTTTACTTGGTCAACAAGTTAACATTCGAAACATTAAGACAAACCAATTACAAGTAGCATAAGGAAAAGGTGAGTATTATTAAGTGATGGTGAAATATGTTGTGAAAAAAAATATGTTAAGAATGAAATTGATCGACTTGTACAGGGCCATGTTGAAATATTAAAGTTAATGTTTGATTTGTTATTTTAGTTAGTTCCATATCAAGATCTTCAATAATGAAGTTTTTGTCTTTTTCAATTTCACCACAATTTTCACAAGTAATAAATTATATTTCATTCCTATTAGCTATATACTCAATTTCTTCTTCAGCATTGTTTCGGTACTTTTTTTATAGAAATTTCTGTTGTTTTTCTGTTGTAATTAATTTCATCAGTTTAAGTTTTGTTAGCTTTCTCCAATACAACCTGATATGAAGATTAAGCTTTTCTGTTTCATTTGTTTGTGTTATAGTAATGAAATTTCCAATTATATATTTCATAATAGTTTCTTACTGCTTAATAAAATCTTTTTTTATTTTTTAATTTTTCAATTCCACTTAAATAATTTCTGTCATAATCTTTATCTCAACTAACCATAACAGGATTTTTACAAATTATATTTTTAATATTTAAATACAAGTATATTGTCTATACTGAACTTAATATAATTGAAAGGGATTTGAAATCAGACTTTCAAGCTCCTTATAGCTATATACTCCATCTTATACAGGTGATACACATGACCACATGCATGTGAAAAAGTTAAATGATCTCCAATATAAGTCAACATGTGGATGACAATAATACTGGCATCAACAAAAGTTTTGAATGTTCCATCATTAGATTTTCAATGATATGGATGGTTAAAAAGTTGGAAGGTGGAGAAGATTAAAACCTGTCTATTAAAGTTTGAAGATTTTCTATTTTTATATAAAGTGAGCACTGATTATACATGTGTGTGGGAAATGATGATCCAGACCAACTGATGAGTGCTGGTTCAGTATGAAATACATATATTGGAGATCATTTATCTTTTTTATATATATGTGGTGATGTATATCAGTTGTATAAAGTAGTGTGGATAGCTGCGGAAAGCTTGAAGGTCAGTGTTTAAATCCCTTTCAATTACATCAAGTTCAATATAGACAGTATACTTGTATTTAAATATTACATATTCAGCCTGTATTTTGACGATACTTCTTCTGCATATATTTAAATGGACATATTAAGATCCTATATGTAAGAAGCCAGAGTGATTTAAAGTCAACACGGGTATGGCAATAACATTGGCATCAACAAGGACTTTGAGGGTTCCATTATCAGACTTTCAATGATATGGATAGTAAAAAGTTGGTGGTGGAGAAGGATTCAAGTCTGTCCATTAAATTTTGAAGATTTGCTATTTTAATATAAACTGAGCACTGAGTATATATGTGTATGTGTAGAAGCTAATGATCTGGAACAATTGATGAGTACTGGTTCAGCACAAAATACATATATTGGAGATCATTTATCTTTTTCACAAGTATGTGTTTATGTGTGTCAATTGGGAGTTTGAAGATGTGAATTCAAATCTCTTTCAATTAAATTATATTTTTATAAATTACAATGTATTATTGTCACAAGGTTTCATTAAATCACATCTTTATTAACAACAACAATCATTTTAAGTTTTCTTAACTTCCATCCAGAAAAAAAGCTGTAATCATATTTTTTTAAAAATTGTGGTTGTACAACTATATACTGAGATATTTTGCTATTTTTTTTTTTAATTCATAAATTTATATAGTTGTAAAGTACCAATTTTTTAATTAAAAAAAAATCAAAAGAGGTCAATATAATTGAATAGCAGCCGAAGAATTTTAACACTTCTTTTTTCTCTTTGGTTGATTTATTTCTTTGTAACCAATTTTGAGATTATTTATTGTGTAGTAATTATTAAAAAACAGAAATATACATTATTCCATTGTTATTTTATATGTATATGTTTTATTTTTAAAAATAGAAAGTAATAACTTATGGTGTAACATTAACAAAAAACTTATGGCTTTCTGATCACCCTACCTTATAAAAATGATAGATAATAAATACTCATTGCAGACATCTTATTAGGATAATTTGAGATATTTCAAAAATTAGAAAACAATTTTAATTTTTTTTTTTAATATTTTCAAGCAGAATTTTATAGATTTATCAGAAATGAATATTTATTCATTCACATTTCAATTTAAAAAGATTTTGTTCATTGTTTGAAGATCCTCTGCTCTGCCATCCATTCAATGACAAAAGTATCTTTTGTTGCCATTACAAATTCTTTTTTTCAATATTTTCTAAGTTTTTTTTCATGATATACTAATGTCAGAAGTTGAAAGCTTACAAAAAGTCTCAACAGGGAAAACACATCTGTCATGGAGAGTTAAAATATTATTATTTTACATATACAAATATTTTTCTATTAAAGACAATTTTATAATTAAATACTTACCAAATAATTTTTTAAAGCAAGAATTTTTAAAAAGTAGTAAAAATTTTACACCATCTGTATGACAAAATTTAATCAGAATTTCTTTTATTAGATTTAAATAATTTTCATTTTGGTAGGTCTGTTTATTCGCTTAAAAAGTAGTGTTTTACAGATTAGTTTATATAGTTAGAACAAAACTCGAGAGCGGTTTTTCATCTCTTTGCCCCTCCCCCCAAAGTTGGAATGGTCATACTCATATGTATGCATGTCTGTTAGCGTGCTTCAGAAACATCATTAGTAAAAATTCTAATTATCTTGTTTGTATTATGATTAATTTAGTTAAAATATATGCTTTTTGATCATTACCACTTTGAAATAAATCTCTAGCCTCAAACTGAATATTTTAAAAAAGATCATCCTAATCCTAGTATTCCAATTTCTTCAAATCTCAACCCCATTCCCAGAATAATATAAATAAAAATAAGTTATCTAGGATTAACCTTTATATTTATTATTGTAATATATAAATATTAATCATGGCTGGTGCACAGAAGTTCAGTGCCTTCATTGAAACTTTGCTATATGCATTAAAAAATTCGCAATTAACATAAAATATAAAATTTTGGTTACTTTTTTAACTATTTTTTAAGATTTCAAACAGATAGATCCACCTATAGTAACAACCCATCCTCCTATTCCATCTAGTACATGTTTTTTAATGAATGAACATCTTATTTCAAATAGTGTCAGAGATCTTAAATGCTTTTTTCAAAGTAATAAACATATAGAAATCGTTTTTTTTACTTCTGATACTTTTCTTGCATTTTCCTGGCAACTAAAATCATATTTATAGTGCTTTTTGATGCTCTAAAGTCACAATGAGTCTCTAATAACTATTGGTTTATGACTGGAAACAAGTTATTTTTAAAAATCATTGAAAATACTTTAACTATAGTGGTTAATAATGATATCCTATGAAAATTATTGTAATCTAGTCTATCCCTTTTATTTTTAAAAATTAAATTAGCAGGTGTAATAATTTAATGAGCCATATATTGTTAAAAAAATTCCAATATTTTTGAAGCTAATATATCACCATAGTATTTCAAAACTTGTCCAGTTATTTCATCAGGACCTGCAGATTTTCTATCTTTAAGATTACCAAGATCTGTTTTGACTATATCTTTGTCCAAATGTAGATGTGTAGATAAAATATATATATTTTTAAAAATTGTCATTCAAAATATCATTGTTATCAAATGGGATTTAATAGGATTGTGACACTATTTTTCAGATCCATATGTTGGTTTCAGTCATTAAAAAAAAAGATCTAGAGTGATCATGGACTGTCTCAGAGTTTCCATACAGAATCAGTTTATACATTGCTAAAATGCAATAGGATTTGGTAAATACAACTAGAAAATTATACTTATTAGCTGTGATAATTTTAAAGTTGCATTATGATCTGCAAGTCTGAAGTTTATGATATTTTTGCTGACAAACTAGGAAGTAAATCATTCTAACATCCATTAATTACTATAGTTTACCCTAGGTGGCAGTATTGTATAATCAAAGTTGCTATTGTGTAAACTAGAAATCTAGTGACCTGTATTGAAACTAATTGTGGTGAATATAACAATTTATGAGGAACTTTTAAAAACTTTTATCAATATTTCTTAATGTAATGATCACACTTGGATATTATCTTTCTTCTATAGCCCTCTTTGCTTTGTGTATCATACAAAATTCAGTTTTATTTCCATTTCTAGTATTTATGTAGTCCTTTATCAATTTGCCTTTTCTCATAATCCAACTTAGTTCTTGAACATATTTTTAAATCTTTCATTAATAAAACTCATTCATTCATTAATTGTTGTTGGTAAATGAGTAAGGCCATTCTAACTTCAGAAAAAAAAGTTAGAAAGGCAAACACAAGGTAAAATAGCTATGGAATGTACTCCTTTACCCTCCCACTACTAATGAATGCTTCTTTGTATTACAACTGTATTTTTTCATTTTACAGTTAGCGTATTGATACTTATTTGTCCAAACCAGACTAATCTGACATCTTTATTTTTTAGATACTCATTTACTGATTATTATAGGATACTCATTTGAATTTGCTATGGCTTATCTATCTAAAATAAAAAATAGGAAGTTCACTGACCCAGACTTGATAACCTGGTTGTGGACATGGCAGGCAGATACTCTAGCAATGAGGTCTTTTAAAGACAAAATAAAATAAGTGACTTTGGCAGTGACTATACAAATCAATCCCTGAAATACAAATACCTTAGTTGCATTATGTGTAAATCCTTTCCTCTGTTTACTTGACATCCAATAATGCTGCCTTTTAAAACTTTATCTGCAGTAAGCATTTCTTTCTGAAAGATTACCTCGATTTCTAAACTCAATAAATTTCTCTTTTCAAAATACATTTTTTTTACTTTTCAAAATGAATATTACTCTCATCAAAGCCATCTTATAGTATTCTTTTTTTACACTGGCATGTATACAGAGTAGAAAAAAGTATTTCATGACCAAGAACTATAATTTAAAAGTAACCCTTGTTAAAAGAATGAACTTGGCCGAATCAACTTCTCCTCTTGACTGCATTAACTCTTTCTACAAAATATGCCTGAATCAATCAGCTTCCAGTTTGGACAAATCATCAGACTTTGTTAAACTTATACTTTATCCAATGGATTAAAAAAAAAATTGTTTGCTAATATTTCAACTTCAGATTATTACTATATGATTTAGCCATAAAGCAATTTCTAAACTTATGCGACCAAGACAGTGAACTAGAATTTCACAACATGGAGAAAAATATTAAAACATTTTTAAATAATGCTTTAAACTTTGTAGTTAATGGAACTGATAATCTTGGTGAAGTGGAGTTGGAATATTTTTTCACTTTTTAAATAAATATATTTATTCTTTGACTGGATCTCAAGAATTTAAAATGTCTCCCCAACTCATTTTTTAAATTTCAGGACACTTTCTTGAGATTTTTTCCTCCCTGCAATATGATATTTTTACCATTCTCCATTTTTCATGGATACTACATTGCCTTCAATCTGTTTTAGTGTTAAGTGCATTAGATCCTAAGATCTAGGTGCAGTGCTCTCAGATCCAAGGCTCCTCACTGAGGAAGGCCACAAGCCAGAAACTAGTCTGGGAATATTGGATGAGTAGGCACTAGATGGCGATTTTATGCACAAACCTTCTGGCATCCATTGATTACTCTGGCTTGCACTGAGTGGCAATACGAATGAAGTGTTTTGTCTATTTTAATACCTTTAGGAACTAATGATTTTATCTTACAGATCTTCTTTCATTTCATTGCTTTGAGCTGTAAAACTTGAAAGATGTCATTGATATAATTTCTCAATGGAAAAATGAATGATTGAAATTCATGATTGTCCTTCATTAAATGTCGGGCACCATTTTACATTACTTTTAGCATCAGCAAATGTTCTCAACCTGAGAATCATTCTTCTTAATACTTTTACTCTTGCCTCACGCACTTAATACACTATGCTTCAGTTTTTGTTAAATTACTCTTTCTCTAAAACCCATCTCATGAAGGTTAGTATTTGTAATCACTAAAAGATCCTTTGCCTTAAATGATATCTCCAATCAATGTTCAGCCTTTCTTGCTTATCTCCATCTTTTCACTGAAGAAGATTTATAAATATCATGTTTTACTTAAAAATTACAACACTTATTTAACATGTTTCTTGTCTTCAAAGAATAGAGCTCTGAAGGCCCAAAACTTGCGAATTCCACTTTTGAACAAATTTTTATTTATTCGGCTTCAATTTTATGAATTCATTCTATTTATACTTGTACTTCTAAAAAGAAATCTATAATTTTGTGTTACTTCATAAACATATTACCTTTTAATTTTAGTAAACTCAAATTTACATCATCAGACTATGCATCTTATTCCTGTATAGTTTAATATTGTGGTAGAATAATCAATTTTAGAGCTAAAAAGCTATGGATCATGGCTTTCATCACTTCTGGTACTCACATCTCTTATGAAAATCCAAGCAATAATCCATTCATTTATTTTTTTAATTCCTCAATAAAGGAAATTGGATAATTAAAAGTAATATCTTTTCCAAACTCATGCCATAGGGTTATTTCGTGAATATTATTAATAGCAAATATAGGATTTGAAATACCAAACACTCTTATATCTGGAGCCCAATTGTAAATATAGGGGATTTGACCTCAGACTTTCAGGCCACTTCAATCATCCACACTATCTCATACTACTGATACACATGACCACATACATGCAGAAAAGAAAAATAATCAACCAATATACATTCAATGATATGGATAGCTGAAGAGTTGGAGTAGATTGAAGCCTGTCCATTAAAGTATGAGGGTTTCTATCTTAATATAAAGTGAGCATTGATTATATACATATGTATGGGTGATGGTAATATGGATCAACTGATGAGTGCTGGTTCAGCACAAAATACATTTATTGGTGAATATTTATCTTTTCTGCATATGTGTGGTCATGTGTATCAGTAGTATGAGATAGTGTATGTGGTTGAAGTGGCTTGAAAGTCTGAGTTCAAATCCCCTATATTTATAGTAGCAAATGTATAAATTTAGATGAGAAGAATTTCAAAAGGAAGCTTTTAATATTTGTGAAAATATAAGCTTTCTAAAAATCCTCATTTTTTAAAACCATATCTTGTATTTAGAGAAATATCAAATGATGATTGAGGAGGATAAAATTGAGAAAGAGATTAAAATAGGAATTTTATTCATTAAACAGGTTTTTAATAAAAGATTTTTGTTTTGTTGTGGTTGTTGTTGTTTTTTCACTGTTGTGGTAGAGAATCTTTTGAATTTGTAATTAAAAGAAGGTCTTATAAAATGATTTGTCTGGATCATAGCTTTATATGAAAAGAAAACTTGTGAATTTTTAAGGTTTACAGAGAAAACCTGATTAACAGTTTTAATATTCAGGAAAAAATGGAAGCTGTAGGAATGCTAATGTAGTGAAACTTTATATAGTGTATATAAATGGTAGAAGTTATTATTCATCGATTAAAAGAAAATATGATTACTGAATGACTGATTCATTAAATCTTATGGGGTGATTACTGAGTATTACATGTCTTGCTTTATTAATATATGGTACTTCATTTTTTTTAATATACAATGACTTTTTATTATTACTTCTCACAGTTTTAACTATTTAATAATCCTTCTCATGACTATAAACTGATTAATACTTTACATTACTTATTTCATATAAGTAAAATAAATACCAGGTTATATGAAATAATCTCTTCGAAAACAACATGGTAAGAATCTCACGGGTCTGAAATTGTTATTATTTATAAGATTTAGTAACTAATAGAAGATTCTTTTTATTAACAAAAAAAATAATGATTTGAATATTAACATTTGTGAAATTTTATTATGCTGTTTTTGCAGAGATTATATTGTGTGATCTGGTATTTATTTTAATTGTATTTGATTGTAAGTTATACTTTCTTTACATGTATATGTAAGTATTTTATATTAATGTTATATATATATATATATGCACACATACATCCTTATATATATAAGCTCAGAAAAATATGGCGTTTATAGATTAAATTAAGTAGAGAAGAAAAAATTGATGTTCTTGGAGATAATGACAATAAGGATGGTGTGAGAGTATTTGTAAATGACAAAAGTAAAAAGGGGATACAATTTATAGGTGCAGAGTAATTATAGAGAAAATAGTTATTTAATATAGAAGAATATGATATAACCTGTGATTCTGATGAGTTAAGATGGTAATATATATGTACACATACATGAAAATATAATATATGTACAAATCAAATGTTTTTTCAGGTTTTTTTTAATCTAGAAATATTCATGTCAATGTTTATAATTTTTTTTTAAAGCAGGAAACTATGTATATGACCAAAAATTTATTTTGATTAATAATATTGTAACCTTTAAAATCTTTTTAAAGAGATAAACTTATATTTCTTAACTTTATATTCTGAAACTGATAAATGCATAATGGTATAATATAGTAAGTTAATATCTCTTTTAGAGGATTTAAATATAATTGATTCTAGGAATCGAAATAGTTTCCATTTAAAAACTACAAGCAAACATCTTTTATCTATGAAAAATCTTTAAATAAACATATATATTATATAGTACCAAATGGTCCAGTTCTTCCTGAAGGTCAGAGAGGATCTCTCAAAGATAGGAAGAACCTATCACTGAAATTACAGCAGAGTAAACCTCGACCACCACATTTCCCTGTACAACCTCTAGCTCAAGGTAAATTATTTAAAATCTTCACTTATTAATAAAGGATATGATTTATTATGCAAATTATAAACATTGTTTTCATTTAGATGATATTCCTGCGTACAGCAAACCCAGTTTTCCAAGCCGCTCAAGTCCATCAGGCAACTCCTCGTACTCGTCCTCTACAGGTCGAAAGAAACGAGAACGTGGCGCCACCCTCAACACTCCTCCTTTCAACTCCATGTCATCAAGTATGTCCGAGAGAGATTACAATATAAAGCCAACCCCTCCAGTTACTATAAAAATGGATGATAAAGATGTGAGTACTGTTATGAAATATACTTTTATATGTAAAGTACAACTTTTATGGTTTTATATATATATATTTTATTAAACAAATACTTAAAATTATACCAAAATTATAATTTTGTAGTAATATCATATTTTTTGTTACTTGTGCATTATCTGTTTTACCAAACTTGGTAGCCCATTTTTTATTGAAATACAATTTCAGGAGTCTATTTTTTTTTTTCCAATTTTATTTTAGCGAATATGTGTTAGTTGTTAAGCAGTCATATTTAATATTTACATTTTTTTAATTATTCTTTTAAAAAACAAAAAATTTCTGCAAAAATTAATTATAATATTTACACTTTATTATTAATGTTTTTGTTTTATGTAAAGTTATTAATATAAAAATGAAAAAAAAGAAAGAAATATCTTTATATGCATTATCGGCATCCAAATGGCAAAACAAAAAGTATCGGGGAACTGGGAAACAATACCCAGATTCCTATTTAGTTGAATTTATGTTGCATCATCTGCATAAAGAAGAAGGTTCATTGATGATAATTTTGGAAGCCATTAGGGATTCAGGTAGCCTGCATATAGACTATGTTTCATATATTTTTTCATTTTTATATTAATACTTTTTCTTAATACAAGAAAATAATAATAAAGAAAATTTCTTAACGACTAACATATATGTGTTGCACCTGAAACAGTATATTTTAAAAAAAAAGGTTGTCAAGTTTGGTAGACCATATAATGCACAAGTAATTCTTTTTTTTTTTTTTTAATTTCCCCTCCCTTCTTTTTTATTATTTACTTTTTTCATTTGGTATTTTTTTTTTTTTTTATTGTTTCTGGAAATAATTAATAAAAGAATAAATCTGTTATTAAAAAAATAGTGAATGCTAAAAAATGAAAGGCCATGACAAAAAAAATAGCACATTTAGAAATATCATGCTTGAAGGTAGATAAAAGTCTTTAAATAACCCACTGCAGAGCAACGACCTCTCCAACAGCCCCTCAAAGAGGGACAATGAAGGAGAAGATATTATTCACCTGGCTTGCATGGTTTTTATTCCTTATCTTATTCTCTAGCTAAAAATAGTTAGATACTCTATGATTACAAGTTGAAAAAATTTGCATTAATGTGATTCTAAATCAGGTCACAGGGTAGAAACGCAACTTATTAACAAAATATCACATAAGGACCTGTAGAAATTTCAACCAGGAGATAGAATTACTGATGGCTTTATTAAGTCCTTCAATTTTTGCTACAGCCATATATTTGCTAATCAATAACTATACGGTGTATGGTATATGTTTATTCACATTTTCATAGATCAGTGGTTATTAAATGCCAATTATAAAACAGATGAATACAAGGACCATGAGTTATATACTAATGGGATTCATAAGAACATTTAAAAAGATCAAATCTAACCATTTCAGTTGTTGCATCTGTAAAAACAAATTTATTTGGAATCATTTTCAATGCCATAATTTCTAAATTCTAAGTCGAACATCAGAAAGACGATTTAGATTTCAGATGGGTTTTGCATAGTGAAATTAGATCTTGTTATTTGTATATTGGATTTTCTTAATAGATTTTGTAAGGCAATTTTTCTTTTGATATGTGGAGAAGGAATATATGAAAAACAGAAAGCCACTGCAGAAGAATAGACTTGCATGGACCAGTAAAATATGTTAGTACAAAGGAAGCTGTCCATAAAGTGCTTACATAATAATCTCACATAGCTCCAGGCAGCTTTCTAAAGAGATTATTTCTTAGAACTTATTTTAGGTTTAACCTTAGATAAATGACAAAATAAATTATATGTTATTGAAAGTTATTAGCATGAGTTAGGGTTATGGTTCACTCTATGGTTGTAAAATGTTATCTTCAGATTACAGAATATTTCTCTATTGAGATGAAAAGTCGAGCGTACTGTCTTTATCAGAATAGATAGTACTCTAATCTTTGAAAAAGATTTACATAATTTTCATATCCTTATTGTAGACTTTTTTATTTTTGGAAAGGATCTCTTTTATAAAGTCAAAGTAATATCATCACCACAAATAACTTTCTTGCATTCTATTTCAAGGTCATTGATGAATGTATCTACTATCATTTAGATTCACTGAATTTTTCGATTGGAAAGCATTTTGTTGTGTTTTTCCTGCATTTAGGAATTTTAGAAACTTTTAGAAGACCATTCTTTCAAACAGAATGGGTAGCACTAGTTTTTTTAGTGTGAGTTGTTAAGGGTAAAACTTGTTCATAGTAGTTTCTTTTTGGCCTAAATCCAAACCTGCTCTATAGAGATAGATGGTTCTCAACTTTTGACAAAATTCTTATTCAAATTTTTTCAAGTAGTTTATAGGAAATTTATAATAATGATATTGGGTGATAATCTTTAGATCGTTGTTGTGTTTGTTGTGAAACAGTCTGCTAGGTAACTTTAATACTTTACCGCAGAGTTATTTGTGTAAATGTATGATAGTATTTCTTCCAATTTTATCAGTGAAAGCATTACTCTGCATAATATCTATTTGTATAAGTCAACTTTTATTAATTATGCTACTACCCTAATGACTTCTACATTTCAATCATCGTAAGATTTTTAATTTTTGAATACTTTCTTGTGTAGCTTGCTATATCAACCTAATTCTAGATCATGCTCACATAATTGAATCTATAAAAAATTTATATTAATTGAACTGCTGACAACTGTGTTTATGCTGAGGAAGTGTATGAATATTTATTGAAATTGTCTGCTTAAATTTTCATACATTAATGGCAGTTGTGTTGATGGTCGAGAGGTCACAGCTGCCTTACAAGCAGTTGTCCCGGGTTAGCGGGTTCGCTTCCCAGCCAGTGCTATGATACATGGAAAAAAAAACTTTCTTTAAATGCTACACACATTTTTTGTTGAACCAATAAGAGCAAATCAACAACAGTAGCACAGACAATACAGTAAAAAGACCAAAGGGCATTATTATATGTGTTTCCACTATTGACTCACTTTTTGGCTTCAGCAGAGATGTGTAGCATCGAAAGTCAGTTTAGATTATAACTTTTGAATTGATTATTTCATAATTGGCAATTAATTCTGAAAATTCAGTCAGATAATTAATACTACAATTTATGATTACTAGAATATTATAAGAATGTTGAAAAAAAGTCATGTAAGTGAAGAGTCTAATATTAATTTTCATAAAACAAGAATGAAATAAGTTCAAAACAGGGATCACATCTATACCAGAGAAGAGGTCACCTTCACCAACAGAGTAATAATGCAAAAAAAGTTGAAAAAGTGCAGTAAGAAATGAATCTTGAATGGTGTCTAATTACGTTAAGAAATGAACAAAATTTTACACCTCAAATATGAGAATAGTATTCATTAACATTTTGTGCTCTTTCTTGTCTCAAATCCTGACATAAATTCTCATAAGTGCAATCATACAATACTCGTTAATACAATCTATGTTTGCATGGCGTGAAAATGTCATGGGTTAATTGTAAAAGGCTAGGGGAAAAACGTTTTGTCATCTGTGTTTTTAATTCTAAAAATAAGAAACTAAAAGCAGTTTGTTTCCTACATGAAGAGTTAAAAATATTTATCAGTTAAGTTTTGTTCTTTTTTCTATTTTTCCATCTTCATCATTGGTGAACCATCTTTCTAAATATTAAAGCAATGTAACTCGAATGCACCTTATCTAATTACTACTGTCAAATTTTTGTTCCTTCCACTTGTTTTTATATTTTTAGTTTTTACTTGCACTGACTGTCATTTTAAATTTATCACAAATTTTATTAGTCCTATTTATAATTTATCATTGTCTTCAAAATAATATTTTATGTAAATGAATATTATAATATTGACATAAACTGTTTAATTTATAAAATACCTTTTGCCTCATTATATAAATCATTTAAAGTTATCTTTCTGTATTTTCCAAAATATCAGTCAAAATGACCAGTTTATTATCACTAAAATAAATATCAGCAATTATTTTAAATCCAAACCGTTTCTTTGATCAAATCAGTTAACAAAAATCTATCTTTTTTCTTTTTTTTTCATATGTTAAATGCATTGACCAGGGAAGCAAACCCGAGCCAGAATGCTTGGAAGGCAGTTATGCTAACCACTAGGCCACCAACGCTTGACAACAAAAACCTATCTTATCTGCATTTAAAAACATAAATGTGAAAATCAGTTGCAGAAGTAATGAAGCAGACAAATGAAAACAGTGGAGATTAAAATATTAATTACGCAAAGATATTTATTCACGAGATCAAGAAAAATATACATTTGGACTCAATATTACATTCGTTATTGTATGAGTTACTCTTCTTGAAAATGTGATCATAATAAGACAATATCGTCAGATCTAGTAAGTGAATCAGGTTAAATCTTATTTGTTCATTTTTTTTTGCTACCCACCGTATTTTTAAAAACTTTACGAGGAACACAATTCAAAGGCATTAGTACCCCTTCTTCAGTGTTCAACTTTCATATTCATAGAGAATTGTGGGAAATAACAATGTTTGGATATTTTTGATCTTTGTTGTGAAAAGTAAGATCCTTCATTAGAAGATCTTTTCCGGGCTTTTCACATTTTCCTATTGATTGCTATATGTTTTGTTGTTATTGATTGATCCAAAATTATCAAAACTGTTGACTGTTTCTCTGCTTTCACCCTCAATTTTAAACTTTACTATTATTCCTGATGTCACAGTGTTTTAATGTTTATTCAAAATTATATCTATTTTCTGTTATTTAATTGTTATTTTTCACTGTCCATTATTTTTTATTTTTGTTATACCTCTTTTTTTTTCTTTTACTTATTCTTCTGTTATCTTTTTTTTAATTTTATCTTTTTTGATATCATTTCTTCATTTGATTTTCAGGGAATGGATGGTTTTCTTTATGTAAATTTCTCTTGTGAAATCTCATTCTGCCATTCTAATTAACTTTCCATCACTCGTTTTACTTTCTATCTTAAAAACCTTTTCATATCTTTTATTCCAATATTTTTTATTTTGATATTTTTTATTATTTTATTTACTTTCAGGTTTTTTCCCCTCCCATTATTCTTTTCATTTCTTTATTTTTCTCTATTTCTAAATTTTTAGAAATATCTTTTTTGAAAAACTGGCTGAGATTATTTAGGATCATAATATAAATATTCTAAGAACATATTTTTTATTTATTATTAATATATTATTTGGCTGAATATTTTGACTCTGTTTGCATAAAATATTCTAGATTATGGTGATTATTAAGGAAAATATCATTAGTATAGTCAGGCTACATTATTATATATTTCTTCACTAAATTTCAGAAGGAAAATATGTAAAAAGTTTTTAAATAGATTAGGTATCATTGAAATCATAATTTCATTACCTAATTTCAGCAAAGATATTTTTAAAACATCCAAGGGATTATTGTATAAACTCCCTATATTTTTTTATATTTTTACTTTCATTAATAAAGGCAAATTGACATTTGTAAATATTATTAGAATCTTATCAATATGTGGTTCTTTAGAAATAGCCTTTGTATTTGTAATCTAACACTAACTATAAGATATCTAATGTTCAATCTATACATACTTTGGTAGAATTGAAGATCTTAATAGATCTCTAACAGATTTTATCTTTCTGATTGGAATTTCTGTAGATTGTTTTTAATTTCATATCATTCCTAAACTCTTTATTATTATCTATCTTTGGGTTTCTCTTATTTATTTATTATTTTTAGAGATTCTCTCCTCGGTTGCCCTTTTTTTGTTTTTTAGCTCTCCATACTGTTTTTCTACATATTTTAGTTTATTTTATTCTTTTTCTCTCTAATATAATTTGTTTTTTATTATAATTTTTTTTTTTTTTTTTGCTGCTTTACATTGAGATTATTTTTATTCATTTTTGTTTTACATTTTATTACTTTGCTAAAATTATTAACAGAATCATTAACATTGTTTTTAAATATTTAGTTTAGTTAGTTACCTTATGCAATTTGACGCTGTGGTAAAATGTCAGACCCTCAGAAAAATTGATAAATGAAGCAAAGAAAAGAAAGGGATTGATAAAGAAATTAACAGTGTTTTCATATAATAAATATGATGGAGCTAGAATTGTATGGAAGGGAGTAGTAGTAGCAGGGTTAACATATGGCAATGATGTGTTATGGGTTAGAAAAGGAGTATTAGATTACTTGGAAAAAGTACAAAGAGATGCAGTTGTGTGAATGGCAAAGGGGGCAATTCAAGGAGAAATGGGATGGTCAAGTTTTTTATATGAGGAATGCAAAAAGCAAAATGAAAATGTTCAGTAGAATACAGTTTATGAATAATAAAAGAATAGCCAAAATAGTATTTAATTGGGCTATGAATAAAGGGCAGGTAACAAGATGGGTGAGAAAAGTAATGCAGTATGCAAAAGATTTGGATAAAGAATTTATGTTAGTATACTTGTACAAAAGGTGGGATGATTGTGTTGAGAATTGTTGAGTGTTATAGTGGTAATGGGATAGAAGAATAGATGCATTAATAAAAAATAGGGAGTTGGAGAGATGGAAAATTAGTATAGAGAGTAGAAAGAGTTTAAATATATACAGAAGTAAACAGAATATTGGGTGTGAGTTAATTTATGATAATAGCAAGGAAAGTAGTTTACTGTTTAAGGCTTGAACAGGATCTTTAGCAATAGGGGATTATACATGTAAATGGAAAAACGTGGGTGATTTAGTCTGCAGGTTGTGTAAGGAAAGCATAGAAAATATTAGGTATCTGTTAATTGAATGTAAATACCTGGAAGTAGAAAGGATACAAATAATAAAGTTGTCGAAGAATAAATATAAGGAAAGCGATTATACCGAAAGTGGGTTATTGATTTTTATGCTGGGTTTGTGAAAAGATAAGGGGGATTTAGATATAAAAACCATGGAGTTAACAAAGATTATGTTGTGGAAATGGGATGGAGCAGGATATGGGAAAATTTAGGGTGAGGAATGAAAAGGGAAGGTAAAGTGGCTAACGGGTTTCTCTGGGTATAGTTGCTGAGAGATTCCTGACTCCCTATAAAGTCACAGTGCATCACATCTCAAACTGAAACTCCATGGATCGCAGCTCTGCTTTATTACTTTTGGCATTCAAACTTTTTTTTAATTAATTAATTAACTTTTAAATTTTATTCTAATTTTTTTTCAGACACCAATTGTATGATGTGTTTATAGTCTGACATGGCAAGAAAATTCAAGTGATAATCATAACGAGTATTCCAACTGCAACGACGAGCTAGCGGAGAAAGCAGAAGATGTATATGTATTAGATAAATCACTGGACAACTGGATAATTATTCTCTCGATATAAAATAAAAAATTCTAAAACAAAAATTAATTAGCTATTAGAAAGAAAAAAAAGCTAAACATAATTTATTTAATAAAAGCTAGTGAAAACAAAATAATTGTATTTTTTCCAAGTTCAGCTTTAGTTACCGAGAGACAAATCAAAACCAGTTGGAGCCAGTTTGGTATTTTAAGTAAGTCCTTGGGTTTTTTTTTAAAAAAAAAACAAGATTGAAGCTGAAATGTTTATCTCCTTCCCAAGCTTTGTACATAAAACTGGATAAAATTAGGTCCTATCCCCATCTCTTTGTCTCAAGCTTTTATTTTAATATTCTATCCATATCCCTCCATTTCTTTCCTCTTTAATTGTATAAATAAAATCCCAGTTCACATCCAATGAAGCTGGGTGTATCTCCTTTTGATTTCTAATTTTAGTGTTTTTTTGAATAAATATTCCATTTGTAAACAAATTTAAAATATATAAATATATTTACAAAAAATTAAAAAATTAAAAAAAAAAAACTTAATAAAAAAAAAAGACTCATTTTTGCTCATTTAATTAACAAATTGTGTAAAAGTTTTGTGTTTTTAGAAATGCTATAATATACCTTTCCTTCCATTTTTCATGCAAAAATAAAGGATTAAAAACAAACCAAAAACCTTCCATTAGGGGAGCAGCATAGTCCAAAATTCAAGGAGTGTTAATCGATGATATTTATTAGTCTTTCAAAAAAAAAAAATACCGATTTAATAACAGCATTTTCAAATTGTTAGATGTTTTGTTCATAGTGCATTTAAAATAGGAACTGTATTTGGAAAATTTAGACATATCATATACTTAAAATTCAAACTTGAATACAGTTGTCCTATTCTTAATGTATACTCAATAATAAACTATGTAAATAAGCCTAGAATATGATTTTTATTTCTGACTATTGTAATTATTTGTTTAAAAAATATATTTTATTATGTATATTCATATTTTTAGTTTCTGACTGAAGTGGAAGGAATAAAAGAAGCTTCACTTGCATAGAAAATTGTGCAAGTCTGAACATGAAAGAATGAAATAGCAAATACTTTTACTCACAGAATAGTCAGTCTAGGCTCTCTGTTTGTCATCCCTCAAGTTCTCAATTTTCTATCCTACCAGGAAACTAGTCTTATAGAAACTTTTAATCTTAGCAATATCTCCTTTCTGGAGTCGTATTGCAAAATCTCCATCTTTACTGAGATTTATTTCTTACTGCCATGCATAAATAGGCAATATCGGAGATACTTTCATGATTCTTTACATCTTTAATTATAGGAAAATGCACTAGCTAAAATAACCACTATTTAATGTTTGAGCATCACTAAATAAATATATGCTATCATTCTCTTAATATTAAATAATTGTGCAGTACCAGAATCCAAAGTAAATGAATGATAATTTAACATATGTTGTAGCAAAAGTTTTGGTTAAAAATGAAAGCAGATTTAGGGGAATGTGTCTCTAGAAGATCTCAGTTATGGGGAGAATATTTCACCATGAAACCAAATGAACGCAAGACCATATATAGAAGTCTACATAATTCTTATTAATGTATATATGCCTTTAGCTAAAATATTTAACAAGTATTCTTTGTTAAAGCAGTAACATATTTTGTACGTTTTATTGCATATAAAGCTAAAGAAATACCATCGATTATAATATACATATGTGCGTGTTAAAAAGTTAAATAATGTTGGATCATTTTCCATATATATAACTGTATTTGAAACAAATTAACTTTAACAGAAATGTTTTAGATATGTGCTTTCATCAGAGTGTGTTCTAGTTTCTACTAACTCTTTGGATTATCTGAAGTGTAATTTTAATTTTAGAATTTTGTCTAGAATTGAAACTCCATATACAGTATATACTGAATTTTATTTCCTTTTTTAAAAAAATAAATATCCGAGAATATTTCCTTCCATTATCTTAAACATATTTATTCAAATGTATATAAGAAATTACAAATATATATATATCACATAAAAAAAGTATTCTTAAAATTTTCATATTTATTTACTTTTGTCACCTTAATACATATCACAAAGATAATTTGTGAACAGATGAAAAAAAAAAGCAGCCTTAAATACCCCCGCCGCCTATATAGAGCAAACAGCCTTAAACAGTTCCCCTTTACCCTCAACAGGGCAAAGACTCTTCAGTGCCCTTCCTTGATGAAGGAAAAACACCAGATTTTCTTTTTTATATATTTTTTAAAAAATGTTGTTTTATCTACTAGCTAAAAATAGGTAGATGCCTATATACCAATTAATGATTTGAATGGCCAATTGGTTTGGTTGTATATGTATGTATACACGCGCTCACACATTGATTGCAGATTCCCCGACAAGTATTAATCCTATGACTAACACTCATTTTTAATCATCAGCCACTGGAATCTGCTTTAACAATTAAATATTGCTTTAAATTAAGCAACAGCTTTGGAGGTATTGTCAAAATTCTTCTGTCTTCTATTACTATACTCTCTATTAAAATTAGTTGTTTTTTTTTCTATAATTGCAGAAAATATATTTTGTCTTTTAAAAGAATGATCAATTACCAATGACAATGTTTGTTAAAAGTCACAAGCAGCTGATAAAAATGCGAATTCTTACCTGTACGCGCACAATGTATGAATTTTAATTGTCATTAAAATATGTCTTCAGTCTTGGAATTTAAATAAGTTATGCTTCTCCGAAACATTTTTAAAAATATTGTTCAATAGAATATTATTCGCTCTCAATACTGCTCTTACAATAAAACATTAGCAATACGCACCTCTTCCTTATCAAAATTGTTAATACCACTGGGTGGAGCTAATAATTTTTGCAATATTGATTAAATTTTCAATTGGGTGTATGTGTGTATAAATCTATAATTATTTACTGTCTATTATTGAAATGTTTTTATGTATTTTACTGTAAAAAATAAAACTTATTCCCGGAACTAGTTCAATCGTGTATGAATCTAAACTTTCAATAAATCAATTATAACAACAAATATTCTTTATACAAATCCTTTTCAAAAAGGTCTGGAATAGAACATTTAAATTCGAATTCAAAGCTATAACAAACAGTAATTAATTACACATTTACACACACACACTAATGCACGCACTCATATATATATATATGTTTATTTTTATAATTTTTGACATATTGTTAATAAACCAAAGAAAATTACAAATTAGATTAGAACATTAAAGAATATAATACATATCTTGCAATTGAATGGTTTATGCTTTTTTTTCCTTCTGTTTTTAACTGTTATTTATACATATTTATATATATAACGTCTATGTCAAAATGTCATATTTTAAATATATACTAATTGGTGTGTAAATATCTTGTGGCCAAAAAAAAAAGGAAGTACATTTATGTATAAAAATGTAATGTTTTATATAGATATAATTTATTATTTTTTATCGAACTTAACAAATGGAAAATGCTGTTGTTCTCTTCTTGGTTGATTAGTTCTACTTTATATGTGTGCTACCATCTTTCACGTAACTGTAGCAATATAATTAAAATAAGGATTAGGGTTAACATTGCTATGTTGTTGTTTTTTTTAAAAAAAAAAAAACTCACTAATCATAAATATGATTCTAATTTCCTTTCGGTGGTAGCACATCAAATATAGTTTAATTAATAAACTGGATTTTTATCTCATTATACTTTATATATATAAGAAATTGAGTATTTGGTCTAAATTCATTAAGTTCAAAAAATAATAAATAAGACCAATTTCAAATTTCTTTAACCATGACAAGCTGCTCCATTCCCCCAATTGTTGTTTTTGTAATGCTCCCCCTGGTAGCCAACTTTGTAAAAATCTGTCTCTTCTCAGGTTGAGCCTCTCAATAAAATTGTATGTGTTTAAAACATAATTGCCTTTTGTGAATTATTTTACAAATTTACACACAATTACTATGCATTCCAAATTGGTTTGATATAGATAAATTGTTTTAATTATAAATTTATTAAACGCACATTGATTACGTAAGTAATATTTACTGAGGCTATAACCTCGATAATATGCGTATAAAATGCGAAAGTAGGGACCTCTACAGGTGTTTTATACGCATATTATCGAGGTTATAGCCTCAGTAAATATTACTTACATAAATTGTTTTAATGGAAATGTATTAATTTTTATTATTCATTTATTATCCAATAATGAATAATATTTCTGTAGTATAATTTTCTCTACACCACTTCAGAAATATTTCCATATGTCATAGCATCGGCGGGGAGGCAAACCTGCAACAACTGTCTGCAACCAAGTGCTTGCTTGTAAGGCGGCTGCACTGATCTCTCGGCTAACAACGTTAGACTTCAGAAATATTATTCATTATTAAATAATCTCTAGTCTATTGGATGACCAATAAAAAATTATTAATATACTTCCATTAAGTGGTTTGCTTCAAAATTGTAAGGTCAGCAAGTATGATACTTATCAGTTAAATTGTAGTAATTTGCTATCTATATACTGAACAATGATAAAGATATGTGTAAGAGATTGTGATCTGAGCCAACTGATGAGTGCCGGTTGAGCACAAAATGTGCATCTTGGGTATCATACTTTTTCACAAGTCTTTTTTCATATGTTTATGATTACATCCTTCCACAAAAGTGGATAGAACCTTTCCCTACCTTGTGTGAGTGATATAGAGAAAATTATACTACAGAAATATTATTCCATATAAAGAAAGTCTTATTAACAAAAACTCACTGTTAAGATTCTTTAGTAGAACCCAGACATGAAAGATAGCAGTCCAAGGATTATTTTCTGAGCTCAAATGCCATATAACCTCTAAAGCAGTAAAGCATTTGATTACCTTTATGAATACGTTTTTAATAACACAATATCATTAAGATTATATTGGAGTTACTTATTAATTTAAATGTTTTTGCAGATTTAAGATGTGAACATTGATATTACAATAGGACTTTTTCATGTTTTAAATTTGAATAAACCTTCAGTTGTGAAATAAAAATCAAGGCAACCAATTAAAATCAAACGTCCATGTGATCTTGTAATTACCAATACGATTTGTCTTTTTTGTCCATCTTATTTTAAAGCAAAATCAATCAAATGCTATTGCTAATTGTTTTAGCTTGGGTTATCAATTTTAATTGGTGGTTATCTGGTTATAAACTGAAAGTTTATTCTGTTTCAGTACACAGAAAATTCTCATTTTAATATAGATGTTTACATATTTATATATAATGTAAATATATAATATTGCATTTTATTGATATAAAGAGTTTATTAAAGTTTATGGCCTAATTCCAAAGTTGAGTAAGAATGTGGCGAACAATAAAAAACTTCCAACTATGATGTTCATATAAATATTGCTTAGTAACTCAACCTGTCTGACTTTTTAAAAATATAGTCTATGCAAATTGTATTGATTATATGTGGGAAAGAGCTTCAAAATATTGGAGTATCTAATTGTTTAACTGGACCAATAATGACATAATAAAAAATTCATAATTAATTACAACTAATAAGTAGACTAGAAATAAGGTTTACTATTCTAACATAAAAGCACTGAAAAAATTTCGTATAAAAATGGCAAAACTGAAAAAGTTTGAATGTAAAGTACAATATTTGTAAAATTATCAACTGGATTGGAAATAGCAGCAGCAACATTTATTTTAATTTGAGAACGAGATATTCATTAAGTAAACTGACTTCAATGGAAATGACCTTACTAAATTTATTTTTGTAAGGACATATCATTATTAGATTAAATATGAAATGAATTAACAGTAGCAAAACTTTCTAGAAAAGAATTTTATGGTAATCTGGAGCATGTTTTTTGTGGAGTAGTGATCATTCAATGTTATAAAGATCTGCATGATATAAAAATGTCACGACTTTTCTCAACACATATGCATTTATCCTATTCTTGAGCTATCTGCTTTAATCTTGAATGATAATGGACCCTAGATGATCTGGAGATTTTGATATAATAACATCACCATTTAGTGATCATTGCTTATTTGAACTTATAATAGAGTTCTGGAAGAAGAACTACAGGATAGAATATGAGAATACCTCAAAAACTAGAATCATTCTCTGGTGGTTGTAGTATATGCTTTTTCTGCCAGATACCTTTTGCAGAAATCTTTCTGTGTCGGTCTACTGATCCTTAATAAGTGAAGTTGTGATGCCATGTAAACTTTTTGTTAAGGGTGTCTCGCTTATTCATTGATTTTTGTGGTGGCTGAAAAGTTGAAAAATATGAAATTATGTTTTCATTACGGGAAACAATTGTAATGCTTGAAACAGCTTGCAACTAAACTGCCTTGGGGAAAAGACAGTTTACAAGTGGTTTAACGGAAGAGTTCAAAATCACCACATCTCAAAAGTATGATGAGCAAAGTCCAATGTCAAGTCAGTGGTGATTTTTTTTTTTTTTTGCAAACAGCATTTCTTCATAATAGTCAGGCATTTTACTACAAGTTCTGAAATGTTTGTGTGATTTAGTGAGATGAAAACAACCCAAAGTGGGGAATAGTGGCTTCACCACGACAATGCATCTGTGCACAAAACTTTGAATATGACATAATTTTTAACCCAAAACAGCATTACCCAACTTATCTAGCCACTATATTCATCTGATCTCACTTCATGTGACTTATTTTTATTTTTCAGAACAAAAATCCTCAATGGAAAAGATTTTGCAGGCATGGATGATGAGGAAAAATGATGGAGACATTAAAAAGCATCACTTTTCAAGAATTTCAAGACTGCTTCAAAAAGTTGACATGTTAGGATGAGTGCATTGTATCAAATGGACAACATACATTGAAGACAATTCAATTTACAGCATCTAAAAATAAATACACAATTTTTTACTACAAAATTTTTGATTTTTTTGGGGTACCTTCTCATACAATAGAAAGTTGTAATTAATTATGGTGTTGAAATATTTCAGGAAAAAAAGTTTGCTGGTGAAGTTAAAACCCAACACTAAGATTATACATATACAGATTTTTAGTTTGATTTGCAGATTGACTTTTACAATCACTGCAAAACATTTTTTAACTTTTTTTTCTTCGTAATCTTTTTTTTTTTTTGCAGTTAGTATGGCAATACCTATTTATAAATAATCCCAGATGATAATGATGACTAAAAATAAATTTAAATATTTTTAATTAAATATAAATTTTTAAATTATGAATAATTATTTTGTAATATTTTTGAAACAACATTTATTATAAATTATGATTATAAATATCAAAACATTGAAACAGCCAAAAAATAATTATTGCAAGAAGTTGATAAAAAGAGTAGTTTATAATAGTTATATCTACTCCAGAAACCAATTGAGAAAAGAGAAATTTGAATATGTATGTTTTCTTATTGTAGATTGGGATAAGTGTGGAGCAGCATAAACATTAACCAAGTGACAATAAATTAGTCATTGTAAATAACAATTTCTTCTAGCATTTTAGAATTTCATAAACTATCAGATTGTGATAGGTATAGTCTCAAACCAGGAACATTATGCTTTCAACCTCATTACTCTAACTAGGTACTATTATATATTAATTTGTATGGAAAGGAAGCAGTAAAAATACCAATAGATTTTTTGTCAAATATAAGAGAATTTGATTTTGTTTTTCAAATAATAAAAAAACTTTAAAAATGCAAAGAGTAAGTCAATTGAAAGCTGCTCTTAACCTCTGATTATACCTGCCATCTAGGAACCAAAATGAAAACTAAATTATAGATTCATTACCATTAACAGTAGATGGCACAAAACTATAACAGACAAGTGACTAATACAAAATAAATGACATGGATGGACTTAAAATCAAATATAATAAGTAAACAATACTTCAAACCTAAATAAAAATACTCCCAAAATATTTAATATATAAATACAGTTTAGAAAATTTCTAGTTATGAATAAATGTTTTAAACAAATTGATGCATATTCTAAAAAGCACATGCAATCATAATTAAAAAACCATTATAGCAAAAATCCATTATCATAAGACATCACTCTCTTTAATATTAAAACAAAAAAATTAATATTAATTTTAGCATCATTATTAATAAATAGATAAATACTAACAACATGTACATAAAACTGAGAAATGAAGTACTTTCTGATTAGTTTATAGCATAGTTAACTTTCAATTGTACACATTTTAATCAATAAAAAAATAAATAGCATACTCTTCATATTTTCAAACATTACTAATCCACTGCAGGATGAAGGTCTCTCCAAGTTCAATCCATCTTGAATCTCTAGACTTTCTTCTATACATCATCTCTGCATACTTCCTTATTTCATCCATGTCACGTGTTTCCTTTCTAGATCTTTTACAATCTCTTTGCCATTTAAGATTTCAATTGTCCATCTATTATCTCTTCTAGAAATATGTCCAGCCCAACTCCACTTTTAGTCTCTTAATTCTTTTAATTATATCAGTAACATGTTTGTTCTCTTACTCATGTATTTCATTTTCAGTCTTTTTTTGTGATTTCTAACATGCAATTCTCCAGACTTCTTTAAGTGGTCTGAAGTCTATTGTTCTTCTATTAAGTCTCAGATCCATAAGTAAGAATTGGTAAAACAAAGACCTTTTTTTTTTTCAAATACATAGGCATATTTCCTTTTAGTATTAAGTTATTTTTACCAAAAGCACTTCAACCAAGTTTAATTCTATGATTAATTTCATCCCTTATGTTTCCATCTGTAGTAATAATCCAACCATGGTATTTGTAGTTGTTGAATTATTCTAACTCATCATTATCAATCTTTAGTTTCACCCTTTTGAGAAAATCTATTGAACATTATTATAGTCTTTTTAACATTTATCTTTAGTCCTACTTTCATCTGATAACTCTTGCAATATTTTCTAAAGCATTATTTGCAAAAACAACTACATCATCTGAAAAATCTAGATGACTTAAATAATCTTCATTTATTTTTATTTCTTTAGTTTCTCATTTTAATCCACAAAATATTTATTGCAGCACTGCTTTAAAATGTTTTGGAGATATGGAGCCACCCTGTCACACACTCTTCTCAATGTAAATCTTGTATCATTATGTAATCTAATTGTTGCTGTTGCATTTTTATAAATATTCTTTAGAGTAAGACAATATCTTGTTTTTATACATTGATGATTTAATGTTTTAATCTCAGAAGAAATGCTTATAGAATCTACAAATACAAGGCATAATGGCAACTCATATTCATTGTTCTTTTCTATAACTTCTCTTACTTGGATATGATCCACTATCCTAAAACCACTTTTAAATCCAGTTTGATCATTTGTTTTGTTGAAATCCAAAGTTTGCGGTTAACAATTTGTAATTATATTGATAAAAATTGTGTATAAAACTGACAAAACATTGATAAGTCTGTAATTTTTAATATCTTCTTTATCATCTTTTTTAAATAATAATATTAATACTACATTCTTCTAATCATCTGGTATTCCTTTATTATTTAGACATTTCGTATATAACTATCAAAAATTTTTTATTTCTTCACCTGCTTCTTTTAAGACATCGATTATAATTCTATCATTACCTGGACTTTTCCCTTCATAAATTTAGTTGCATATCTCACTTCATTTAAAATCATGGGTAATTTAGAAGATATATTAGTTTGTAGGAGGTACTTTTCTTTGTTCTTTATTACTATACAATTACTGATAGAACTCTTCTACACATTTCATGATGTCACATCTCTTTTTAGTAATAGTTCCTTTTTTTCTTATTGCAGAAATGTTTTCTACCCATATCAAAATGTTTTACACTTTTGGGACTTTTATTCTTTTCTACAGCTTTCCTTGCTAGTTGACAATTATATTTTCTTATATCATTATCAACTCTTTTTTGCACTATTTTACAAATTTCTAGATATTCAATCATTAATACATTTTTATATATTTTCATGTTCTTTATGCTTTTCATAATTTTTCTAGCTCTATAGAAATTTTATTGGTTAATTGCTGTTTTTTTCTCTACCAGTTGTGTTGTTATAGTTTTAAAAGGGTATCAGTTATCTTCCTATTAATTTTGTTTAAATCTGAATCATGTTCAAAATCTGTTAATATTTGAAAATGATTTGCAAGTTCTAATTTAAAATCATTAGAATGTTTCTGAAGATTAGGAATATCAACTGTGAATATTGTTTTTCTTAAGAACTTTTGCCTCTAGTTTTGCAATATCCTTTATCCTACATCTCACTAACTGGTGATCACTTCCTGTATTAAATTTATTTACATTACAATTTTGAAATACATATTTTCTGTTAGTGAAGCTATAATCCAATTCTGCTGCATCTTCATTTAGTTGCTTTCATGTCACTTTCAGTTTAACATTTTTCTCAAAAAAAAGAATTCATAATATAAAGCTTTACTTAGACTACAAACTCCACAAGTCTATGTCTTCTCTCATTTCTATTACCATAAGGAAATTAACCTACAGAACATTCAATTGTTTACCAATTGTAGCATTAAAATCTCCCATAACAATTTTAAAATGTTGTTTGGTCTGATCAAAAGCCTTTTGTACATCCATATAAAAATCTATTATTTCATCAATTTGAGAACTTGATGGGGCATAAACCTGCATTTGGTATCTGCTATTAAGCTGAATAAATAATCTTGCCATTCTGTTTGATACACCAATCTCCACAATGTTATTCTTCCACTTTTTATATAGAATGAATTCTACTCAACTTTCCAATGTTTGTGCCTTTATAGTCCAGTATATGTCCACTTTTAAAATCAATTGTCTTACCATCTTTTCTTCTATCTTCACAAAGTCCAAATGTCCCATTTAATATTAGATAGTTCTTCCAATTCTTGCAATCTTACTTCACTTGAAACTGTCCTGCAGTTGTAAGTACCAGGTCATCAACAATTATTTTAAAAGGATTAGGGAATGATGGATAATGCTAAATATTGGACATTCTATTTTTGACCCCTACTGACTTCA
This sequence comes from Epiperipatus broadwayi, assembly GCA_028023455.1. NCBI lineage: Eukaryota > Metazoa > Onychophora > Udeonychophora > Euonychophora > Peripatidae > Epiperipatus > Epiperipatus broadwayi. Next base: position 10,773,731 of record JAQFVV010000022.1, read on the forward strand.
TAACAATATTTATTAAACATCGATTAATAAGTAAACGATTCAATATTTTCATTTATCATGACTGTAAATTTTTCCAGAAAACTGTGAAAAATTTTGCCACACATTCTACATTAGTCACTTTTATATTACAGAATATAAATATCTAGTTATCTTGTGGCAGGGAGGATTCAGCAACAAAGATAATTATTTCAAGTATAGGTTGTTTCAAGGCTATACATCATATATTATCAGACTTCGATTGATTTTAATGTTTTAGCAGTTTACTTTTACGCTATTTGTAACTTCTGTTTTAGTTTCTGCACATTTTAATGGCAATAACATATACCGATTATCAAGTTTCATTATTTACATAGTCTGTTGCAGGTTTTCTAATAAAGGATAATCCATTTTTGTCGTTCATGAGTACAAAAACATCTATAGTCGCACCAACATTCACCATGAAAGATCATATATATTTCTTGTATATATTTGCTCTGTTAAATAATAATTAGAATGAATGAAGGTGGACAGCAAACGAATCCAGTATTGGCCCACAAAAAAACCTGTGCACAAGGAAACAATAATTTCAAATATTATTCAAACGTTAAATAAAAATTGGTTTACATTATGCTTATTTAATAATAAACTTCAGTATCCTGCATGTTTCAGTGCAGTAAAAGAATATCCAACTTTGAAACCTGAGATCCAGTTTTCAAAATTATGAACCCTCAAGCAATAAAGTATTGCATTATAATTAAACTAAGTTCAGTTACAATGATTTTTGCACAAGTAATTATATATAAAATCTGGACTTCAAGTATCAGATCCATGCTCAGTCATAGCCAAAGATTTGCATGAGAGGTTACGTCTCTATAATATCACCACCACACTGATCTCTATAATATTTATATTACCAACCGTCTATAGAAAACAGTTGACTCAAATAAAAACAACCATTGTCAATGGTAGCTTGCCAGTGTTTAATATCTATGTCATTATTAAAATATAATAGACCCAAGCTCAATATCAGTTATTTTTATGATATTAACCCCTACTCTAAAAATAATTAAAGGAACAAATTTGTGTGCATGAGATATTTTTTGATAGATTTAATAAAAGTTTTGCATGTAAAATTGGAAGAATATTATTATAGTATAAATTTTGAACAAATTGTGTTATTTTTAATAAGCAGGTTAAAAATGTTGATGATTAACTATAAAATCCAATTGTAAAATCAGAAACAAACTATTTGTTTGTATATGAGCTGTTAAAAACCTACAATATTTAAACACTTAAAGCCTTTGAACTTAGATAGATCTAAAAGTAGCTAAAAATTCTATATATTTTAATTATCTAAGTTATCAGTTTACTATAAAAAATATTATGATAATTGTATAAATCAAAAGATATCGTGGCTTTTCTTAAGCCAGTTTTAAGCTCGTAATATTTATCAACAATCTTTATAATATGGAGTTTACCTTTAACATGAAAACTGTTGCAGTTCATCTTAAAATACTTTTTTTAGACCATTTGTTACTCTTCATTTTTTTCACATAGCAATTCAACCAATAGATTGATATAGATGGCTAAAGAAAAAAGTTTGCAGTTAACTGAAAGAAGATCGTTTGAATCTTCTTTAAGGTCTCAAAAGAATTAAACAAGGCAAAATTCTAATATACATTCCACATATTCATGTTATTGCAGCTATTATTAGTATGTTCTTATTCATATGGTTGGGTGGTTCACCAATATGGATCAGATAGGGTGGTGGTGAATTTAACTTGCTTTTTATTTCCAAGTTCATAAGAAGCACCATGGTCTTGCTTCTCAGTTGCTTGATAGTTCTTAATTTAAACATCAGTTGAGTTTACTTGAAGGAAGGATGTATAATGATATGAATAATCTTTATATATATATATTTATGATGTACTAACTAGATGATGTGAAGAATGCAGTAGTAATATTGATATTTAAAAAAGATTTAAGTAATTTCAGCCTTAGTAGTCTTAAACCACCAATCACCCCATGGTCACCATTTCTTGTGCTTCATCCCATGGTCACCATTTCTTGTGCTTGCCAAGCTGTTAAAACAGGCAAAACTCTTCACTACTGTATGGAGAGATTTGCTTGCCTTAGTAGACTTCTATTCAAAATCTGTACAAAAATAATTATAACTCGGTGAACTTGTATTCTAATCAACCAAAAGAACAAGCTAGATTTAAAAGTGGTTTTAACACCATGGACCACATTCAAGTATTAAGAGAAATTACAGAAAGGATCAATGAATATGCATTGTTGTTATATTTTGAATAGGTTGTAAAAAGGCATTTGATTCTATAAACATTTCTATGGTGAGTAAAACTTTGAATCATCAAGTTATAGATTCAGAATATTGTCATATTATGAAGAATATTTATTAAAATACAACAGTAGTGATTAGATTACATGATAATACTTAAAAAGAATAACATTGTGAAAGGAATACAACAGGATGATCCCATATCTCCAAAACCTTTTATGAACTAAAATGGGAAGTTGAGTAAAATTGTGGAGATTATTTAAGTCATCTAGATTTTACAAATGAAGTGGGTTTTTTTTTTGCAAATGATGCTTCATAGCTTTAGGAAATATTGCCAGAGTTATCAGAAGAAAGCAGGGTTAAATGTAAATGCTAAAATGACTAAAGTAATATTTAATAAATTTTTTCCTAAAGAAGAAAATAAAGGTTTGTCATTGTGAATTAAAAGAAGTTATCAACTACACATATCTTGGTCAAGTTATTAATACAGACGAAAACATGATGGATGAATTTGATTATCGAATTAAACTTGAAGTGCTTTTGGTAAAAATAATTTGATATTAAAAGGAAATGTGCATATGTGTTTGAAAATGTTTATAATAGAAGTGTTTCATTAATTTTTACTTATTGATCTGAGACTTGAACATTTAATTGAAGAGAAAAACAGGGACTTTAAACCACTCAATGAAATGTGGAAAGGTATATATTAGCAGTTACAAAAAGGGATACAAATGAAATGCATGGATGAAAAAAAGAGATGTACCACTAAAAGGATTAAGAGATTAAAAGTAGCCAGACTGAACAGGTAGTTGAAAATTTAAATAGGATCTCAAAAGATCATAAAAGACAGAAAGAGACCACATGTGAGATGGATTGTTAAAATTAAGAAGTTTACTGCTATGATGTGGTGAAGAGAAGTTATGTATCAGAAAAAGTGGATTAAACTCGGAGAGATCTTCATCTTGCAAACTGTGAATGTTTGAAAGTGATGATAATATATATTTATTTTTTTACTTGAAAAAAAAAAATTATATCTTTTAACTCCAAAAAAAATATTAAATTTTTATTTTCGTTAAATTAAGTTTTTCCATTAGTAGCCATAACATATAGCCATTTTAATTCCAGAAGAAGGAAAAGTCAAGGCAAAAAAAATCGTAGTAAAAACAACAACAAACATTTAAAACATGTTTTTGAGCCTATTCAAATAAATCTATGAATATGAATACCTCTGCTTATATTATATACTCGTCCTTTAATCTGTTATTTGATATATTACAATGCTGTCTTTTAAATTTGTTTCCATGAAAATTAATTTTGAAATACTTCAAACGTTTCTCTCTATGGTATTTTTTTCTTCAATCTTGCATTTCTTTAGATGTCCTTGAGATAATGTTTCTAATGTAAATGGAATGACTTTCATAGGAAAAGTACGTAATTTGATAATAAAATTTAAATTTAGATCATCTTTATTCATTTCGTATGCCCAATACTATAGATTGATATGTTATGGGATCTATAGCCCATCCAAAAGCAAATATATATATATTGATCTTTTAGTCTTGGCATTATATATTTAGAATCTTATGACGTCTTTAAACGAACTTTATCTAATACTTTTCTATTGGGTTGATAGAAGTTCCAGATTAAATTTCTATGCAATAAATAAGACAAAATAACGACTTTATATACAGTAAACTAATTTAGTTGTAGTATATTACTGTGACGAAATATCATAGCTATAAATTTGCTAAAAGCAGCAGTAGTACATTCGATTTTGGAGTACACTATCTAATTTAGTCTATTTAAATTGATTCACATTATTAAATTAATCTTTTTTTTTAACAATTATTAAATGCAAATCTTTAAAGAACTCTTTGAACCAACAAGAATAGCATAATCAACACCATACTGTACATGTAGAAGTTGAGGAAATAGAGTTTTTGTGTTTGCATTAGGTTAACTTATATTAACACCATGATCACAGTTGAAGCCATATGAAATCTCCTACAAACTATTCCAAATGTAAAACAGTTGGAGTTGGTACACATTCTTGTTTAAATGCTTTAAATTTTTCACAAGCTCGAATAAAATTTTCTCCAATTTCATTATGTAAAAGATAAAACAGGTATAAGATACACAAGCATAAGAGGTGGTGGTCATGTGATGTTTATGTAAAAGATGTATAATACAATTAAACTTCAGTGGTTAACCAATTAATTCCAATTACACCTTGATAAAATTAATAGAAGAAATAAGAAATACAGTAACATCTTTGCTCCCACATGATACTTCTTGAGTCTCTAAAACTACACCAATGTAACCATTGATTATAATTATTCAAACTTGAAATTTCTTTTATTGTAGTAGATAATTATTGCATAATAATTACTGCATTCTTTTATATTTACTTTTTGTAAATTGAAGTAATAGAAGCATCCTTAAAATCATATGGCACAACTTTCATCATCATCATCAACTATTATCAGTCCACTACAGGATGAAGGTCTTTATGAATTTATATATAACCCCAAAAAATTTCAATAGTTTTGATCCTAATATATACCTTCCCTAATTTAAAACTTATTCAAGTATCATATAAAAATCTGCAACTTTACGATTCTAAGGCTACTCAAAGATTATACAAAACCAGAGATATTTGGTTCAAACCTAAATGAAGAGATAGAATGGAATAGCATTAAAAGCTATCGTATAAATTCTATAGTTATTTGGAAAGGTTTAAAGAAATTTGAATTTTGTTTTAAAAGTAAAAAAAATAAATTAACAATTCAACTAGAAGATGGGAATATATTAATTAAAATTAAAATATCATCTCACAAACCAAATCTTCCACCTGCTCATATCCTTCTTAAAACAATGATCAAAATCTCTTTTTCCAACAGTTTGAAATATCATTATTGGATAAATCTATGCATTTAATAGAATTATAATAGACTTTTTAAAGATCTATACTTGGGAATGCCTCAGTAATCTGGTAATCTTGAAAATTCCAAATGGGTAATTTTAATGTACAATAAGTGTTTCAATTTGCATAGATAGTAGATACTTCTAAAAAAATGAACATTTATTCTAGTATCCATGTAATTAAAATATGATCTCTAATATAGTGCAAGTATCACTTAGCTTGGAGTGTACTAATCTCTAATATTTCCAGAAATCTACATTTCTAAATATTCATTTAATATGAACTTTATATTGCATTCTTCTTTCTAATTATATAATCCATTCAGTATTGTTTTGTGAAAATGGATGCATCCAAGTGCACATTTAATGACTTTTCCATATAAACAAAACATTTTTAATAATCAAACCATGTTATATGTGAATATAATAGCCACAGATCATTTGAGTTTGCAGTGTTAAACTTCATTTTTAATAAGTGTGGTCCAAAGATTATTATTATTTCCTACTATCACCCACATTAAAGCTTCTATGAAGAGAAATTCAATCTTTTAAAATCAATGATGTCAGAATATTACCCAATAAGAAATAACTTTCACATGATCACCATTTCTTATGCTAGCACATAACTATTATTAAAACAGGCAAAAAAAAAAAAAAAGCTCACTGACAAAGGCAACAAGCCAGAAACTAGTCTGGGGATATTGGATGAGTAGGTACTAGATGGGGATTTTATGCACAAGCCTTCTGGCATCCATTGATTACTCTGGTAAACACAGGGTGGCACTACTGTATGGAGAGTTTTGCCTGTTTTAAGAAATAACTTTCTGAACTATAATGCTGCAGCATAAATCCTAATAAAATGGATACAAGTATTATTGTGCAAATTAAGTTTTAATACCATAAGCATTTCATTAATTCGTTTAGAAGTTCCAAAAATGGAAGTTATTAAATTTGCCCTCATAACAAATTTAACATCACATAAAGTTCTTTCATTTAAGATATATCTGTTATTTTAAAGAAACGTTTGTTGATGCAGAAATAACATTTTATCTATACTTAACTGAAGGTAATCATGTTAATTATGATGATGATTAGTGATCATTTAAAGTGTCAACAAAAATATTGATTACAATCTAAATAAATTCCAAGAGTATTTATTATTTATATAGTTAGATTATATGATTAAATAAATATTTATATTTTCATGGCATGTGCTTACTTTGAACATTAAACAAATGACATATTAGTCATATGACATAGTAAGGGCACCAAATCAATTAGAGATATAAGATAATATCCAGATATAGTGATTCTGCCAGACTTCTCTTAATATGGTTTGATCCATATCTGAATGGGACTAGTCCTGGGAAAGCATAAAATTCCATATGCTAAGAAAGGTGAGTTTCATTAAGAGCAACTTTCTCTTATTGTCAGCTTTGCTATAAGTGCTATTCTTCATTCAGGTCTTGAAGAGATCACATTAAAGAAAGCGTTTGCACCTCATGCACATATATTTTGTGAAAAAAAAATCAAAATACCATTATTGCTTACCATATCTTCTGCTTTATTATCATTATTATTTTTGATTTTGCCATTATTTTTATCTCTTTCATGAATGATCTATCAGCCATATCAATTCAGTCAGCCTGAGCAAGACAATTTTTAGAATATCTTTTTAAAGACCCCCCGCCCCTTTGTGATAAAAAGAATGATCCCTAAATACCTAAACATAAAATATTTACTCTAGTTTTTTATTTATGTAGCATTATCATCCAAACCCTCAAGCATCTAATTACTGTACTCCAATTCCCACTAACATAAGGCACATCTTTATTACACAATTTATAAACTCAGACATACATGCAAATAAAGTTATCAAATCAAACTTTTATTAAGTCTTCTAGTAAATGATTTACACAAGCAAGAAAATCTTTTTTTTCTTTTTTTGCCCTCTACTCTGCTCCCAATTCTCTTTATGTACACTATTTCCCAAAAATAGCCTTTTAACATTTATTCTCATTTGAAGAAATCTATAGATCGTCAGAGATATGAAGTGCTTCCTGAGATATCTGCTCAAATAATAATACTCTGACCTAGATGTATTATACAAGTGATCACTATCTGACTGGATCAACTCAAACCCTTACCATTTGGATTAAGTGAAAGAAGTAACGATTCTAAATTGACAATAAGAATCTCTGTGGCTTTATTATTGACTTATTTATCTATCCTATTCACTCTAACTTTCCAAGTCCATCACGCTCAGCTACTCCAACATGCACACACATGTAGAGCAAAATAAAATGTATACAAGACAAAATGCATAAAATGTATAGTTTTAACCTATTATAAATGTGTGTATATATAAGATAACTCAATGCCAAGCTCTAATGAGAAAAATGTCAATTTCCCAAATACCTCTTATCAGGTTATGAAATGAGTCCCTAAATTGCATTAAAAATATCCTAGTGTTCACTTTAAAAAACAGTTAATAATTAACTACCTGTTGCATCACTGTTATTGTTGACTGAATTGGTGTCAATCTCCACGTCACACTTAACTGGCAGCTATCTGATCACCAAATTCACTCATGAGTGAGAGGTTCCTGAATTTGAAACCATGGGCCTGCATGATTCTTGCATGTATCTAGATTGTCCTAACTTATAATATAATGTTGTGACATCAGCTAGCTGGTTGGCATCTTTTTTTCCAATGCTTACCAATGTCCATGTTAATATCAGGATCAGAAAAGAAGGCAAGGTTTCCTGGTGAAGAATCTTATTTTTCTAACCAGAAAACATTGCAGATTCACTGCTTTAGAGCTTCTATGTATCCTTTCCCCTTCAACCTCTACTGCTTATTAATCCTTTTTTTTTTTTATTAAAGGAATAAGTTAACTTTATTCTTGGGAATACGGGTTTATCTTTTACCCACAATATTACTATCTTAGATTTATTTATCCTCAGAAACAATTTTTATAGCCTTCTCTAAGTTTGTAATTCTACCTTCCCCTTTTGATTTATCATGTATTCATAATTGTCATTGTAAACATTGTACTTATTTAATAAATATTTGAAAAGAAAAAGGTTACATTGCTTTACAAGTCACAATCTTGATTTCTTTTCAATTTATAGTTTTTTTATACCCCCCCCCTTGCGTTTGTAATAAAATTCACATTCCTATGGTATTTTTACAGACCATAAACAATAAAACCAAAAAATATTTTGTCCTTTCTCTCCCAATTTATGCGTGAATCTTTAGAACTCAATCATAACATTACACCACTATAAAAAAAAATACTTGCACTAACTTTTCACAATAGAGCCTGATTAAAAATTTAGATTTCCCCCTCCCCACCTTCTTTTTTTTTTTCCAAAGCCATTAGTAATTAAGCAAGATTTTAAAACTTTTCAAATTTGTGTAATTAAAATATACTTCTGTCTGAATAATTAGTAGAAAACTTAAATTTTGATTATAAGAAAAGGTAAGACTTTTTTTCTCTTCCTTTTTTTTTCTTTGATTGATATATAAGATTATACATTTTAATACTTTGTTAAATTATAATTATAAGACAAAATTAAAAAAATTTAGGTAGTCGTGATGAAGAGTTTGCCAGGAAGATGAATAAGGAGGAAAAAGCAGCATGGCAGTCTTTTGTGACAATTACAAAGAACTTCCTTGGCAACAAACAAGCAGAAAACTATGAACTTCTGTTTCAAAGAATGCTGTTGGCTTTCTGCAACATTGGATGTGATGTATCCATATGTATGTCTATATACATTAAGACACAATGTTTTTAACTAATTAGAATAGCAAATAGTCTGCAACAACCTACAGTTCGCTAATGTTCAATTCCCTCGATGTTCATTCAGGCTGGCTGCTACAAAAACGGTTCGCAATGGGCTAGGTTTATGCATCCTTGGCCCCAGTCCAATTTATCTGCCACAAACGCTTCGTAGTATAGCACTATGACTGACCTTAAGCTCCTTACAGCTTCCGTCTCTGTAACAATCTACCAGTAACTCCAATTGGAAACCACTGGAAACTCAACTCTTTATTCAGCTGCTATCCGGATGGTTTCCTCAGGCTACGGTCTTCCCATCTCTGTGGGCTCTTTCACCTATACTCGTGAACTATATTTCCACTGGGTGCTGGCCATTAACTGAAGCACTGACATGAGATGTCTCCTACTGGAATTGAACAGGAATGTCTACTGGAGATGCACTCAAATACTCCCTCACGTAGTTGTTAACAGTCTTTTTATAGCTTTCTGATAACTGCAGCAATTAATCACATTGTCCAATAAGGTAACATCTTTTATCTAGAAATATTTGCAATTAGCAAATATCTCTTGGAATGATCATCCGCCATTACGTTAATGCATTAATTAAATTCCTCAGTTATCAGTGCACGATCTAAAAACAACATCTCGAATAAATATTAGTTTTTCTGGAGTGCACAAACCTGCATTCAATTTTTACAAAATACAACAGGATATAACATGAGTATTAAGATTCACTTCCGGAAAAGTCACCTTGATAAGTTTCCCAAAAATCTTGCAGCTGTTAGTGATGAGCAGGAAGAACGCTTTCATCAAGATCTGAAGATGATGGAAGAGCATTATCAGATACGAATGGGACAGAAATATGATGGCAGATTACTGCTGGAGCAACAAACAAGATTGTTGTCAATAATTACACAAACGCAAGAGCTACAAATGCAAATTTTTGCCTGAATAAAATTTAAATGTTTTATGCAAATTTTATAATTAAAATAAGTGTTTTAATGTGTTCTATTTCGAAATTGTAGACAAATTCTGATGCAATCATATCTTTTAGTGTATTAGTGTATTTACTGCATTATATAAATTATTATATTTTCACAAAGATGATGCCCAAGAAGACATTCTACTTCATTATGTTAAACTAAATGTTGAAAATTTTACAATAAGATGAAAACCTAAAATCTTGAAGTGCAAAAAAACTGTAGCTTACAGAAAAAAACTAATGTCAGATTTGAAATCAGCACACTCATTTTAAGTAAGAACAAGTGTTTTTGTGAATGCAACAAAAATTTTGTTCACCAGTGTTATCTATTGAAAATAACAAATCAATATTTTCTGTGCTTAAAAAAAATGTATAATGTCTTAGCACCACCTTATAGACAAAATAGTTATAATATTTTATAGAACATTGATTCAAACTATTCAAAATATACTAATGTTTTATTTATTTTGTAAATAAAATTGTTTATCATTAAACTTGGAGTCAATAATTTTATTTGATGTGGTAGGTATATGATATAATAATAATTCAAAGTCGTTATGCAATCACAAGCACTTAAAATTTAAATAGCAAAAAAAAAAAAATACATTTTATTACTTTATTAGAATTCAGTAATTATTTAAGATGAATCTAATGTTTTCAAAGTCATCAATCGGTATTACTCAAACATATAGTAAAGCTAGTCAATAAATTATTGATACTGTACAACAACAACAACAATAATAATAATGATGATGATGATGATGATAATAATAATACAACTAGCTCAGATAAAATGATTATGCTAGGCTAAAATACATATAATCTTAATATAATCAATAATAAAGATATCCTATGATAATATCTACTATTTAACTAGCTCTAACTGATTAATAAATAATAAATGGTTCGATTTATAAAAAAAATATTAATAAATCATGAGACACTGAAGTGAAGGACAAGCAGTAAAGAATTACATTGAGCCAATATCCCACAGGATACAATCTATTCATAGCATTCTTACATCTTTTAAACTAATAACAATCAATTTAGTATAATGCTACTATTACATTGTAGAGACGTCTGCCCATCCTTGCATATATATTAAATGGATTATGTCCTGTACATGTGGGGTTCAGATTGACCTTAGGTCAACATGGGTGTACAAGAATCTCGGCCTCAGGGTGGCCTTTGAGCATTCCATCATCAGATTTTCAAATGGATGGATGATTGAAGAGTTGGGGTATGTAGTAGATTGGAGCCTGTCCATTCAAGTATGAAGATTGTCTATCTTAATATATATCTGAGCACTTATAGTATATATGTGTGGAAGATGATAATCTGGACCAACTGATGACTGCTGGTTTAGCATGAAATACGTATATTGGTGATTATTTATCTTTTCAGCATATATGTGCTTGAGTGTATCAGTGTTATTAGATAGAGTGGAGAGTGGTGGGTCATGTGAAAGTCTGTGCTCATATACCCTATATATTATAATGCTATTAAATAAATTCTAAATCTTTTTATTAAACAATACAATTTAAATTATCTCAGGTTCTTTAAAATAACTCTAATCAATTAAAAATCTCCTGCAGTCAAGTATGATAAGGGATTTTTGTATCATCCTCAACTACACTTAACTAATAATAATAACAATAAATAAATAATAATCTTATTCCTCATTAAATAATTATTAATCTTATCCACTGTTTAATATTATGGTAACTAACAATAATGATAATAACAATAATAATCTTTTAGTTCTCATGTGACATCTTCAATAGAATATGTGGTATAATCTGAAAATATGTGGCAACAAACAATGTTAAAATCCTATGCAATAAATTGTGAAATTAATTATGACCGCAATAATATTATTAATGCAAAAATAAATTTCTCAAGTATATTATATTCTGAATCATTGTGATTTCTTAAGTAAATAATTATATCTGTACTGTGCAAATATTATGCTTATTTTGGTATCTGTCAATCATGTATTTGTGGTGGTGAAAAAATCAATATAACAAAGTTTTATAAAACAAGTTTAACAAATTTTATTATCCTATACGTTTAACAAACTATATACACTATTTACAATCGTGTTTAATAAAACCTAACCAATATAAAACTAATGAAAATAATATTAAGTTACATACTTCCACATCAAAAATAATAAATCAATAAGTAAATAAGCCTTTAAGGCAAAATTCTCCAACCAGTAGTGCCTCCTTGTGCCAACCAGAGTAATGAATAGATGCCAGAAGGCTTGTGCATAAAATCCCTATCTAGTGCCCACTCATCCAATATCCCCAGACTAGTTTCTGGCTTGTGGCCTTTGTCAGTGAGAAGCCTTAGATCTGAGAGCACTGCACCTATATCTTAGATTCTAATACAACCCTCCAGCAGCCACCTTTTATCTCTACTTAATTACAAAACTATAAGAATGAAATTGAAAACACAATAATATTTTCAATCTAAGCTCAATAGCTTATATGGTCATATGAATCTGAACTCAGTTCAGCACCCATACATTTTGGTGTCTGGCTCTTTAACAACTATAGCCACCACTATCCTATTAGGCAGGATTGGTGTTAAACCACTAAACATCACATGATTACTATCTCTTATACTAGCACATAATTGTTATTAAACAAGGCAAAACTCTCCATATAGTAGTGCCACCTTGTGCCAACCAGAGTAATCAATGGATTCCAGCAGGTGGCTATGGTTGTTAAAGAGCCAAAGACACCAAAATTTATGGAGGCTGAACTGAGTTCAGACCCATATGACTATATAAGCTATTGAGCTTAGATTGAAAATATTATTGTGTTTTCAATTTCATTATCATAGTTTTGTAGCTAAGTAGAGATAAAAGGTGGCTACTGGAGGGTTGCATTAGGTCCTAAGATCTAGGTGCAGTGCTATCAGATCCAAGGCTCCTCACTGATGAAGGCCACAAGCCAGAAACTAGTCTGGGGATATTGGATGAGTAGGCACTAGATAGGGATTTTATGCACAAGCCTTCTGGCAACCATTGATTACTCTGGTTGGCACAAGGTGGCACTACTGTATGGAGAGTTTTGCCTTGTTTAATAACAATTATGTGCTAGTATAAGAGATAGTGATTATGTGATGTTTAGTGGTTTAAAATAATAATAATATCAATTACACTTATAGTTTAATAAAATAAAATATCTATTAATTAAACATAGCTAGAACATATGGTTTTCATAAGTGTACAGGAAAAATATAAAATATGAGATACTTAAATAATATTCATCTTTAAATGTGTTCAAATATTTTTACAATAAATCATTCATACTTATAATAGTGCTAGTGTTATTTTAAATACTTTTATTTGGTTCATTCAATAAATAACATTGACTTTAATAAAATAATATTACTGGTGTTCTTTTACATATTTTTCTTGGTACTACTCTTTAAATAAAAAAATCCTTATATGTGTGTTTCATGTATGTTTAAAATAAAAATTCTATTCAAAAAATACAAGCATTCATTCTATTTTATGTTGTTCATTTTGGATGTTTTATTTTTAAAAAATATGCATTAACATGTTGAAACAGA